>CM062819.1:1351897063-1352322063 GCA_031772625.1 Pinus tabuliformis
TGGGAAGATAAAATCACAGTCATACGCTATCACACATGAGGCTATTTGTCACAGCAAGGAGAGTCTTAATACACGGCCTTAGGAAGACTCTATACGCTGTCCAATGGAAGGTCTAAAAGATCATAGCCATTGTCAATAAGTGGAGATCAACTTACAGCTAGCTGCAGTCCCAATGAGAGGATTCTAGTCTCACCCCTAATTGTGGTTATGGAGAAATCTGGCCGCAGTCCTTTGGGGTTGATTTGATTGGACTATGGAGAAAACATTAAGGTTATAGCCGTGTGCCCTACAAATAGGGTTGGGTAGGCATGGACTGCCAATGTGTGAGGGTAGGTAGGATTGTTGATGGCCTAACCTGCCCATATATAAAGGCTGCCCAATCTGCTGTTTGAATGTCATCCAATGCAACAAATAGAGAATCCTCTAAACTACATGATGATGCAGTTCAGGAAGGTACAACAGTATGAGATGTGACAGCATTGTGACAAGGGGCAACATGATGTGGAATGCTATTGCATAATGATGGGCATCATGACAAAGTGAAGTGTAGCATGTTGTGTGCAACACTTGCAAAGTACAGTACAATGATATAAATGCTACCATGAGATGCAGCAGGATGGGTACAGTGAGGTACAATATGAGGCAACATTGGTGAGTGCAACAAGATGATAAGTTACAACAAGGTGCAACAATATGATGTGTGCAGCATGGTAATGAGGTCCAACGTGATGATTAGGTGCAACACAATGATAGGTGCAACATGGTGATGGAGTCACCTTGGAGAATCAGTTGAAGCAACATGTCTTCAACTGAGTTCAGCTACCTCATGTATCATCTTCTTAGAGATGATCTATGCTCTTATTTAGATAAGTCAAAGTGTTGACTTCTGTTGTATATGTACTATCTCTCTCTCTCTCTCTCTCTCTGTGCTGAACTATTGAAGAACATATAAGAAGAATTGATCAAGGGTTTCCCCACATTGGGGTTTGTCCCTGGCTAGCGCCACATCTTGTGTCCTCTTGTCTTCTGCGATTTATGTTTATGTCCTATCTGCAATTTACTATTATGCTGTGTGATTGCTAATCTGGAAAAGATATTGAGCTAACTGTGAAAATTGAAATAAATTGCTCTAAGCATAGAACATACCTAAAATTAACAACGATTTCTCCGCCTCCTGAGGCAACCATGTGGTTCCTCACCCATCTATCACGATCATATGTTTGAAGGTGGGCCTCTCGAACCTAAAGGTATGCCTTGTCATTTGGTAATTGAGTATTGTATTTTGCTTATCATGGATACTTTTGGGCATGGATTAATGGGGGGGATTCGACAGAAAGAATGGGTTAGGTCTGTGTTCTTGTCCCTAGACCTCTTTTGGATGTTTAACCTTGGACCCTAGTCTCGTGGGATCTTTTTACTAACCTTTGGGCTTTAGGGTTGGTATTACATGGGAAACCCGATTTTGGTTGCGTGGTCCCGCTCCCTCCTTCGCATTTATCTCTCCCCTTCCACTCATTATAACCCCATTCATCATTTCTCCCACCTGGGTCCACATTCCTCCACTAGGTCCACATAGGGTTAGCCTCCCCCTCCCCTTGCCCACACCTTGGGTCGGGCCTGGAATGATGCCCCGGAGGTTGATGTAGCTGAAAAGAAAAGTAAAAGCATAATTGGCCACATTCAACAGGAAGATGTACCACAAAATGCAAAAGATGTCTGCGGACAAACATATTTAGCACATGGGCAAAAGCCAATACATGAACTCCACCCCATTATCATGGCCATCACCTTGGTTCCTATATGCCCTAAATGAGCCTCCTTTATCATTTAAGAACCCATGATTGCCCCAACCCCTGGTGGGCAATGAACTGCCCTACCCTTAAGGGGGTATCAACTACTATACCTTACACATTATGCTCTTTCCCTTGAGCCCTGAGTAGTTAATCAAGAAAAATCATAAAAGGCAAAAGGCATATATATTATAAAGAAGGGTGGAAAAATCAAGACTGGGGCACCTCATGTACCATGATTGCTCCTCCTATACATTATATACCCAAGTGTGGGCCTCCCTTTCGCTAGCTACCCTAGTACCCCAACATGTGGCGCATGTGAAAATTTGGAGACCCAAATTTCTACTGCAACAATTGATTAAGTTTCTTCTATTTGTTAAATAACTGAACAAATTATTTACTGTGTTCTACGGTAAATATCGAAACCAATACACTGCAGCCTTCACTAATTAAATTATATGCGGAAACAAGAACTGAGCAAGAAGAAATACACAACACATAATGGACACCGTTGTTTTTGGACAAATGTCCCCAGAAAAACCCAATGCGGGAAAACGGTGCAACAGCTGAGGGTTTGTATTATTAAGCAGTAGTTTTCTGAATACAATTCTTCGGATGCCCAAACTGGCAATCCTATACAAAGATCTAACTGGGCAAAAAGGTAGTGAGATGATCTACCCTGTCACTAGAAGATCCGACACTGATTTGTGCTGGAGATGAGCCTCTGCGCTGCCTCTACGCAGCACTGCGTCACACCACGCAGTCACTGCTGCTAGGACTGCGCTAACACTCCTCTCGATCCTCTGCTAACTGGAAACTTCGACCCTTTGGCCTCCCGGTCTCACAACCCGCCTCCGTCACTAGATCTTGAATATTCCTCGCGCAGAATTTCAGACTCCCTCTGAAGCTTTGCGCTGCCACAACGTAGCTCTGCGTGGCCCTGCGTCAGCCTCTTTGGACGTCTTTCTACCCTCTCTGCCTTGTACTCTTCGGATTAGGAAAACTTCCTCCGGAAACTATCCCTACCCCTCACTGCAAGAAATCACCTCGATCACTTCTTCGGCTACTTCTGCACTACTTTGTTGAGAAAATCGATCTCTGATCTCTCACTCGATGTGATTTCCAAATGTCCATCAAGCCTCTTCTTATAATCCTCACGTTGATCAATCAACATCCCAGATTAGATTTTAATCAATGGCTCAGATCATTTTGGCTTGATCCTCGTCTTCTTCTAGAAGTTTCACCCCCAGTTTAATTAATACCCTTTAATTATTTTAATTTCCTAAGTTTAGACTTAGGCATCCATTAAAAATAATTAATTATTTTAATAAAACTGTCTTCGGGTGGAATTTCCCAAAACAATTTCTGGGTATTCTGGAATACATGTGTCCTAGCCTCTCTGCAAATTTTGAGGCTTAGAGCACATCCGATGCTACCAGAAATCAAAATCCCCTTAGCGAGGAATGTGCTCTAGTAATGCAACTTGCTGAAGCATCACTTGGACTTTGTAACATCTCCCTCTGCGCTGCTGATGTCTGACATCACTGCCCACAACTACTGCGCAAATGGTGCACTGCGCTGCTACTGGCCCTGCCACTGCATCTGCACTGCAACCTCTCCAACTGCTGCTGCTGCTGTTGCAACAACAACAACAACAATGGAAAAGCATCCAAAATACTGAACAAGTGTTCAACATGATGCATTTGTTGCTGGAGTTTTGACTGCTGCTAGTCTCTGTGCTGACCCTCTGAAGCCTCTGCGTTGCTGCTGACTCTGCACTGTGCCAATTGCACTGTGCCAACTCTGCTTTGCACTGCTCAGTCTCTGGCGCTCCTAGCCACTGCAACTGTCACTCCGACACTCCTCTGCACCAACTGACACTGGTCCATCTTGCTACTTCTGATATGGGCTCCCGTAGCAAGGTATTGATCCAAGAGGTGGAATCCTCAAGGATCCTGCCCATCTGCAGTTCTTTCGAACTACAGTACTAGATCACCCACCTCTCCCCTGGAGGTATCTGGGCAACCATGGAAAACTCCTCCTCCTCGATCTTTGCGGTTGCAGCCTGCGGATCATGTTTCTCGTCCTTGTCCTTCTTCTTGAGAGGACACTGTGTAGTGTAGTGACCAAATTCACCACACCGGAAACATTTGATCTTTGAGACGTCCTTCTTCTGCCTCCGCTGCTCCTGTTGCCCCTTTGATGCAAGGGCTACATTCTCTTCCTCCTCCTTGGGCTTCGTCCCACTGCTGCTGCTGCTATCAAGTTTGCACTTGACTAAGTCTCGCCTCATCTCTTCCTGTTGAAGAGTGACCCACATCCCTTCCCAATTCGACAATCTCTCTCTGCCCAGGATACTCTGGACAAACACTTGCCATTCTTCTAAGACTGAATTCAGGGCCAACCTCACCATCTCTGTAGGTTGAGGTGATGACCCTATAGCTGCCAACTGATCTCAGACTTCCTGAAGCTTCGATAGGAACAGATCAATGCGTTCCCCCTTCTGCATCCTCGCAGATCTCATTTTCTCCTCCAAGTACATCTTCCACTGCTCGGAAGATCCCTAATTCAACATAGCGAAGGCATCCCACATTCCTGGAAGTCCCTTTGCCAACAATTGATCCAAAATGGATTTTGGATAGACTCCTAAGTCTAAGCGTTCCTCACAGAGGAAAATGAAAGTCGAAGGAAATTCCTAGACATAGCCCCATTGCAAAGATCTTTTCATTCTAAATCTACTGCAACTTGAATAGGCAAAAATGGACTTAGGATGCAGAAGTTATCACCAAAAGAAGATGCCCTATGTTTTTTAGAAAAAGAGGAAAAATCCTCTAAAATGGGCAAAAAACCCCTTATAAAGGGAAATCGCATCGGACCAGGGCAAAAGAGCGGACTTAAGCGGAAAGGGGAGAACCTCCGATCTGCCGATCCGATGTATCGGATCGGAGGCAGACACATATGCGATATCGGGACCCTGGATCTGGCGATTGTGATCATGCGATACGCCGATCGCCGATGATCGGATCATGGAATCAGCATCAGCGATGCACAGAACCCCGGGCCGAGCAACATTGCGATCGTCGAAATCGACGATTAGCGATCGACGACCCCTAATGCCGATAAAAGCACGGACCCGATAAGTTTTCAAAGCCCGATTGTATAAAATTTCAGGTCTGGGAATTTGGATTTTCACGTATTTCCCATGTATTTGGGATTTTACCCAAAACACATATGCGATGCGATAAGCGATGAATCCGGACCCGAAAGGGTTTATAAATGCATAACATTTCAAGTCCGCCATAAAGCCATTTTTGCGGGATTTTCAATGTTTTAATGTATTTTTCAAATACAAAGGGAAACCACGAAACGAGTGGGATTTCGGGCGGGCCGTAGGCGGTAAGTGGTTTTGGCCGGGCTCCGCCCGAGCCCATACACTGGCTGCCACGTGGCTAGGCGCCGGAGAGAGAAAACCACCCTTTTCGGGCAGGTAATCTCCGTGCGCGTTAGCCACCCGAAATCAATAACAGCTGTTGATCAACGATTACTTGCGATGGCGCCCGAAGACGGATCCGAAAGGATATAAGGTGGAATTAATGATTTTTGAAGTCCGATAGACCGCGTTTGCATGAATTTTCCTGTGTATTTGTGTATTTCTCTGTGTAAACAGAGAACGACTGTTTCTGGGGATTTCAAGCGCCGATGGTTCCTCCCATTACAGAACAGGTGGCCACCATCCCTGAAGGCGTTTAGCAATGATTGCTAATGCTCAGAGGGGGATTTGAGCGGATAGAGACTGGGAGCCAGAGAGCTTAGAAGAGGAAAACGAACAAACAACACCGATTGGCTTAAAAGCCACAGAATGACAGAGGCAGTGGCAAGCTGAGGGCAGTGCTGGGATAGGAGCGCAGAAAGCAAAAGCCAGAGAGCTGCAGAGGGCCAAAGAAGCCAGAGCCGAAGAGCGAGAGGAGAGCCAAGAGCCAGAGCGAGAGTCGAGAGCCAGAGCCAGAGCGAGAGCCGAGAGCTTCAAGAGCTAGGGATAAATAGTATCTAAACCCATTGTTTCTGTGTAAAATAGTGGAGTTGAGCCAAGAGCTTGTAAAAAGGACTTTGCCATAATCCTAGAGAGCCTAGTTGAGTCGACTAGAGCTCACGAAGATGTAGCCAAGAGTTTTTGGGTGAACTCCTAATTAAATTGCTGTCCTATGTGTTTTGTTTTATTGCTGCGTTGTTTACTGTTATATATATATGTTATATCAACATAACAATAGAATATTAAAGCACATAAATAGTTTAAAACAGACATAAGCATACACCTTATTTTCAAGCACATATTTAATTCCACATTGGTTAATCATCAAGACTTGGGAATAAATAAGCTTTGGAAGTGGGAGAGGTTCTTGTAAGTTAAACAAGAAGCCTAAGTGCCCCATTTTCAAATCAACAATGTTACATACAACGTGATCCCTCACTCCGTTGAGGATCAATCGCTTGCCTTCGCCATCTTAGCCTTGTACTTCTTGAGTGGATCTGGATCTGCAGGTTCAACTACCACACTATCGACATAGGCTTTGAGATTATGCTCATCCAGAAGGCAGGAGATCCTAGCCTTCCAGATCACATAGTTGGATGCTTCGTCCAACCGATCTTGATCTCTCAGCCCATTATCTACCATCTCTGCCAACAAAAATTTCGAACTGCCTCCTCTCTTCTCTGCGCTGTTGCTAGGCTGGCCTATGCACTCCCTACTAGAGTTAGTAGATCTGCACCTCTCTACTGTTGCTCAACAATGAGAAAACAAATTCCTTGGCTAGGAATTCTCTGAGGAAGAAATTCCCTCAAAAAGTGTCTCCTTCCTTCTTTTGACGTTTTTTTTGCCCCAACAACAATTGCAAAAAACTGTGTCCCACTTGAAGACTGCTCTACACTGAAGCTTCTGCTGCGCTGCTCCCTCTGCCGCTGACAAATCTCGATCTGGAAATCTTACCTCTCTGTCAACTCACTCAGAGAGAGATTTTCCTCAAGAATCTTGCCCTCCTGGCCTGCACTGCGCAATCCCTCTGGGAATTCGATCTGCTGCCTATGCAACACTTCGATCTCCCTCCTCTTCAATGCTCGACTCTTTTGGTCTGCTCTCTTGCTTCACCTACTCTCCGATACCATGTGAAAATTTGGAGACCCAAATTTCTACTGCAGTGACTGATTAAGTTTCTTCTATTGGTTAAATAACTGAACAAATTATTTACTGTGTTCTACGGTAAATATCGAAACCAATACACTGCAGCCTTCACTAATTAAATTATATGCGGAAACAAGAACTGAGCAAGAAGAAATACACAACACATAATGGACATCGTTGTTTTTTGACAAATGTCCCGGAAAAACCCATGTGGGAAAACCGGTGCAACAGCTGAGGGTTTGTATTATTAAGCAGTAGTTTTCTGAATACAATTCTTCGGATGCTCAAATTGGCAATCCTATACAGAGATCTAACTGGACGAAAAAGTAGTGAGATGATCTCACCCTGTCACTGGAAGATCCGACATTGATCTGCATTGGAGATGAGCCTTTGCACAGCCTCTGCGCAGTACTGCATCACACCCACACAGTCACTGCTGCTGGGACTGCGCTGCACCTCCTCTCGATCCTTTGCTAACTGGAAACTTTGGTCCTCTAGCCTCCTGGTCTCACACCTTGGCTCTGCTACTAGATCTTGACTGTTCCTCAGCAAAATTTCAGACTCACTCTGAAGCTCTGCGCTGCCACAACGTAGCTCTGCGTGGCCCTACGCCATCCTCTCTAGAAGTCTTTTTGCCCTCTCTACCTTGTACTCTTCGGATTAGGAAAACTTCCTCCGAAAAACTATCCTTGCCCCTCACTGCAAGAAATCACCTCGATCACTTCTCCCGCAAATGCTGCGTTGCTCTTTTGAGAAAATCGATCTCTGATCTTTCACTCGATGTGATTTCCAAATGCCCATCAGGCCTCTTCTTATAATCCTCTCGTTGATCAATCAACAACCCAGATTAGATTTTAATCAATGGCTCAAATCATTTTGGTTTGATCATCGTCTTCTTCTAGAAGTTTCACCCCCAGTTTAATTATTTCAATTTCCTAAGTTTAGACTTAGGCATCCATTAAAAATAATTAATTATTTTAATAATACTGTCTCTGAGTGGAATTTCCCAAAACGATTACTGGGTATTTTGGATTACATGTGTCCTAGCCTCCCTGCAAAATTTGAGGCTTAAAGCACATCCGATGCTACCAGATTTCAACAGCCTAGGGCTGCCCCTTTTCATTCCCTACTCCATTCATCTCTTTATCACATGCCACCACCCTTTGAAGGATGTACCTTGGACATACTATCCCCTTTAAAGGTAGAAACCACCTAATAGGATACTTGGTTAACCCCATTTGGAGCTTGGAGACATTAGCACATGCCAAAGCCCACTATGGAAGGGCATGCCATTATGAAGTGCCCACTTGTTGTCCATGGTTTGTAAGCTCTTTAACTCGATTTCCTTTGATGACTTGTTGTACTGGAAGGCTAGGGACGCATTGGATCTTATGCAGGAGTGCAGATGGTCTCCATTTTGGTATGGTCTCCCTATACGGGGTTCTAACCGTTCAGGGGGCTACATTGGCACATGTAGGTGTGTGTGTTGAGAGCCATGGATCTCCACAACAGTAGACAACACTCCATGGATCCCCAAAGATGTTCAAAGATTGCTCGAGATTCACCTACTGGACGAGGAAGATGCATTTGGCTCACCATGCCCAACCAGCCCCACAGTTGTACCATACACTTGACAGATGACCCAGGACTTGTACGCTGATGTGGCATCACTTACACCATCATATGAGCCCTTACAGATGGTCTACATGCATCTTTGACCTACTTGGAGGCCCATGCGGTTACTTGTTTGCCCTCACACCCATTGGGAGCACCACAGGTTTATTATTTGGAGAACAAGGGGCCAACCCCTTGTCCACTATTTTTGGGAGTCTTATTCATGATTGTGGCACTTACGGACTTCATCGGGATTCTTAGAAGGCCCAACGACATGTTTATTGATCATTTGACCTCTTGAGAGGCTTCTTTTGTTTATGAGCTAGTTTGGTGGGCTTGTCACCAAAAGTTAGTTGTTTTGCACATTATTTTATTTTAGGGGCTAATGTAGGCCCAAGTAGCTAAATCAAACTCATTAGAAGTGTATAAATAGAAGTGATGAGGATTCATTTTAGCATCATCACTTGGATTGGATCATTCTCTCTCTTGAGATTTTTGCTATTCCTTCTTGGTGGACGAAATTGGATTATGGATGAATTTTGATGTTTGGATTACATTTTCTTGTCTTGGAGCTTCTTGATTGGCAAATCTATTGATGGTTGGATATATTCTCTTACATGTAAGTACAAACTTAATGCTATTTTCTTTTACTTTGTCACATGCATTGATAATGGGATTTTCACTATTTTAGGGCTAATTGCTGCATGCATTTACTGCTAAATTGTGGAATTATGTTTCTATATAGCATATCTCTATGTATGGGCCATGTATGTTGAACGAATTTTCCTAGAGATCGAATTCATCTTGATAAGCCATCTTGATTTGCAAACGAAGTATAAACGCTTTAAGGTCACTTTCCTTTTGCCCTAATGCCAAACGAAGTTGTCCTTAGAGCCTCCTTGAGTTAGAAACGAAATCCATTCTCATTATTCTTCTTGACTCCATATCCCCAAAGGAATTAGGCACTGGTCCACCATAAGGTGATCACCCTAAAACCATTTTTCTTCACCTTTTCCTCCTCTCTAGGTCTAGCCACGTTGGGTCACCTAGGGCATCATTTTCCCAACAAAATACCCATAGAAAAAGTTCGATCTCCTGGCCTCTCCTGCACTAGTGTGTCCTCAAGGTCTCCTCCAAATTTGAAGAAATTCTGACAGTGGGATTGTGAGATATCCCAAGCCCTAGCCCTGAGATCAAACTTTGCCCTGGGTTTCCCTAGGCTAGCACCTCATAAGATCATTTTGGCATCTTTAAGTGGAAATTCTTTCTTTGATCCTCTTCCCCTCCTTGTTTAGGTTAAAATCATCATTGGTTGCTAAACTCCCTCCTCTTAACCTAAGTTGGGTCCACTTGGTCCCGTGTGGTCCCATTTCTCATCAAAGTCAATTCTTCAAAGACAACTCGGGAATCCAAGTTTTGCAAGGATTTTAGGGATTGGGGAGCTCCTTCACAAGTCACACTCCTTTAACCTAGCCCTTAAATCCTCACCTCCTCCTAGAAAGCCTTGTACCTTGCTTAAGAAGCAAGCAAGCCCCACTCTTGACTCCCTTCTAGGAAAGGATCATTGAGGTCACTTCATATCCATTGTTGATCTATCCTTCACAAGTGACTCTCTATACACGGGTCTCCTCCCATCGGTGAAAGTCCATAAAGAGTAGGGAGCCTTAGCTGAGGTGATAGTGGGCTAAGTCTTTAGCGTTGCCCTTGATCTAGCAAATGCCCCTTTAGGATTCCCTTTTTGGCCCCTTGCTAGTTTGAGTGGTAACAGGGCCGAGAACATAATTTGCCTCAACAGTAGCATATATTTGTACTCTTGGCTCACAATGGATCTATGAATCGGTAAATGGAGTGACTTTTGCAAGGTGACATTCCTCTCCAACAGGTTATTTATTGGGCTGCAAAAATTTAATAAGGATGCTGTGGAGATTGAAGAGGAGTTCTCATTCTTGAAGATAGAAGGGCATATTTTATGGCACCTAGGTTGGCCATTGCTTGAGGTCAAGGAATATCTTGAAGGGGGGGACTGTAATTTCCCCTATGGATCAATTTACCATGAGAGGATGAAGTAGCTTATCCAACCCCATAGGATATAGTCTTGATAAAGGGGGAAAACCCAATCATCCAATATTTGGGGCAACATTGGGTAAATTTTGGGTCAGTTGGGGCAAAAAGCCCAAATTGGGGGTTGCAATTACAACCCCTCACATTAGAGTGAACCCCATGAAAAAATCTATTAATAAAGGGGAGTTGGAATCATTTTGGATCATGAACTTGGATTGGAATATCTCTAATTTTCTTGAGCCTGAGGCTTTGAGAGTTTTAAGACCCCTTCTTTTTTGATTAGCTTCGATGGAGGTGATCTTGCCCTACCTAGACACCCTGTTTCCCTTGTTCTGGCACAACATAGTCCCCTGAGGCAACTCAGTTTTGTTCTGGTAGGCAAGAAGAGACTTAAGGCTATTCAGTGGTCAACAACTTTAGTCAAGGCAACAAGTGCTATCTTCCCACTGTGGTCATCAAATTTTCTCTCTTCAGAAGCAATGAAGGCTACCTGGATAAAATTATGAGGCTGCCAGAGTACTGGTTGAGCAGTAAAGCCTTCTGAGTGCAACATGGCCTAACCTAGTTCAAGAAACCAGTTCGCTGGAGTTTTAGGAGTCCAGACTGGGCAGACGTTAGTGTTTAAGGTGCGTCGAAGTGATCTGGACCCGAGGGCCACAGGCCCAAATTTGAGGCTAATTAAGACCAATGGATTGCATAATTGGGGTTCTTTCCTGGCACCGACAACAAGCTAACCAGGTGTCCTAAGGTCAACAAACATCCCACTGGGGCTACGGGTATCCTCAGGGAAAGTACCTAAACTTCCTTTCTTCTAGGTCTGCGGCTACTTCCAAATCTTGTGTAAAATCAAGGTCGGTTCTAGGTAGTTCTTCCATTATATGCAACTTCAGACTTGGACAACGGAATAGGGAATCCTAAATTGCTGGAGGAAAGAACCAGGGAAGTCGGATCACTGACCATCCCTGTAACAACACATTTCGTCACGACTAGCCAAGAGATAGTGAGTTGCAATCAGTTTAGTAACAGTTGATTAGATAGTATTAGCATTGTTACAATTGAATGTTGGATTATTAAATTGTGGTATTCTTGTACTGGGAAATTATTGTGGATACAATATTGTGTATTAGGCAGACAATACTAATTCATTGTGAGTTGGATGAAGAATTAGAACTTTCACACACGACTAAAACAAGCAAAGGATCCACAACATCCACATAGCATAATCTAAAATCTATATTCAATGAATCAGCATGGCATTGAAATACATGAGTGCAAACATAACACAACAAATATAGGAAAACATGATACTTTTTGTATTGACAAATATAGGAGAGAGTTTACAACCATAAATAGAAACTGACTTTGTAGATGTCTCTCCAAGTTGACTTGTCCTTCCTTGTCACAAAGCACACCTCAACATCAACCCTAATGCATGAATATGGTGACTCCTTTAGGCTCAAAGCAGCAGCATGAGGGCACTATCAATCTCCAAAAGCCAACCTAGACCTTATGGGAGGCAGTAAATTTATAGGATGAGTGTGGTAGTTTAGGATTTACCATTCTAGGCTTGAGATCCACATATGATGGGAGGATGAGCTCAAGGGATAAGAGATAGGTCCATTAGACTAGGATCAGATAGGAATTCAAGATCTCTATCCATGGTAAACAGTTAAAACTTAAAACTACCTTGGAAGTTTCTGGAAGAGGTAGCTTCAGAGATATTTTTTATTTTTCCCCGATTTTTAGAATCAGTGCACTTGTAGAAGGGAGCAACATGTGCTGACCAGCGCTGGTTCTTAGGTATGCAACATGCGCTGAGCGCAGGTGGCCAAGTATGCAAGGTGCGCTGGGGCTAAAAACAGTGGTTTCAAGCAATTTGTCCCAGAAACTCGGACTTTTTGGGAGAAGTGATGCTTATGGCTTTGTGAAGGGATTATGCCAAAATGTTCAAGGATGTTGATTTATCTGGTTTGCAGGCCTATTGAACAGATGTGACGAAATGGCCTTTTACACAAATGGTTTACTTCCTCTCTTTTATTGTTTGATTACCTTTTTACATTTGATTTATTTTTTCAAGTTTATTGGTCACAATGAGAGGTTTGTATGTAACACCTTCTTAGCGTTTTCTCTTTTCTAGGTGGGATTTTTACATGCTAGTTGCACGGTATGAATTGCTTTCCCATCCAATATGTGGTTACTTGCCTTTATCTTTATGTTTGGCAGTAGAAAGACTCCTAGACATTTCACTGTCACTTACAAATTGCTTTGTTCAATGCTCCTGCGACAACTAGCTTGACAAATTGTTGAGGTAATGTTAGTGGATTCATAGGAATATTACTGTCTCAATGAAGTGCTCAAATGATTTAGGCAAACTCTTTAGACTCTTAGAGTAATTACTACCATGCCCTTGTCTACCTCTCTGCCTATAGTAAGCATTATGATCTTTGATATCCTTCAATTTCAGAAGCTTTTTTGAAATTGACTCCCCTTCTATCTTAATGGAGCAAGGCAAATTTTTGAGGTACAGGACTCTATATTTGTCTAAAGTTTTAAGGAGGCTCAGCAATCTCCTCCATGCCTTATAAGCACTGGTGGCATCCTGCACTTGCAGAAACATATTGGTGGCTGATAATTACATTAATGCAACAGTCTTGCGATTCTTGGTACCATAGTCTTGACTCTTTATATTCTATTTCATCTTCAGAATTATCCTCTGTTACTCGGGAACCGCTCCTAGAGGTGGGAAACCCGTTCCAGTTGTTCCCCCCGCTCCTGGAAGCTTTGGAACTGTATGGGAACGTTCCCTTTTCTGTGGGAGCTGCAATGGGAGCTTGGGAAAGTTCCGGGAGCTTTGAAGACTGTTTTTTTGGAGTTCCCGTGTTCCCTGGGGTTGGGGAATACAAAGCATGTAGACAAATATGTTGAACTGCCCACAAAACATGAGGCTTTGTTGAAACCTTCGCAGGAAGAAAGGCCAAAGACATCCTTAACACCGATATCCTTAATTGAGAAACTGGAGCAATCTCTTGATGGGTTAAGGAAGCGTGTGACACCTCAATGTAAGGGCGATATCTGGGATGTCATGCTGATGAGTATTTATTTTTTTGTTTATGTATATGTATCGCAGAAGATTGTGTGCATATTGTATGTGGCAGTCAATGCTTAACCATTAGAGTCGCTTTACTTTTTCTCATAAGAATAACTAGAGAAACATAGGTAAAATTGTTCCTTTGTATTTTTAAGGCAGATTGTTTCAAACACTGGTCATGTGTCAGAGAACTGATAATGAACTTGACATTTTAATATTTTATATATATAAAAGGGAGAGACTCAGGAAGAGAGACACCCAGAGAATATATTTATATATAAGAGAGATTATATATTTAATTGATTTAATATTAATTTTGATTATTATATAATTATATATTTTTTATTTTTATATTTTAATTTTTTTTATTATATAATATTACCGTTCGCGATTAGCCGTTTCCTGTAAATTTTGGGGAAACCCGACACCCGTACCCGACACCGTACCCAAGTTCCCAACGTTCCCATGTTCCAGAAACTCATGCAACATAGGAATTATCCCTTGTCATATATAATTTGTTAATACAACCGTCTCCTGATTCTTGGTACCATACTCTTGTTCTGTTTCATCTTCAAATCATCCCTGTCACCTTTTTTGTCATGACTTCCTTTAACTCCTGATTTTCAAAATTCGCTGTCACCCTCTGTTTCCAGATATTATGATTATGTCCATTGAACTTCTGGAAGCTGGGCAACATTATATGTTGAAGACTCACCTTTATATGTTAAAAATATAAATTCTGCATTCAACATTCAAACAACAAACTAAAAATCCAGACTTTTCACTGTCACCTCCTTCAGAGCTCTCCTCATTACTCTCCCAGGTTTTTCTTCTCTGAGTTTTGTCAAAACTGGTCTTCCGTGAGTTTTGTCAAAATTATTAATTAAAATGAAGGAAAAAACTAGGAAATAAATGAATTATGAGCAAACACAGAAGATAAACAAATAAGGCAGCAATTGAGGGCTTTTATTGACTGAGGCAATGGAAACTCAGCCAATTTTGGAAACCTATTATTCATCGCCTCAGTCAATAAAAGCCCTCAGTTGTTGACTTGTTTGTTTATCTTCTGTGTTTGTTCATAATTTCTTTATTTTCATAGTTTTTTCCTTCATTTTATTTAATAATTTTCATGTACCCTGCCTTGAATGTTAAGATTTTCTTTGGTTTCTTCTCATTATCCCTATTCTCCTGGCCTATTCTTTCTAATATTATCCCCTTCTCCAATTTTATTCTTATTCAATTGCATTGGTTTATAAATATTATTTTATATCTCATTTATTATACTTTATATATGTCTTCACGCCCAAATATATTTTTATATTTTCACACAATGGTCCCTTATAATATATTTTACGACAGTTCCTCATTTATTTAATTTACTCAATGGCTATCTGTCATTTTTTTCTATTTTACTTCTCTCACGATGACTGTCAAACCTTCTCTGTAAATCCAAACACTAGCACTCTCTTTTGATATCTTTCTAAAGCTTTTTTTTTTATCCCTTGACAATGGGTGAAGTGTCCACTCGAAATCTTGGACCTTTCATACTCTTGCACACAGTTAATCTGCAGAAATACCACAAGCAGCACCATAAAGAAATTCACACACAACATACATAGAACAATATTGGAGAGAAAAAGTCCTAAGCTTGAACTGGTATATTCAAATATGACCAATGTTTTTTTCTGTCATAAGGCACATAGGTGAAGCACCAAGAGTCTCATGGGAGGTGACTCACAAAGATAAATTAAATTTATTATATAACTTACTGATAATTGCTGTTCATTTATTATCACTTAAATCAATTCTAAAGTATATAGAATAATATGACCATTATACTAATATTCTATTAAGCTGGAAGAAATTGCTAGTTTATTAACTTGAACCAATGATTCATGTATGTAAGATGCCAAAACCATGTTGCGGGGAGCGCCCCCCCCCCCACGCCTTTGAACCCGCTCCCGAAGCGCGCTCCGGGCGGGAGCGGCTCGGGAGCGCGCTCCCTTAAAAAAATTTACGCTCCCTGGTCTGTTAGGGAGCGACACAGGGAGCGATCGCTCCGGTGCTCCCGGAACGATTTTTAATGCCCGGGAGCGATCGGGGAGCGATCGCTCCCTGATCGCTCCCGGACATTAAAAATCGCTCCGGGAGCGATTCGAGCCGGGCCGGGAGCGGTTCGGCGGAAAAAAAATCCGCCGGACCCGAAAAAATAAAAAAATTTAGAATTTTTTTTTTGTTTTATAAGCCCAATGGGCCAAAAAACATTCATTATAACTTCATTGAGCAAGGTTTGGAGCTGGAGCAAGAGCAAGTGCTGAGGAGCGAGGAGCAAGTGCCAAGGAGCGAGGAGCAAGCCTGCAGAGGTAAGTAACTTAGTAATCTAGTTAGTTTAGCTGGTTAGGTAGTTAATTTAGTTGATTTAATTTAGTTGTTTGAGTTTAACTATTTAAAGATCATGTATTTAAATTAAATTAATAAATTAAATTAATTAATCCCAATAAATTAAATTAATTTGCAGATTCAAGAATCAAAACCCTACAAACATCAAACACCATGGACCTGGCGATATTTATTGGCATTTTCCTCTTCTTGGTCCCTTTTATGGTTATTATGGTGCTGGAGAGTAGGAAACGGAGGGGGCCCAAACTGAAGAGGGGGATGAAGAAGCCAGAGAAAGTCAAATGGGTGAAAACCCCAGTGAGGAGGAGGTGGAGGAGGGTGAACATGACCCTCAAAAAACTAAACAAGACCAAACTCCATTGTGGAAATATGTTCACAGGGCTGAAACAGGGAGAGGGGGTGGAACCACTAAATTTCATTGCCCCCATTGCAACACTGATTACACAGGTTCATACACCCGTGCTAGAAGACACCTCTGCGGGAAAAGGCCATGGGATGGAGAGAAACAAATAGGAATCAAAACTTGTGCAGCGGTGTCAACAGCAGATAGAGCCAAATACATAAGGGAAGAGGAGGAAGCCCAATACAGAACAAAAAAATCAAGGGGTTTCTTTGAACCAAGCTCACAATCACAAAGAACTCCTTCAGCATCCTCCCAAGGCAGTGGATATGGACATGGAGGCACAGGGTCATCATCTTTAAGGCGTAGAACCATATCAGATTTCCTTGATGAGGGGTGTAGGAATGATGTGGATTCAAAAGTTTACAGGTTTCTCTATGCATGTGGGATACCATTCAATGTTCTACGCTCACCTTATTGGCACGAAATGGTTTCTGCCATAAATGATGCCCCTAAAGGATACAAGAGCCCTGGGTATGACAAGGCAAGAACTGTTGGCCTTGATCATGAAAAAGCAAAAATATCACATTCTTTGAATAAAATGACAAGTTCTTGGACTGACAATGGGGGTGTCCATTGTATCTGATGGATGGACAAATGTAAAAGGCAAGCCATTGATAAGTGTTCTTGCTGTGTCTGTTAGTGGTCCCATCTTTCTAGCTGCACATGATTACTCAGACAAGTTCAAGACCGCCATCAACATTGCAGAAGCATTACTTGAAACAATTGAGCGTATTGGCCCATACAATGTCATCCAAGTCATCACTGATAATGCTCCTAATTGTAAGGCAGCGGGAGCAATTATTGAGGATAAATACCCGAAATATTTTGGTTTGGATGTTTGGTTCACACATTGAACCTTCTGTTGCATGATATTGTCAAAAACAAAAATGAACAATACCAATGGATTGGTAATTTGTACAAGAAAGGCAAACAAATGATAAAATTTATTACAAATCATAGAAATACCATGGCCTTTTCCGCAGTCACTCGAGATTGGAGTTGCTGAAGATTGCGAAGACTAGATTTGGTAGCTATTACCTCACCTTCAGGCGCCTTTTGAAGGTAAGAGAGGCATTAGCTAGCATGGTATCAAGTCCACATTGGCAGGTGTTAAAGGAAAGGGCTACAAATGTAGCTGACATGGCAGGTTTTGAAATGGTGGAGGAGGCCGCTCTTGATGGGCAGTTTTGGACAACTGTGAGGCAGGTATTGGATTTCACCAAGCCAATTTATCACATGATTCGGTTTGCAGATACAGACAAACCAGTGATTGGCGAGGTGTATGAGCAAATGGATACCATGTTGGGGAAATAAAAGACATTGTTCATAATAGAGATCCCAACTTGTACAAACTGATTCATGATTGTGTGTGTGAACGGTGGAATAGGCTTAACCTTCCACTACATTGCTTGGCGTATATCCTTACGCCAAAATACTACTCTACATCTTGGTTGGGCCAACCTGCAGCAGGGGGTGGGGTTAGGACCAAACCCCATTTAGATCAAGAGGTAACTAAAGGATATCTGGAAGCATTAGAAAAGTTGGTGCCTGACAGGGAGGAATGTGCAGCTGTGCGCCTTGAAATAGGCAGATACTTCAGTGGCACTGGTTTGTATGGTAACTTCCATGCAATGGACGACAAAGATAAATTTGATTCTCTCACATGGTGGGAAACATATGGCGGCCACGGACTTTTGCCAAAATTGGCAAAAAAAGTTCTTTCACAGGTTGTAAATTCTTCTTCTGCAGAGAGGTGTTGGAGCACCTACAGTTATATACATAATGTGAAAAGAAACAGACTCAATGAAAACCGAGCAGAAAAAGCTTTTATGTGCACTACAACTTGAGGTTGTTGAGTCATTACTGTGATCGGGCTAATGAGGATCCCACATAAAATTTGGGACAATCATCCAGAGGATGACAATTTGGAGGATGGCATTGTACATATTGAAGAACTAGAAGAGGAACTTGTAAGGGATGAAAATGAAGCAGCAGCCATGCCACCTCCACCTCCACCTCCACCATCCAGTAGCAGTGCTCGAGGTCCGAGTCTTGTTCCTTTGCTGTCGCCACCTCCATCTACACCCTCGCGTGGAGGTTCTAGTTCTGGTCGTCGGTCTGTGTGGGGAGACTCCTAGAAGACCACCACGACCTGCTTATACTCCTGGAGACTCTCGTGGCAAGGGCCCATGTAGATTTACAGTTTACTTGTCTTTTTTAGTTTCTATTAGACTTTAGTTTTCATAACTGTTGAGTTTTGAGTCCTTGACTCTTGACTCTTGACTCTTTCATATCATTATGATATTTTTTGTAAACATTATATCACTGTGACAATGAAAATTTGAAGTTTGAAGTTGGGCCTTGGCAATTATAACTCATTGGTAATGATTGTGAATTATGAATATGATGCTTTGTGAAAGACTAAAGTTGTTTCATTTCATCTCATTATTCATGTTTCATTTTATAAATTTTTAACATTTCATATCATGTTAACAGTTAGAAGTTAGGACTTAGAAATATCTTCGATATTACTTCTTGTAATGGTTAAACTTAGCTTACAAGTACAACTTTGGTGATCAATGATGATAAATGTTATTGAATTTTCAATTCTGAAAGCTTGAAGTTGAAACTTTAATATTGAATTTGATGAATCATGATTTATAAGACTCAATATGTTGCAGTTGTAATATGTATTTTACTAACTTGTGGACATGGTTGATGACGATTATAATTTCTAGATGATTGATGTGATATGGTTCAATGATCAATTTATGTTTTTTATGTCTATTTCATCATTCTACATGTTTTTGTTGACATATATGTATCAAAAATTAAAAATATAAATATATATATATATTTTTAAAAATCGCTCCCGGATTCGCTCCCAAACCGGGAGCTTCTGAAAATGGTCGCTCCCGCTCCCGCTTTCGCTCCCGCTCCCCGCTCCGCTCCCGCTCCCGCTCCCGCTCCCAAGTAACATTGTGCCGAAAGTTGTCCATGGATCAATATGAGTAGGGTTTCAATTAGTTATAATTAATTCCACAGGATGACGTGAAAATAACGGAAGAATAGTTCTGGGTTGACAAAGAACCTAGAAGTTTAGGAAGGAGAAATTGTTTCTGCAAAAAAGGAAGAATTGCAAGACCTCCCACATTGGAATCACGCAAATGATGGTAGCTTTACAAGAAGATCCCCTGATATTGAAGGTGATCGAAACAATTCTTTGAAGAGTGGCAGAATAATTTTTATGAGCTATATGCTTGAAAGCATTTTGAGAAGTCTAGAAGGGAAGAACCCAATGGTGTATCTGTGAAGATTTGAAAGACCTACTAAAGATTCTTGGATGACAGTCGAGTTAGGTACTTTGGCACACCATTCAATGGGCAGAATTATACATGGATTAAACACCATTTTGTAGGAAATGATCAACAATAGGATTTGATTAAAGCTGCATTAATGTATAGTTTTGCACTCTGGAACCGAATCAAATATGGAAACTGCCCTAGTAGTGAATATTTTGTATGCTAATTGCCTTGAATGAACCAATGATAGGTTAGCCATTGCTCATCACTGGCACACCACAACCTTGGATTTGTCTTAACTGTTAAGCACACACTTATATTGAGAGGGGGAGGTGAATCAATATATGGTATTTTTTACTTGTTTAAACATTCATGAACCATAAGAAAACCACAAAATTTATTTTTGGAATTCTTTTTAGGCACCAACCTACTAGAGGCACGAATCCCCACTGCTACAAATATTTGTAGGCACCAACCTATTGGGGACACCAATCCCTACCACTGCAAATATTCATAGGCACCAACCTACTGGAGATACCAATCCGCACCGCTACAAATATTTGTAGACACTAACCTACTTCATGAGTCTACTTGCTACTTCTGCCTTATTAAGTGTGTTAGTTGTTTTTGCCTTCACCAGGTTTGCTTCTCCCAAAACTTGTTGTTTTTGGCCTCTTCCCAAGAATGAACTTATACAACATGCCATGTATCTAATTTTGTGAATTTGATTCTGAAATTTACCTGAGGCACTTTTGTAGGCCTCCTTGGATCTCTAAAAGTTTCAGCGTAAAATGTCCCAAAAAAGAAGTTACAGTAAAAATTGCACGCTAACGTGTTTGAAACTGATTTGAGGATAATTAAAAAATCCTAACTTCCACAAGGAATATATCTGAAAGTATAATGAACCTGTTAAGCCCTATATAAGCTCCATGTTAATCCTAAAACCCTTTAATAAGCCCTAGTATTGAGTGATTACATTTCTATTGTTATATTATTATGTAGGCTAGAAACTTTCACGGTCCCATTTTATTATAATTGTACTCTTTGTCTCATATATATCTATATATATATAGAGAGAGAGAGACACTAAGGAGACCTAGTGTGTGTAGAGATCTTGGGGAACATCTGATTCAAATTTCATCTTTTTTTTGCTACTATACTTTTGGAGATATACACTATGGAAGTTTAGGATTTGTGAAGGATTTTGAAATCAGTGTCAAATAGGTCAGCTTGATATTTTCACTATAATGTCTTTTCTAAGACTTTTCAGATCATGAAATATTTAGACATCTTAGGAGACATACCAAAGTATCTCAGGTAAGAATTTTAAAATTATATTTGAAGAATTGGACGCATGACACATTATACAAGTTTGCTCAGACCAAAAATCAATAAGTTTTGGGAAAGTAACCATAATTTTTATTTGACACATCAAATTCTAGTCAAACCTGTGTAATTGTAGAGAAGACATATCAGAGTATTACAGATCAAAGTTTCATATTCAAAGACCTATATATATACTAGGGAGACTTAGACTTAGGATCATCAAATCTTGTCTTTTACATTTTATACATTGTAAAAGGAGGCTTCCCCTTCAAAGAGGACTGTAATTATTTGTTTCCTATCATTTTTAAGGCGCAAGGTTCATAATAGAATCAAAGTTTGAAATTTTAACTTGAGGTATTGCTATGTCTCCACAGGGCTTTGAAAATTTCAGTGTAAAACATCCTAGAAAGTAACTTATAGTGAAATACCAAATTGACATGTTTGAAACTGATTTCAGGAGTATTTAGAAACCCTAACGTCCACAGGGCATATTTATGAAATTATAGCAAACCAAAATCTGAAATTTTTACCACAGGTACCTAGAGATCTTGCTTCTGTATCCTCAAGATTCCACTGTTTGAAACATCTCAAAAAATAAGTTATAGTGAAAATGCCAAACTGACCTGTTTGAAGAAGATTTTAGGAAGCATTCAAGAACCCTAACTTTCTCAGAGCATATCTCCAAAAACATAGGGAACCAATGCGCGAAATTTCACGCATGTATACGAAGATCTTTAGTCTATCTCCTCAAAATTTCAGTCTGAAACATTCTAGAAGAAAATTTATAGCCAAAATGCCAAGATTACTTGTTAACTACACAAATCACATTTTTGCTTCATCTTTAAAACCCCAAGAATATTCCCCAGCTTCTCTTGTGCACTTCAGATTTCGTCTTTGGTTGGGTGATCTTCAAATCCACTCATCTATCCTTTATTTATAGTGTTTCCGTGTTCACTTATGGTCGACTTGTAAAACTGATTGGGCTGACCTGACATAATCTTTCAGATCTCCTCATTCCTATGGAGTTAGAGGGAGTGCCATATACCATTGGAAAGGTCTCAGAATAAGATTTTCAACTATATATCCTATGCTCTCATTTGAACTATGTGTTTAGAGTAAAAATGCCCTCAAAAACTGGTTATGCAAACTAGGCAAAAAAAAACTAGGTATCCAAACAGTATTTTCGACAATCTTCATTTTGCAATTTTTATCTTGTAAATTTGTAGTCTCCCTGTCTTTGATATCAATGACAACAATATTTCGAACATCAACTCCTAATCCCTCACCTTTAAATTGACATTGCAATGGATTGTTGAATGCCCTCACCTTTAAATTGACATTGCAATGGATTGTTGAATGCTGTGATATGTGTATTCATATATGATAACTAATTTAAAAGTTTGCATGTTTAGATGTGCATATTTTAGATAGTCTTCACATTTTTGTGCCTTTGGAAAAATAGTAAATGACTGCCAAGTCTCCAAACAATGGTAAAGGAAAAGTGGCACTTAACTTATATGGTCAAACATCACGTATGATATAGCAGACACATCAACAAGCTAATGAAGAGAAGGAATTCTGTTTATGGAATATCACGTGTCCTGCCTAGCTGAAATTGAGTTCTCCTCTTGCTTTTTATGGATGCATTTTTGCTTGTATGCGTTTCAGCCAATGTTCCAAATATCGTTTTGGGGAATATAGTATATACTGTCAAGGTTAACCAGTTAGTTTATTTAGCTGACACTATGAGCTTCTTGCAGCCATGAAAATGTATGGATATAAACTGGCATGTTTGGTTACTTCTGTTTTATTGCCTTCTGCACTGGGCATTTATCCATGTTATTTACGGAGACATATCTTATATTTGCATATATTGAGTATTTATGTTGCATCTTAGTCAAACTTGTATGCAGTTTTCTGGTTGTCTTTGTGCGAGTTCATTTTTCATACATATGTAACCTGTAATTATGTTTGTTCTTCTTACCTTATCCTTTTCGACATGATAGTCATACAATGTGTATGGAAAGAAAGTGTGAATAGCTCAATTTGAAAGAATATACTATGGATTAATGCAAGGTTGTAATGTATGATGAACCAACTGCTGGGCTTGATCCAATTGCATCCACTGTTGTCGAGGATCTTATCCGAGCAATGCACATTAAAGGACGTGATGCAGTGGGGAAACCTGGAAAGATTGCTTCGTATATTGTTGTAACCCATCAGCATAGCACAATAAGGCGAGCAGTTGACAGGTAATCTTAGATATGTAGGTATTTTCCTCTTATTTTAAATGCAAGTCTATTTAGGTTTGCACACCAACCACTGTTATAAACTGGAACATTTCAGCTGAGAGGCTGCATGCATACTGCATCTTTTGGTGGTTTTAACTTGAATACCAGGGCTTTGCCAGGCTGCTCTTCCTCCACGAAGGTCAGATAGTTTGGCAGGGTATGACACACGAGTTTGACACATCAACCAATCCCATTGTGCGACAGGTAACTTTTATTGAAGAGTTCTTACAGATCACATCCAGAGTGCTCAGTTAAGAGTAAAGTTTGACTGTCTAATCCTATGCATTTACTAGCGTGTTGTTTTCTGATTGCAGTTTGCAGTAGGGAGCTTGGAGGGACCTATTAAATACTAAACTAGTTATATGAAAAGTCTATTGTCAATAAAATTACCATCTTTACAAAATTGGTAGGTAAGAAGAGCATGCCTGAAAGATTTGTTGCATGTACACATGTATCAATAACAACAAATTTATTTTTATTTATCATACTTGTTTTAATTTTATTGTTCCTATGAATCTTTATCACTGGTCTTTACTGGGTAGGTGCTTGCTTGAGACAATCAGGTCACGTACTCTATAGTGGTCTTCTGGTATTTGAAGACATAAAAAACGTCAGGTCCTCAAAATACATTTCTACTTCACAGATGATGCTTTAAGTATCAGTCGATCGTTGCAAGTGAATTCTGAAGTTGCTGCTTGGCAACTTTAAGGAATATGGTCATACAGGGTCTATCTGCCATGGAGTAACAAATTTGTTATGGTTATGATATATTGGTTATCTTGACATCTCTCTTACAAACATACCGCAATTTTTGAGTTGGATGCTGTTCTATAAGATTGCAAACATGATGCTTAAATGGCTTCTGTATTTCCATATTTATCAGTACCTTTACATTTAGGTCCATGATCAAAATTTCAGTACATCGTAAACATCTTAAGTAGAAGAAACACCCTCTCCTCTTCAATTCCTGCCAGGAAATGTTTATGGAAGACTCCAGCCAGGAAACTTCTGGACAGGTATGCTAAGTCGTTTTTTAATCGTAAAATATCTCTGGTCCATTTCCTCCATGTTCATGGGAAATATGTGGGTTTCCAGGCTTTTTCCAGCCTTGAAAAAATCTAACCAGTATGTCTAAGGTTCTGTAGTGGCCAACAAATGAGAGATTAAATAATCCAGAAAGAACGAAGAAACCCCTGAAAGATCACAAGAAAAAAGAAAAAGAAAATTCTAGTATTTGTAATTCGATTCTTGTGCATTGCAAATGTTTGATATTTGACATTCAATTCTTGTTCTATTGTGCTGATACAATTTGTATCACACTAACAAAGGATTTGTGCATTGTTGAATGTCTCTTTGCTGTGGTATATAATGATAGAAAATCTGTCAAGCCATGCTCTTAACCTTCCTCAGTGGATGACATTACTGCAGTGAAACTTGAATGATGTAGTTGTGATGTTGGTGTAATATACAATATTTGGTATATGATTCATGTTGCATTGTGCTAATGGATGATTCACACTTTGAGAAGGCAGGCTTATTTCTGGAACTGGTTCCATATCAGGAAATTTGGGCAGCTTATCTAATTATTATAGATTTTAGTTCCTTTTATAGCAGAAATGCGGCAACCAATATAACCTGTGTTACACCAAGCTTCTGGTAGGTGGAGATGCATACCAAGTTCTTGTGGAGACCCCCAAAATTCCATTAACTATGTTACATCAATTTTTGTTATCTGGGGATGTGTACCCAGTTCTTGTACCCCTGCCAAATTTAGGGTACCACAGAGATATAGAGCATATAGGGGATCCTGCCCCCAAAATTTTATTAACTATGTTACATCATTTTTTTGATATCTGGGGATGTGTACCCAGTTCTTGTACCCCTGCCAAATTTAGGGTACCACAGAGATATACAGCATATAGGGAATCCTGCCCTAAATATATTCAAACATTAAATTAAACATTCCATTGAACAGTGAAAACCATGAAGTAATAACATGATAAATGAATAACCAACAATGGAATATTGTGCATCTCTAGTAAAAAAGGGAATAACAAGTGGTAGAAGATAGCTAATTATGGTTTGAATAGCTTTAAAGAGTAGAGGGTAAATGTTCTACCTCTAGTAAAAAAATGAATAACAAGTGGTAGAAGTTAGCTAATTATGGTTTGAATAGCTTTAAAGAGTGGAGGGAAGTGGAGCGATCAGTTTTTTTTTTTTTTTTTTTTTAAATAAGTTTTGTTTTTGGATGGTAGACCCACATGTAGTGAATTTGTGGTCCTGCCTTGCTCCATAAGGTATGTCCACACATCAAGACACAATCCCTTGTGTCTTGTTGTACCCTAATAGATTTTGTATGTGATGTGGTAACCACATCGCTAGTATAATGTTCTCCCTCCAGGATATACATAAGCAAGGTATGTGTACTTGTGTATCACTACCATGAAATACGTTCAATTTTTGGGGGCTAAATGAAAGTCCACTATTGTATCACAAAAATAAATTTCTGTTATGTTGGGTATTTCAAACCCTAGAGCCTAATCGTTGGTTGAAAGGATACAATTCTTAATAACTAGGGTACATGGGTGTGGGGGTGAGTACAAGTGTGTAAGTGCTAAATTTTTCATGTAGGGTGTGTGTTTCCACTAGGGATAGAGGGTATGTGGAGAACTTAGGAAATGGCTTGTCATTTATTTTATTTTTTTGGGTTAGGTAGACCCACAAAGGGCATGTCCATGTATCCAGACATATCCCCTACGTCTCTTGCCTTAATGAATCTAATACAACTTGGCCATACTTATGTTCCCCACATCCCCACTACAACACCATTAACTAGGACGTGAGGATATGTGTACATCTCTGTCACTGCCATTAACTACCTTTCAATTTTTGGGGCTAAATGAAATTCTACTTGCACAAAGATTAATTTTAGCTCTACTAAGTATTATTTCAAACTGAAGAGCCTAACTGCTCCCATGCGACTCCTTCAGACCGGGAGGGGGCGTTTCCACCCCGTTGTTGTGCTTGCTTTACTCATACAAATTGTGTGTGGAGCTAGTTGTGCAAAGAATATGACACATACCCAACAATTACACCATAGTTCCCCCCTTTAACATTGAATGCAAGCCACATAGTGAAGATACCACCCTCCTTGAATTTTATATGTCCAATATTAACATCGTTCCACAAATTGGTGAGGGTAGCTTCTAATAGAGGTATACGAGAAGGATCCATGGACGCATGTTGATCAACTAAATTTACAAAGGGTAACACATGTATGTGATCTTGACGCCGTTGAGTGTAGTACATCGAAAAGGATCACCTAGTTGAAGGTAGAGATTAATTGAAATATGCTAGGAATTATCCATAGAATCCTTCGTAAATTATCTATGCAAAATGGCGGGTTATATATTGGGAAAATGTGAATAGAGATTGCATCAAGGAAGGTGAGAAAGTACCTAGCTCCCCCATGTGAAGAAGTGGTTATAAGTCCAAAAATATCACCATGAACCAACTCTAATAACTAAGAGGCATGTGTTACAACACAATAAAATGAGGCATCCACTAGAAAACCACCATGTCCTAGAACATAAACAATGTTTCCAAATATGGTGGATCATTATGAGACCATCATATCTTTGAACAGGGATGCCAAACAAGCAAAATCATTTGACCTATGTGCATTGTAATGAGGATCCATAAAGTTTAATAACATTGTAGAAGTCTTCATTAGAGGAATTTTGAGGTTTAAAATGGGCCTCCTAAAGAAAATAATAAAATAATAGTTAAAAGAATAAAATAAGAGTTACCAATTTTTAAAGGAAAAGAAAGAGAGCTACATTTTTTTTTAAAATTGTATTCTCGACTTATCTCCTTATATGTTTATTCAAATGTCCATTGTAGGCACTAATTGGATGTAGAATTTAATTTCACATCGAACAAGTACCCACTCTGCATACTTTTGAGTAGACTTACACTAAACAAAAGGAGAATACATGAAAATAACATGTTTTAGATTCCTTATCAAAATAATAAAATAACAGTTAAAATAATAAAATAAAAGTTATGAGCCCCTAGGGTTAGCTCAATTGGTTAAGTCCTTGTCGTTAAAGTACCTTTGCACTTGAGAGACCACGAGTTTAATTCTCTCAACACTCTTGGGTTCAAGCTCCATGGTTGAGTCGAAATGATGTGATCCTTTCGGGTGGATCTGCCTGGTACAAATATTTTGTGGACGTAGCAGTCACCAATCTCTGGGGTTTGTGAACCCCACAGAAAAAAAATAAAATAAAATATATGAATTTTAAAAGAAAAGGAAAGAAAACTATTTTTTAAAAATTGTATTCTTGGCTCATCTCCTTATATGTTTACTCAATTGTCAATTATAGGCATCCGTTGTGTGCGAAATTTAATTTTACATTGAACGAGTACCCACTTTGCATACTTTTAAGTAGACCCACAGCCAAAAAATTGAAAATACATGAAAATAATCTGCACATGAAAAAAATTGGGTAAACATGTTCCTTTCATGTATTTTCAATTTTTTTGGTGTGGGTCTACTCAAAAGTATGCAAAGTGGGTATTCATTTGATACATAATAAAATTATGCATCTAATATGTGCCTACAATTGATAATTGATTAGACATATAGGGAGATAAGCCAAAAATACAATTCAAAAAATAGTTTTCTTTTGTTCCCTCCAAAAATATTTACCCTTGGGGATGACATTATCATTTTGAATCTTATTGGTTTTTTTAAAGTTGATTTTGTTTGTACATTTTTTGTTTTGAAGCTCATTTTTGACCTTAAAATTCCCCTAATGTGTAGAAGTACTTCAAGAATGGGAGGTACATGAAGCTTTTTTAGAGAAAGAATCATCTAATAGGTTAAATAATATTTGTAGAGGAATCCTTAGAAAAAGGAAGTTAAAATGATTCTACAACACTGAATAAAAACTCCATCTAATATAACCTATGTATTGAGAGAATCATATCAATGATCTACTAGAATATGGCCCAATGTAGTTTGATCCAAAAACCTTGAAATGTAACATTGATGAAGTCATACATTAACTTGGGTTTGGCACAATAGATCAAATCCATATGGGTGCACGGACATATATGTCTAAATTGGGTTATTAGTGTCATCTATAAGACCCCTATTGCAAATTGTTACTTTTGCAAGCTATTTAATCCTTGAAGACAAATCAAGTAAAACTTGAAGACACAACTCTCCATATGACAATCATTGCATATAGTGCTTCATATCAACTCTACTGAAATATAAGTAGCCCTGTTGAATAAGGTGAAGCACCATTATGAAGTTGGTAGTCTCGAAAGGGAGAACGCTCTAAAAAGTTTTGAAAGAATCCCCTTTAGAGACCCAAGAAGAAAATAACATTGGCTCTTCCAAGAAATATGCAATGCACTGTTTTTATAATGAAGTAGTGCAAATGGTAGACAAAAACACGGTGCAAAAGAAAATATTGCCATAAAAAGCACAAGAAAACAACATTGGATTTTGAAGAAGAGAACCATAGGGAACTTGATTGAAATTGATCCAAACTGGTAAAGGGGTGGAATACGATACCCACATGATTAAACCAACAATTTATGAAGATTAGTTAACTTTGGTAAAGCCATGTAAATGTATAAGTTGAATGAGACAGAAAAACTAATTAAATGAAGAATATAATAAAATAAAATATGAGTAAAGGTTGAGGAATGGGAAATGAAGGGGCATGGTTGTTGGCCTTCCCTTTACTCCCTAATGCTCCTTATTTCCTAATGCTCCTTACAACTTGAGTGGTCCTAATGGTTAAGAGCATGTGTTTCCTCCTAAGAGGTCACAGGTTCAAAACCAGAGGGGGGTAGAGTATGTATGACTTCGTAGACTTAACAATCAAATCGTTGTGTGGAGGTGGGTCCCCTGTCCCACAAATACGAGGTCTCATACACCAATTTGGTGTCTAGCTTGGCTGTGACCTTAAAAGTGGATAATAATAATAATAATAATAATTTCTTCGTCCACCCTAATTCTCTATGGGTTTTTGGGTGGAGGAGGAAGAGACATATAAATCCATGACAATATTTGATTAAAGATTCCAAGATGAATAGACTAAGCCCCATTCAAGGCTGGTTTTCCCATTTTGTTATTCGTGGCTACTGATTTTATAGTGCAATTAGGGTTAGCACAATATTTTTGAAATTCTGATAATTACTTTTGATGTAGATATTCTTTTAACTTATACCAATATATAATTCATCAATTATACCTCAGAAATTCAACCATAAAGAATAGTAGAACAATAGAGATCACAATGCAAAAAAGAGAAACAAGATTTGCCTGGGGAAAACCCACTACGAGGAGAAACCCAACAACCTTTTCAATAGATAAATTCTTCTTGTTCAATGAGAGACACACCTAGACCTATGGTCAAACCTGGTCTTCTCCTCTAAGTCAAGTCACCCAATCTGATCTTGCACTTCCAGAAATTCGACCCTTCTGCAAAAGCCAGTTACCCCATAATTTCGGCCTTGCTGTAGTTACCTAGTAACCCAGAAATTTCGCTCCCCTACAATAGTTTCTCCAGAAAAATGTGAACCACAGAGAGAGAGATTACTCCACACGTGTGAGTTTCTAGAGAGAGAGAGGAGAGAGGAAACTCTACCTTCTTTTCATCTTTCTTCGTCCTTCTTGTCCTTCGCTCACTTGCCTAGAAACTATCTTTGTGTGAGGGATGCGAATTGCGTAAATGGGGAGGTTGTTTTTCCTTTATATAGTGGTTTGTCTAGGGTCAATGGATGTGCCTCTTGGACAAGGATGACTTGACTTGGAGGGAAACCGATTTGTCATTTTTGGAGACACATTTTTTCATTTCAAAAATTCAACTTTACATCTTTTAAAAGTCGCAATGGGACTTTTGACTGAGAATAATTTTTCTTTTCACTCAAACATTTATAAATATGCTTTACAATGATAAATACAATTACATCAAGTGACCAAATGTACATTATGAAGACCGACCATAGTTACAAATTCAACACTCCCTCTTAACTAGGGAGGTATTCATAATCATTGTCATAGATGTTCTCAAATTGAACAAATTTCTCTAAAGAAAAGGTTATTCATTATTACCAGCATCATCATCTATCATCAACATCCACTAGTGGCCATATCCGAGGTGGTACCAAACCCATGGCAATGTCATCAACATATCAGGACTCACTCCTCCAGAGTGATCAATCCTTGAATCCCATGGCCGCTACCTAGGCCAAAATGTTGAGACCCTCAACTAGCAAGCACTCACTCACCCTTCCTAGTGAACACTCTAGGCCACGACCTACCCTTTCTAGTTGGTGATCGGGTCTAGATGCTGAACATGACCTCACTCCACCCTATCCGGTGTGCGATCAGGGTCTAGGGCCTTACTCCACCCTTCCAGTGTGTGATTAGGGTTGAGATGCTGAAGGACCTCACTCCACCATGCTTGGTTTGTGATCAGGGTAATCCTCCAAGAGGCACTCACTCAACACTGCTTATTGAGCCCTTTGGGTCTCTTGGACCCATTCTCCCTTTTGGGAGAATGTCCATCCATGCTACAGACAAATCAACGCTCTCAACGAGAGGGGTGATCTCCATGAGCCCCAACTAGTCTTTGAAGTAACAAACTTGTCTCTTGGCAACGACTTCATCATAACTTTAGTTGTTTTCTCATTGGTGGAGATCTACTCGAGCTTTATTGCTCTCCTCTGCACCATGTTATAGATGTAGTGGTACTTGATCTCAATATGTTTTGAATTGTCATGGAACACGAGATTATTTGAAAGCTTCATACAACTTTGATTATCGCAATGTATCACCATCGATTCCAACTCTTGGCCGAACAATTCTACAAACAACTTCCAGAGACATACTGCTTCGGTACAAGCCTCATTGGTTGTGAGGTACTTTGCTTTAGCCGTGTTGAGTGCAATTGACCTTTGCTTCCTAATTATCCACGATATCATAATGAATTCCAAACCGAAGCATACTCCCGAGGTACTCTTCCTGTCTTCAACACTTCTTGCCCAATCAACGTTTGTATATCCCTGAAGCTGTACATCCTTGTTTGCAACATACCTCAAGCCATAGTTTACTATACCACACAAATATCTCAAGATGTGCTTTGTTGCAATCCAATGCTCGTGTCTCAGTTCTACCTGGAACTGGCTCAAGATGTTGATAGTAAAGCATATGTTCGACCCGTTGTTAACCAAATACAACAACATGCCAATCAACTACCTGTACATAGATGGATCTACCAATTTGGAGTCAGAGCCTCTTAACTTCTTCAAGTTAGTCACCATGGGAGTCGCCATGGATTTGCAATCCATCATACTGAATCTCTGAAGGATCTCTAACACATACTTTCCTTGACCAAGGAAGACTTCACCAGGTTTCTGCCATACTTTTAATCCCAATTAGGAATGCATCAACACAAGATCCTTCATATCGAACTCAGAGGCCAACTGCTTCTTGCACTTAATGATAAGAGGCTCGACACATGTCAGAGACAAGTCATCAACATATAATAATAAGATCACATGCTCATTCTTCACAACCTTAAAATAAAGATTTGGATCGACTTTGCTTTTGGTAAATCCCAGTCTTGTCAGATAGCTGTGCATATGAGCATAGCAAGCTCTTGGAGCTTGCTTGAGTTCATACGAGGCCTTTTTCAACTTACAAACATGAGAATCCTTTCCATAAACCTCAAATCCTTGAGTTTGCTCTATTTACACCTCTTCCTCAATCACGTCATTGAGGAAAACATTCTTTACATCCATCTGGCGCAGATCCCATCCCATAAAGGCAACAAGTGGGATGATGGATCTAATGTAGGTGTACCTCACAACTAGAGCAAAAGTCTCATCATAGTCTTCTCCCTCTTTCTGGGAGAATTCTGTGGCCACGAACCATGCCTTGTATTTATCAATATTCCCATCTGCAACATGCTTAATCTTGCATTCCACTTGGAAGTCACCATTGACTTCCCTTCAGGCGTTCACACAATTTCCCAAACATCGTTCACGATTGATTGGTATTCCTCATTCATTGCCTCCTTCCAAACCTGTTGACTAGTTTCTTCTTCATATGTGGAAGGTTCTTCATCAATGAGTTTTGTCATGAGAGTTGCATAGTTGGAGAATCTTTTAGGTTTCTTCACCTCTCTAGATGTGCTACAAGGAGCTACATGTCCTTTTTCCTCTTCTAATGTGGATCTAAGCCACATTGGTCTCTTCTTGATCTTTGGAACAATGCTTAGTTCTATTGGATCTTGAGGCCCTTCTAGCCTTCCAGTGCATTCTGTAGAACTTGAGTGCTCTTCCCTTGCTTGAGGCCTCCTGCTTTACTTTATCCGAGGAATCTACGAAGACTTCCTTAGACCTCCAATATGCTACTTTCTCATCGAAGGTGACATCTTGGCTTATCTGAATCCATCATTGTTTTGGAATTTATATTTTATAGGCCTTTGAAGATCCACTATATCCAACAAATATGCCTTTCTTTCCTGAAGGCTCAATCTTGTTCTTCTTATCCTTAGGAACATGAATATATACATGACAACCAAAGATTTTCATGTGCTCAACCTCTGGCTTCCTTTTAGAAAATGCTTCTTCAGGAGTCATACCTTCCAAAACTCTACGAGGACTTCGATTTTGAATGTACATAACTATCCGTGATGCTTCACCCCATAAGAACAATGACTAGTCCAAATCATGCATCATGGCCTTGACAGATTTTTCAATGGACCTTTTCTTTCATTCTGCTACACCATTCTGTTAAAAGGAAAGGCTTCTTCAGGAGTCATACCTTCCAAAACTCTACGAGGACTTCGATTTTGAATGTACATAACTATCCGTGATGCTTCACCCCATAAGAACAATGACTAGTCCAAATCATGCATCATGGCCTTGAGAGATTTTTCAATGGACCTTTTCTTTCGTTTTGCTACACCATTATGTTAAAAGGAAATGCTTCTTCAGGAGTCATACCTTCCAAAACTCTACGAGGACTTTAATTTTGAATGTACATAACTCTCCATGATGCTTCACCCCATAAGAACAATGACTAGTCCAAATCATGCATCATGGCCTTGACAGAGTTTTCAATGGACCTTTTCTTTTGTTCTGCTACACCATTATGTTAAAAGAAAATGCTTCTTCAGGAGGCATACCTTCCAAAACTCTATGAGGACTTCGATTTTGAATGTACATAACTATCCATGATGCTTCACCCCATAAGAACAATGACTAGTCCAAATCATGCATCATGGCCTTGACAGATTTTTCAATGGACCTTTTCTTTCGTTCTGCTACACCATTCTGTTAAAAGGAAATGCTTCTTCAAGAGTCATACCTTCTAAAACTCTACGGGGACTTCGATTTTGAATGTACATAACTATCCGTGATGCTTCACCCCATAAGAACAATGACTAGTCCAAATCATGCATCATGGCCTTGACAGATTTTTCAATGGACCTTTTCTTTCGTTTTGCTACGCCATTCTGTTGTGGACTATAGGGGACAATTGGCTCCCTCTTAATCCTAGCTTGTTTGCAGAAGGAAACAAGCTCCTTTGAGGTGTATTCTCCTGCATTGTCAGATCTCAATATCTTGATCTTTCTATATGTCAAGTTTTCCACTTCAACTTTGAATTCTTGGAACTTGTCGAATACCTCATTTTTTTTCTTCAAGAGATATATCCATGTCTTATGGGAAAAGTCATCAATAAATGTCACATAGTACAACAAACCACGAAACGATTTTATGGGCATCGAACCACAAATATCCGAATTAATCAAGTCCAAGGCTTCCTTTGATATGTTGTCATTGTTTGGAAATGGTTTCTTGATGTTCTTTCTAAGAGCACAACCTTTGCATACACCATCATCCTTAATTCGTAGTTTAGGAACCCCTAACATTATTTCACTTAATTTAGACAATGCTCTAAAATGAAGATGTCCATACCTTTGGTGCAATAACTCACTTGGATCTATATCATCATGTACTAGTGCTTGATCTGGTTGACTTACAAGTCTATACAGTCTTCCATCACGAATCCCAATAACCCTAGCATCATATATTTTAGATCCCTTTGACCAAATAAGTACTTTTCCATCCACAAAAGAAACTCTATGTCCTTTATCTTCTATACCAGAAACATATACAAGATTATTTTTCAAACCTGGTATATAAAGAACATTGCTGAGGATATTTTTCAAACCTGGTATATAGAGAAACATATACTAGATTCTAGCTCTATGAGTAACAAAGTTAATGATCAAATTAGAACTATTACCTCATAACGAGAATTCTAGCCAAAAAAATCCGAAAAAGAACATGAAAAAACACTGCGAAAACAAAAAGTGTTGATGTTGCATCATTTTTTTTAATAATATTTTTATCGGGTTAAATTTTCAACATTTTTAAAAAATGAGAGTGAAAACCAATTTTTTGGTGTAAAAAACACTCTGAAAAAGGAAAGTGTTTTTTTTTTTCTTTGTTTTTTTTTAAAATATTTTCTATCTTTTCGGGGTAAATTTTCCACATGTTTAGCAATGACGTTAAAGATAAAATATTATGACTTTGAAAAACCTTCAAATTCCAACAATTTTTAGGCATAACATTAAAGATAAAATATCATGTCTTTGAAAAGCGTTAAAATTCCAACAATTCAGCCATGAAGTTAAAGATAAACTTATAATTGTTTTCAACCATAGTATTAAAGATAAAATATTGAAACTTGGAAAGACTTTAAAATTTTGACAAATTTTCAATTATGGAATTAAAACCAAATATCACGACTACAAAAACTTTAACTTCTCAATATATTTCAACCATGGCATTATAGAAAACTTATGGTTAAAAAAACTATAAAAATAAACAACTAAATGAAAGAGTCACTATACCAAGAGTAATTTATTTTTTAAATGTTATAAGTATAATTATTTTAAAATATTAGCCTAAAAAAACTTACATATTGCAACGAAAATTTAAAAATTAACCATCAAATTGACATACCTATTGCAATGAAATTTTTAAAATCGACCATGAAATTGACACATTGTGGGGCAGACTTATCCATTTATTTATTTTTTGAATTTTTTTAAGATTTTTTTTTTTTTTTTTTTTTGAATTTAATTTTTTTCGATGTTTTTATTTTATTTATTTTTTAATATAAAAATTTAATTGTTGTTGTTGTTTTTTTTTGGGTTTTATATATATTTTCTATGTTTTTTAATTTTTATTCTTAGCGATTTTTTTTTAAATGGTATGTTTTATGATTTTTTTTTAAATGGTATGTTTTATTATTTTTAAACGATTATTTTTTGTTATTTTTGCTTAAAATTTTATTTGAACCATAATTTTTTGAAAAAAAAAACCTAAATTCATAAAATTTGTTATTTTAACAATTTTTTTTTTTAATTCATTTTTCCTAAAATTCTTTTATTTAACAAGTGTTTTTAGTGAAAGTTATTGAAATATGTATTTCTTTAATTATATCTATATGCAAAATGTGTATTTTTGTCGAATGTTTAAAATTATTAATTTCTAATTACAATTATTTTATGTGTATTAAAGTATTAAAGATCCATCATAATTGCAGATTTATCAAGGTCCAAGAGGGATCAAACCTCCAATCCTCTCACTATCTCCCTTCCTATCTCATTCTCTGTTTGCCCCGTCCATCTTTGTGTCTCCCTCTCTCTCTCTTACCCTTTTCTACCTCTCTCACTCCTCTCCCTCTCTCTCTCTTCATTCTTCCTCTCCCCTATCCTTCAATTTATCTCCATCTCTCCCTTTGTCACTCTCTCTATCTCTCCTCCATCACTCTGTCTTTGTTCTTCCCTCCCATATATATCTAGAGTTAATATATATCATGATATATTAATATATACGATAGCATAACAAATTTAATATTGTATTAACCAAAAGTTATTAAATTTAATAATATTAATATGAATATTAGGGTTAATAATGTGTTTTTGCTAGTATTAATAATGTATTAATAATAATTTGATCCATAAGATTCACTTAAATAAAACCTTTTTTGAGTGTTCATAAGTATAAAGAGGTTTATGGAATAAATATAAAAATCGGTTTTATTTATTTACCACACCTCTGGTTTATTTATATTTTTATTTATTTATCACATCTCTTTTATTTACCATGGTCTTTGACCCATAGGCTTGGTATATAATTAGTTGATTCCTAATCCTATAGGATATATTTTTATTTATTTACCATAAGGTTTATGGAGTAAATATAAAAATCAGTTTTATTTATTTACCATACCTCTGGTTTATTTATATTTTTATTTATTTATCATATCTCTTTTATTTACCATGGTCTTTGACCCATAAGCTTGGTATATAATTAGATGGTTTCTAATCCTATAGGATATATTTTGATTTATTTACCGTAACTCTTTATACTCTGACCCATGGTATTAAAAATAATTTGTCCCATGGTATTTGGTCCACAGGGTTCACCTAAATAAAACCTCTTTTTTGAGTTTCCTTATATATAAAGAGGTTTATGGAGTAAAAAACATTTTGTTTATTTACCATACCTCTAGTTTATTTATATTTTTATTTATTTATCATAGTAAGTATAAAAATAACTTTTATTTATTTACCATACCTCTGTTTTATTTATATTTTTATTTATTTACCATGCTTCTTTTTTGAGTGTACGTAAACCTCTTTATATTTTAAATTTATATTCTGTTTATACATAATAACACTTATATTGATTTTTAAATAGGGTCGATATTAGATTAAAAATGTTAAATTTTAATTGTTAAACATTACATGTTTACGTTTTTACCCATATTGGGATGTACGAGCACTTATTGATTTTTAAATAGGGTCGATATTAGATTAAAAATGTTAAATTTTAACTGTTAAACATTACATGTTTACGTCTTTACGTGAGATCTCCCCTATATTGGGATGTAGGAGCACTTATTGGCGTAATTAGCGATATATAAATTTATAAAAAATCATAACCTCAAAAAATTTCATTATAAAAAAACATTGCAAAAAATACAAAAAACACATGTTTGGAAAACTCTTAAAAAACAAACTTCTTAAGACGAAAAACAAGAAGAGGAATAAGACAATTTGAAAAATGGTTAAATAATCAATATTTAATTTTTTGTGTGGATACTTAAGACATTAGAAAATTTAAAGTGTAAAAAATATGTCTTAAAAAATGTTGATGCTTGCTTTTTCAAACTCTGCATGAAAATCACAATATTTAATTTTTTTTATCCATACTTAATACATTAGAAAATTTAAAGTGTAAAAAATAAGCCCTCTAAAAAGACTTTAGACTGCATCAACACTTTTCAAAATCAGCTTGAAAATTACAAACATTAAAAAAAAAATGTTCATACTTGATACATAAGAAAATTTAAGGTGTAAAAAGAATGCTAAAAAAGGTGGGAGGGGTTTGATGCTGCATCAATATTTTTCAAAATCAACATGAAAATCACTAACATTTAAAAAAAATGTTGATACTTGATACATAAGAATTTTTTTAACTATAACGGATATGGATTTTTATTAAATCTGGTGGAAAAAGAGAGGGACTTTGCCGAAGCAGCCCTGTTTACATACTGCTTGCACTTCTAAAACAACTACTATGTCTAGACCATTATGGAGGGGTTTCTACAAATCTGTCATCATTGATGAACAACCACCCTCTGTCCAGAGCGCTCCCTTTGTTTGCCAACAAGTCCGCTTCGCTATTTGAGGTTCTGAGAATGTGGTAGAGATTGTAAGATGCAAAGAAAGAAAGGACTCTTTTCAGTCTTTCAAGAGTTCTGTTGAGACCTGCGTTTCTGAATATCTCTCCGGCGGTCAGTTTCTTTATGAGGATCTCCGAGTCTCCAAAAATCTGGATATCCTTGATCCCTTTTTCTCTGGCAATTTGACAAGCTTTAAGGAGGCTGAGCAGTTCTGCTTGGTTGTTAGACTTCACGCTGAGACCCTAGTAGAAAGAATCCCTGGATCGCCCTTCAGGAGAGAAGATGATCCCACCTGCACCCGAGGCGCCGGGGTTTCCTTTAGAAGCCCCGTCAAAGAAGATAGTATGCAAGTTTTGAGCTCTCCACCATAACTGGAATGATTCATCTGTGTCTCTCTTCTTCCAGGTTGGGAGTTCTAATTTAGGGGAAAGGAGGATTTTCCTACTTTGCAGTTCAAGCTTTCCGATCCATCGCTTCTCTTTCTGTTGGAGAGATGCATCCTCTTTAAAATACTGTTGCTGCACCGATTCTAGAAGAAGGGATCTAGCCTTAGCTGCAACTTGCAGGGGTGTTAGATGGTATTCCTTGAAGACTTTCTGGTTACGGGCCAACCAGATCTTCCAACAGACATACTTGGGCAAACGCATTCCAGATTTTGTACCAAATTGTTTTTTGAGGGATATGTCGAGAGTACCGATGATTCCAATTAGCGAAGAGGTCTGGAACTGAAATCTGTGCAGGGGAGCTTATGTGGAGATCTTGAAGCGTAAAATCCCATACTTCCTTTGCGAACTGGCAGTCGATGAAGAGGTGTTGGGCAGTCTCGTCATTACTTCTGCAGAGGGCGCACCAATGAGGACCAGCGAAGCTTCTCTTAACTAGATTGTCACCTGTTAGTATTTTATTGTGGATCACTGTCCAGGCAAAGAAATTAACTTTCGGGAGCGCTGCCGGGTCCCAAATGCTTTTCCAAAACGCCTGACTGTAACTGCTGTTTCCCGATATCTGGCTCGCTTTATAGCCTTCAGCGACTGTGTAAACACCTGAAAGGCCCCAGCCCCAACGATCTTGCATCGATTTGTGAATCGGGGCGGCCTCTTCGATCAGGTCCATGAGGATATTCAGCTGCTGTTGGAGATGGGCTGGAGGAGCAGGGATTGCCCAACCTGCCCAGTCGCCTCTCTGATCCCAAGCGGATATGTCGAATAACCTTGACTTCCCAGCTGTGGTTAACCAATCCCTTAACCCTGCGATTTCTTCATTTTCGATTAGTGGATTTCGCCCCATTATCCTGTCTTGCCAAAGATTAATTCTCTTGCCATTCCCTGGGATTCTATAGAGGTTTCGTTTGAAGGTTTTGCTGCTTTTGCAGCAGAGCTTCCACAACAGCGTGCTGTTAACTGTGTAGTCCAAGTGAAGGTTTCTCAAATCACTTCTGTTTGTGTATTTTGTTCGCAGAGTGATACTTACAGGATGACTTGGCTCATTTAACATTTTCCACAGGATCTTGCTTCCTAAAGCGAGATTGACCAGAGATGGATCTTGGATTTGCAATCCTCCTTCAACGGTGGGTTTCTTGACTGTTTCCCAATTTACAAGGTGGAGTTTCTTATCGTTGCCCCTGCCTCCTTGCCAGAGGAAGTTTCGAAGAAAAGAGGAGATTTGTTCCATGATATTTCTGGGAGCAAGCAGAAAGGCTGCTTGATAAATTATTGATGAAGAGAGCTGTGATTTGATTAAAATGACCTTACCTCCTTTTGTCAACCAGTGTCCTCCCCATTTCGAGATCTTGGATTTGAATTTACAGATAATGTCAGTCCAGAGCGATCTCTTATTTATTCCTGAGATTATGGGAAGGCCAAGATATCTGATTCTCTCCCATTGAGAGTGCCCTTTAAATCCAAGAGTGATGGCTATATTGTTTAGCTCCTGCTGATCTGTATTCCAGCTGTATACTTCACTTTTGCTTTCGTTTACCAATGCTCCTGAGACTTTGCAGTAGTTCTTTATGACCGTGCCAAAGGCTTTTGCAATTCTGATTGAGGCGCCCCCCAGAAGGATCGAGTCATCTGCGAATAATGCATGGTTCAGGGGCCTTGTGCTGCTGGAGGATTTGAGGCCCGGGATGGATCCTGACAGTCTTTCTGCTTCAAGTTTTCGACTTAATGCTTCAGCCAAAATGATGTAGAGATAGGGAGAGAGAGGGCATCCTTGCCTGATGCCTCTCTTGGCTTTAAAGAAGTTTGCCGGTCTGCCGTTTATGAGCGGAGCTATCCAAGGATTGTTCATGCAGGCTTTTAGAAGGTTGACAAACTGGTTGGAGAAGCCAAAGGAGAGCAAGACTTTGCTGAGAAATGCTCTATTGACTCTGTCAAACGCATTCGCCATATCTAACTTTATTAGCATGCCTTTCTCTTTTCTCTGCTTGCTTGAGTGAATGGTCTCCTGAACTTGGATGACGTTGTCCAGGATGTGTCTACCTTTCACGAAGCCTCCTTGGGAAATAGAGATGATTCTAGGGAGCAAGGGCTTCATTCTGTTGGCCAACAGCTTTGCCAAGATCTTATAGGAAGCATTACATAATGAAATTGGCCTGAATCTGGCGAAAGTTTCAGGATTAGAGTCTTTGGGAATCAGGGCTAAGTAGGTTGAATTTGTGCTGCCACCTACTTTAGCTTTTGACATGAAACCCCTTACCATCTTTTGAAGGTCATATTTTATGATGTCCCAGCAAACTTTGTAGAAATGAATGGTGAATCCGTCCGGCCCAGGGGCCTTGTCGGAGTCCATGGACCAGATAGTTTTGATTATTTCTTCCTCTGTAACAGGTTTGCATAAATCTGCGTTGTCCTCTTGAGAAATTAATGAGGGGATGTGATTGAGAAATTCTGTTTCCTCTGTTTCTTCTCCTTGGTTATCCGGGCTGTAGAGGTTCTGAAAGTGTTGTTCTGCAGCTTCTTTGACTTGCTGATTGCCCTTGCAGATTTGGCCCGTCATAGTCTTTATTTCTGCTATATGATTCCTTGACAATCTAGCCCTGAATTGCCGATGGAAGAAAGAGGTATTGCGGTCCCCTCCTTTTAGCCACAGGCTCCTGGACTTTAATCTCCAGTATTCTTCCTCGTTTCTAAAAGATTGGTAGGCTGCTCTCTGCGCTTTGATTTCCTTTTCCAATAGGTTTTCATTGATATTTTCACGCTCCATGTCATTTTGAAGGGAATGCAAAGCCTGGACAGCTGCAACTCTAAGAGAGGAGGGGTTGGGCGTTGGTTTCTTGATCCATTCTTTCAAAGCTTTTTTGGTTAGCTTCAGTTTTTGCTCCCAAACAAAGCTTGGGGAACCTGAAATGGGGGTGTTCCAGGATGCTTTCACCGTATCCATAAAGCCTGCTCTTTCAATCCATTGAGGAGAGAAACGGAATGGGATGGGACCCACATCCTCTTCGTCTTCTAAACAGAGCTGAATTGGCTTGTGATCCGAGGACAGTTTGGGCAGAATTCTTGTAGTTATGATTTTCTTGTTCATGAGGAGGGATTGCACTAAAAAACGGTCAAGCCGAGCAGAGATATGATCTGTTCCAGTTCTGTTATTTGACCAGGTGAATAGACCATGGATTGGATTGAAGTCTTGAAGGTCCCAGATCTGGGCCAGCTCCTCTACAACACCTACCATGGGGTCTTTGGAGTCAGTGCCTCCTCTTTTTTCTTTGGCTTTCAAAACAATGTTGAGATCTCCTGCGAGAATGATATTGTTGGGCGTTTCCTGTTCAAGGAATTCTGCCAAGGATTTCCAGCAGTCTCTTTTTTCTGAATAATTTACAGGTACATATAGATTAACTAGAGAGATAGATAACTTACTTGGAATGTGGGTAATTTCTGTATATATCCAATGCAAGGTCTGATAAGTGCTGATCAATTGGAACTGTTCTTCATTCCAGAGCGTTGCCAGGCCTCCCGAGGATCCCCGGGCGTTGACAGCTATGCCTGAATTTTTCTTCCATTTAGTTTTACTGGTTTCTAGCAGGGCTTGTCCTGCTATCTTAGTCTCTTGGAGCATGAGGACATCAGTGGATTCCGATTTTAAGAGGTCCTTGACTGCTTCTATTTTTGCGGGGCTCCCCAGTCCTCTGCAATTCCAAGAGACTAACTTCATTATTTACCTATGCTTGGGGTGGAGCCGCCCTTGGAAGACCTGGGCCTATTACCTCTCCCGATTGTCATTTCTATCGTGGATTGGCTCCCTTGAGTTTTGAGCCTTTCTGCTTCTTCTTCTCTTTTTTCCTTGCGGGATCTCCTTCCGGGTCTTTTTGATGGCCTCTCAAAGAGTTCTTCCTCTGAGGACTCAGAGCTGTCAGCTGGTTTTTTCTTCGTGATTTCGGCATACGTGGGGTTTGAGGGGCTGCCTTGGGTGACTTCGATGTGAATGTCTCCTTCTCCCTCTTTGATTTCCAGAGGGATTTCCTCAGGGATCTCTTTTGCCTGGTCTTTAATCGGTGGGTCTGGATGCGCCTCCTCGGCTCCTTTTGCGTTTTCTCCTGCTTCCTGAGATAGGGTGACGTTGTTCCTGTCTCTAGTTGCTGCGCTTTTTCCTGTGTCTTTCTTTGCATGCGCTGTTCTCTGGACTAGGGTCCATTGCTCTCCATTCTGTTTTTCAGCCTGCTCCTCTGCTTTCTTCTTACAGTTCTTGGCGAAGTGACCGTAGCCATGGCAGTGTCTGCATTTAAAAGGAAGCTGTTCGTAGTCAAGCTCTTGGATGTGCGTCCATCCTGCCACCGTGAGCTTGATCGCTTCAGGCAATCCTTCTTCAAGGTCCACTTCAACGCAGATGCGCGCGCAAGAGTATTGGTCCCTTCTTACTGCCTGATCTATATACTTGCCTAATGCATTACCAATGGTCTGGAACGATTTTTGGTTCCAGCAGTGGAGGGGCAGATGCGGAAGCCTAACCCACACCGGCACTGCAGATGGGACGTCTTGGGAGGGATCAAAGTCTGGGTTCCATTGATTTAAATACAGTCCCTGTGGTCCCATGAAGTAGGGGCCGTTTCTGAAGATTAAGCTTCTGTCCTCCGAGCTTTCGAAAACAAAGACGAAATACCCTTTGCCCACGAAGTAACTCTTCACTCCGTTTTTTATCAGAGGTTGCCAATTTCTTTGGGTCCAATCCTCCACGGATTTGGGAGAGGGCCATAGGCCTGTAAACTGGCCTATGAGGCCTTTTTCTGCCAAGTTCAGAGCAGCTTTGCAGGTGTCCTCCTCTGGCAGGGCAACAGATGGAATCGAATCCATTCTTTTGATGAATTTTTGCTGAGTCGCTGAGGGAGTCCGGATTGTTCCATTCGATATCAAATTTTTGAACGCAGTGACTTCGGGGGGCGGATCCCCAGGGGGGGCAGAGCACTCAGGAGCCTCCATCTGGCTGCAGAGGGAGGGGCGAGGCTGTGCGCAGAGGCGCAACAGCCTTGACGGCGCTGCTGTCACTCAGGATCCTGGATGCAGAGGGGAGGGCCGAACACAGCAGAGGGCAATCGAAGGAAAGGTGCAGAGGGGGGGGCGAGGCTGTGCGCAGAGGCGCAGCAGCCTGGAGGGCGCAGCAGGCACGCAGAACCCTAGTTGCAGAGGGTTGGGCCGCGCGCAGCAAAAAGATTGTAAAATGATTTATCATGGGATTTTGACCATCTATAATAAAAATGATGATACATAAGAAAATTTGAAGTGTAAAAAATATGCTAAAAAAAAAATGTGTATTATGAATCAACACTTTTTCAAAATCAGATGAATTTTTTGCTACTTCAAAAAAATGGGTAATCGGTAAAGTTCTCATTTGATTGGTAGCTATGTTGGAGGTTTTTCCAAATCCTTTGACTGTATAGCTGTTATTGTCTCCCAATTCATTTTTTTGAGATAACTTCCTTTTTGTTATGCTTGAAAGATTCCCCCACTCTCTGGTCATGTGCCTTGATGCTCCAGTGTCTACATGCCGCATGTTAGCATCATCCGCAAATGAACTTGTCAAAGCGTAATAGTAGAAGAATTTTTTTCACCTTTGGTCTTCTTTGGTTTTTCATCTTTCTCAATTTCTGTCGCGGAAGCATGTTGTTTTCATTTTTTTCTTCTTGTTAGCCATATTAGGACAATCTCTTTTGAAATGTCCATATTCTTGACAACCTAACATTGCATCTTTGATAAGTATTTCTTCTTCTTAGAGGAAGAAGATTCATTTCCTGACTTTTTGTGTTGAGGTCCAATTTTCTTCTTTCCTTTGTTCTTGAAACGTGTTGCAAGGGCTTCAACTTCCTCATATTGTCGATCTCTGGTCATTAGTCTTGTGCCTTCTTAAGCACATGATGTCCATAGTTGTTCAAATGTAGGAGCTTCCTTCCAACTGCTTAAATCTGTCGCAAAGGCATCCCATGATCTAGGAAGACCACTAAGTGTTGTAATCATTAGTTCTTGATTAGGGATGGATTCTGTAATTGCTTGAATTTGGTAAACCTACATTTAAAACTAAAATTAAAACTAAAACTAAAACTAAAACTATATTTAAGTAAATTATAATGAAATTAATTAAAACTCAATGAAATTAATAATACAACCAAAACTAAACTATATTTAAGTAAAGTATAATCAGATTAATTAAAACTCAATGAAATTAATAATACAACCAAACTAAAAAATAAAGTAAAAAAATCAATAATTCAAACGAAATTACAAATTGAAAAGTAATAATATAAAAGTATATTAACTAAGAATCAAAATAAAGTTATGAAGTTAAACTAAACTAAATTATCATAAAAATTGAAATAACAAAACTAAGCTAAAAATTAAAAGTACTTACAAAAAAAACTAAAGTAACAATTAGACCACATTTAAAACTAAATTAAATCAATTAAAAGTCTAAATTACAATGGGATTTCGAATCAAAATATTTTTCTTTGGACTCAAGCATTTATAAATATGCTTTACAATGATAAATACAATAACATCAAGCGACCAAATGTACATTATTAAGATTGACCATAGTTACAAATTCAATAGTGACAACTATGGTGCCTATTGTGTATTTATTTTAAGATTGTGTTATGGGATTTTTATGAGATTGTGCTCTATTTGTAGCCCATATGGTCGTTATACTCTAAGTAGTGGAATTGCACTCTACTGAGGGAGAAACTTGCTAAAAAATTAAGTGTTTCCTATCAAATCTACCAAAATATAAGCAACTCTATTGAATAAGGTGAAGAGCCATTATGAGATTACTAATTAGAGAAATTTTGAGGTCTAAAATGGGCCTCCTAAGAATATTATAAAATAATAGTGGAAATAATAAAATAAGATTAGATTATCTCATCAAGTTTCGGAGGGAAAAACACTATATTTCAACTCTTATTTTCAACTTATCTCCCTACGATTTTACTCAAATTTCGAGTTGGAGCACTCATTGGATGCAAAATGGATTTTTTCTTGCAAATAGTACCCATGTTGCATGCTTTTGATGGACCCTACTACACAAAAAATGTGAAATACATGAAAAACATGATTGCATGTATTTCACATTTTTTGTGCAGTGGGGTTTATAAAAAATATGCAACATAGATTCTCCTTGGATGCAAAATTAAATTCTGCATCCAACGAATGCTCCTGCTCGAAATTTGAGTAAAATCCTAGGGAGATAAGTTAAAAATACGAGCTGAAAAAATAGTTTTTATTTTTGTATTTTTTCATTTATTTTTGTATCTTTTTACCTTTTTAATCCAAAAATGGTGAATCATCCCCCATGGCTGACATCATCATATTGAATCCTATTGGTTCTTATAAATTTGATTTTGTTGTACATTTTTGTTTTGAGGCCCATTTTTGGCCTCAAAATTTCTCTAATATGATAGACCCAACAAAGGAGAAGACTCTAAATAGTTTTGAAAGAATCCCCTCTATAGAACTAGGAAGAAAAAAACATTGGATCTTCTAAGAAATACGTAGTGTACTATTTTTATAACTGGGTGGTGCAAATGATAGCCATAAACACAATGCGAAATAAAATATTGTTGCAAAAGATCAAGAAAACAACAATGGATATGATTCAAACTGCAAATTGTAATATGCTAAAACAATTGGCTTGAATCTACTCTACTCATCAGCGGAAACAATAAACTATTGATGAAATCACAAAGTATAAAAGAGAAAGAATTCAATTACACATAACACAATAATTTTTCTAGGGAAATCCATAGCTAAAAACCTCTGCTATCTGTATATTGCATTAATAAGAAAATATGAGAAGATTATAATGCGTTGCCGCGGCCCCAACAACCTTTGCACTATCTCAATCTATCTCACTACTTCCGAGACAAGCTCAAGCCAATACTTAACCAATTATGCTGCCTGCCAAGCTCCTATTTCCTTGCGCAGTTTCCTTGGGAATTAACCCATATTTAATTGGATAATTCCACAAATATGAATTGTGCAATCCTCATAGGTATTCCTCTAATTTAATGCACCACCTGTACAATTCAGATGATTATACAAGTTATAATAAATTGTCCCTGAAATCCAATCTCAATTGGGTCTTTCTCTGATTTGACATGCATGAGTTAATTATGAGTGAATCTTCAGTTTACTGGTTGATCACTGCTGGTTACACCCCACTACTGCAGGTTACACCCTGCTACTGGATCTTCCATTAATTCCTCCATCAGTTGGAACTAGTTTAATTGAATTTAACTCAGTTAGACAGAATTAAATAATTACAACTCAAAATAAACTCAACTAGGGATCCTAAAAAGTAGTAGACACTCTATATGACTCAAGTTAGACCTTCAAATCGAATTAACTGGGCTACCTAATTCAAATTAGCTTAGTTAACTATTACAATTTGTCATGAGATGTGGAATTACAATTTAATTCAAGGACAAAATTAAATTATGATATTCTTGTTGCATTTTTAACAATCCTTCTCATCAAGAAAGGGATTATCTGCCACCCTGATCTCACCTCTGTGAAACTTGAATTTTCATCTTGACAACGCCTTTATCAAAATATCTGCATCTTTCTCCTCTGTAGGAATGTACTCTAGCAATATGATTCTCCTCTGCACACAATCTCGTAGATGGTGATACCAAATGTCGATATGCTTGGACCGATCATGAAAAACTGGATTCTCAGAGAGTTTGATACAACTCTGATTATAATAGTAAATCACTCTAGCATCCACCTGTTGACCAAATAACCCAAAAATGATCTTCCTCATCCAAATAATCTCACACACTGTTTGAATAACAACCATGTACTCTTCTTCTGTAGAATTGAGTGCAATTGATCTCTGCTTCCTGTTGTACCAGGAAAATGCTGCTAACCCAATATCGAATATTCCCCGTGATGTGCTCTTTCTATTTGATGGACTCCCTGCCCAATCTGCATCTGTGAAGCCTAGAAGCTTCACTCCCTCTGTCCATCTGTACCAAAGACCAAACTGAGTGGTGCCTCTGAGGTATCTCAACACATGTTTAGCTACCTTATAGTAGAGTTTGGTTGGCTTAACCATGGCTTGACTAAGCTGATTAACTGCAAAACACATGTCCGGTCGTGTATTCACCAAATACATAAGTGAACCCACAAGTTGTCTAGAAATATTAGCCTCCACTACTTCACCTGAAGTAACATCTTCCTTCCTCCAATTACCCGCTAGAGGAGTCTCCATGGGTTTTTTGCTCTCCATGTGAAACTTATTTAGTATCTCGTTAACATACTTTTCCTGAGAGACAAATAGTTCATCATCTCGTTGCCATACTTCCATACCAATAAAGTAATGAATGAGCTCCGGGTCCTTCATCTCGAACTTTCTTGCAAGATCCTCTTTGCAAGATTTTATTAGCTTCTCATCACCTGTTAGAATCAAATCATCGACATATAATACTATAATCAACAATTTACCTTCAACCAATATGGTAAAGGTTCACATTTTCTTCAACTTTGGTGAAGCCCAACCCGGTGACATAGCAATCAATTCTGGTGTACTAAGCACAAGGTGCTTGTTTTAGTGCATACAACGCTTGCTTGAGTCTGCACACTTGCGACTCTCTATTAAAGGTCTCAAATCCTTTTGAATGCTCAATATATACCTCCTCCTCAATCATACCTTTGATGAATGCTGTCTTCACATCCATCTAATGTATCTTCCATCCCATCCACGATAACAATGCTAGAATAGATCTTATTGAAAAGTACCTTGCTACTGGAGCAAAGGTCTCATCGTAATCAATTACCTCCACCTGAGTGAATCCTCTTGCCACAAATATGGCCTTGTGTTTCTCCACACTCCCATCTGCTGCTTGCTTTACCTCGTAAATCCATCTGGAACTCACCACTGACTTGTTTGTTGGTCTTGGGACCACTTCCCAAACACTGTTTCTGATAATGGAGTCATACTCCTCAACCATGGCATCAAACCATACTGGTTGCTGCATTTTTTCCTCGAATGATGATGGCTCAACCTCTACACTCTCGCTCATCAGAGCCATGTAGCTAATGTACCAATCTTGGGACCTCCTCTGCTTGCGCTGTGTTGTTGGTGCTCCCACATTCTCTCTAGCATCATGCATCATTATGTCAGCCTCTCTGGTGCACTTCCTTCTATTATGTCCTTATACTAATAGTGTATCCATTTATTGTTATTAGCAGTGTTGATAATATCGATATCGGCAAAATATCGACAATGGTCCAGAAAACATTTTATTGGCAATATCAGCAAAAATATCGGCAAACATAAAAAAGAATAATATATTCATTTTTTTTCTTCAGATTTTTAAACATATAAAGCAATAACAACATGAAATAAACACATTGACACATAAATATGAAGAAAACACTGATATATGATGTAGTGGATGTAAAATAAAAATGATACATCAAAGGCGATACCAAATCCTATTAATCCCTGATAATTGTCCAATCAAGGACTCAAATGTGGAGAACCAATACAAATTAACATCACATATATACAAGTATCTCATCATCATGAGTTATAAACTTATATGTAGCAAAACAAATAAAACTAGCAACTATCTATCTGAGGCTAGTGCCCTCTCCCTAGCAGCTATCTTTCTGTCTTTTTCAGAAATTGCTTCAAGAGATTTTTGTATAACCTTCGCACTAGAAACCATACGAGGCATTACATCATGTGCAGGGAGTCTAGCCAGATGGTATTTCAATAGTGTAACCCCTCCTGACATCTTGATCCCACACAATTTGCATGATAGATATGCTCGATTTGCCCCACCAACAGGCTCCCATACTCCCAAAATGGGTCCAAGGCTTTTGGCATATTTGTAGTGAACTAATTCAAACCTAGGGCACAAAAAAAACAAAAAATTGGCCCCCCAACACAAAAATAATAAGTAATAACCACCTCGTTAAAAAAAAATACTACATTATTTGCAATGTGAATGAAAAATGGCAATAAGATGGTGCATAAGAAAGTTGAAAAAAAATGTGAAGCTTGCTGTCCAAATATGGAGAAAACCCTTGCATTGGCTCATGGGCATGAAAATCATAGCAAATGGAAAAAAAAACAAAGAAACAAAATGTTGGTAGGCAAAGAGGCAAGCAAGCATAACCCTAAATCTATGAAAAAATCATTAACATAGGGGTTTTTAAGAAATGAAGTTTGTCTCACTGTTCTTCAATCTTTGATCCACAAAAAATTCTTAGTTGGTGGTGATAATGGCTATTTGATCCTCAATCCCTCTTTGAAAACCACCACAAAGCTCTTCCCCTTCCTTCTCAACACTCAGAAACCGAAATGAAGAAAAAAAGGCAAATTTCCCTTTTCTAGCTGCGGCCCAGCTGGCCCGACGATATTTTATATCGTCGCGCGATATTTTGCTGAGATATCAACGATATCTCAGAAATATCGCGATATTTCTGGGAGCCAAAATATCGCAATATTTATCGCGATATTTCTGGGAGCCAAAATATCGCAATATTTTCTCGACGATATTTCAGCTCACCAAAAATATCGCGATATTTCCGATATTTGGCGATATATCGTCGATATTATCATCACTGGTTATTAGTGAAACCCCTTATTATATTTTTGGGCCCATATAGTCCCCATATTGTTATTATTGTGCCCTTACATTATTATTGTTATGTCGGCTCTGATTATATTGTGACCCCTTAGACTCCTATGTATATAAAAGAGGCCTTGTCATTTGTATCATCCAAGAATTGTTCATTTGTGTAATGTATAGGAGGTTTCCCCCTTGAAGAGTCTGATTTTGAAGTTGTTGATCTATCTTTTCTTCTATTTTGTGAGCTAGTTTCATAACATTTGGTATCAGAGCTTTGAATTCTAGGGTTTCACTACTTCAAGCAAGTCATCGTGGAATTTTCACTATAATTTTTTTTTACAAAGTTTCAAAAGATGAAATTAAAACCCATTTGAGCTAAACTATTGATGAACCTTGTGTTCGAATTTCAGAGATTTTCTCACTATATGTTCAGAGATATGATCTGAGGAAGCTATAGTTTTTGCATGCTCCAAAATTCGATCTCAAATAGGTGACCTTGGGAAAATCGTCATAACTTTTTCTTTGAGCATTGAATTCAAATTTAGTAAAAAGTGACAGAAAGAGAACAAAGTATAGTTTGTTGGGTATCTCTTTCAGGGACGAAGGTTGAAACAATGATACATGGTACTTCATACAAGTTCGCTCTCCTGAACCATTCTATAATCAGGTCATCATGGAAGATTGGGGTTAGAAAGAATCCAATCTCAATGAGACCTATGGGGTTAAAAAGAGGACTCAAAGGGTTACCACATGACGAAATTTTAGAACTTGGAGATCCGAAGTTACAAAGTTACAATTGTTTCAAGATCGAGCTCCTAAAAGAAAGAAAAAGCAACATGAGGAAGTTTGATGGCAAGGATCCGATAACTTGGATACTATAGATGGAGAAATATTTTGATCTGCATGATGTGAAACTGTGACAAAAGGTACCTATTCAATCTTTATATTTAGAATTGAATCAATTTGTATGGTATAGAGGGATTTGTTCTCGTAAACCACTTGTCACCTGGTCAATTTTCACGGAGGAAATGGTAACACATTATGATGATACAAAGAACAACGCCTTCTTTAGCCAATTGATAAATCTCAAACAAAAGGGTTCAATGGAAGAACACATTGAGGACTTCCAGAGAAGTAGAGGATCAATGTTTTCATAGAGACTTTAAAGGATCACATTCAACATGAGGTTCGTCTTTGGGAACCTGATTCATTGGAGAAGGCATTCAGGTTGGCAAGAAAAATTGAAAGCAAAATTATGGCAACAAGGAATCCTACCACTCAAAAGTATAAAGATGGAAGTGTTGTTTCTCCTAGCATTCCAAAACCTACAAGGTTGACACCACAATAATTGGAAGAAAAAAGAGAAAAAGGGCTTTGTTACAGTTGTGATAGAAAGTACACTAAAGGTCATAAGTGTGTTGAGAAGAACTTATTTTACATAGATTGTGAAAAGGAGGAAGAAAAGGATCAAGAAACATCAAAAGAAGAGGATATACACCAGGAACCAAACCCAGAGAAAGAAGAAATGAATCCGATCATATCTTGTAGTGCATTGGCAGGAATTAACACTCCTCAAACTCTCAAGATAGATGAAAAACGGAGATAGTGAACAAATGTTTGGAAGGATATCTTCGTTGCTTTGTATCTGATAAACAAACACAATGGGTCAAGTGGTTACCTATGGTTGAATGGTGGTATAACGCTTCAGCAAAAATGACCCCATTTATGGAACTTTATGGATATCATACACCATCCATCACATCATATTTAAGAGAAAATTCTAAGGTTCAAGCAATGGAAGATCACATCAAGCATCAACAAAAATTTCTCTAACTCTTAAAGGATAACCTCACTTTGGCGCAAGATCAAATGACAAACAATCATATCAACATTGCAACGAAAGAAGTTTTGATGTGGGCGACTAGGTATTTTTACAGCTATAACTATACAAACAAATGTCCCTCAAGCAGGCTAAGAAGGATAATAAAGTATCACGAAAGTACTATGGTCCTTACAAGGTGTTGCAAAAGTTTGGTACTATGGCATACAATTTGGAGCTTCCGACATCTTCTCGAGTGCACCCAATTTTCCATGTTTCATGCTTAAATAAGGTTATAGGTGACAAGCTCACAGTTCAAACAATATTGCCGGAACTTGACGAGGAAGGAAAAATCATATTGGAACCTGAAGCAATCATGGAAATAAGAACCCAACAGCTATGAAATCAATTAATTTCAGAGTATCTCATCAAGTGGAATAACTTAACCACTGAAGATTTCACATGGGAGGATGAAAATTTTATACAAAAGCATCCAAAACTACTCAAGCATTGAGGAAAACACTTTTTGAAGGAGAGGGGCATGTTAGATCCCTATACTACTAGTGTAGCCCATTATTGTTATTAGTGAAACCCCTTTATTGTATTGTTGTGCCCATATAGTCTCCATATTGTTATTATTGTACCCCATAGAAGCCCACTATTGTTATTGTTGTGCCATTACATTATTATTGTTATGTTGACTCTGATTATATTGTGACCCCTTAGACTCCTATATATAGAAAGGAGGTCTTGTCATTTGTATCATCCAATAATTGTTCATTTGTGTAATGTAAAGGAGGTTTCCCCCTAGAAGAGGCTAATTTTGAAGTTGTTAATCTATCTTTTCTTCTATTTTGTGAGCTGGTTTCATAACACCTTCCATCTTTGGAAGTCTCTGCATGAGTGGGTGCTTCCATTGTCTTCTCCTCCACATGTCGCTACTCCACATCATCTCGAGGTTCCTCCTTTAGAGCTAAAAGCTCCTCATCTGCATGATACTAAAGCTCCCTCTCAAGGGAACATCTCATGGCCTTCTCTTCATCGAACTTCACAACTCTATGAACCACTATCATCCTGTTGGATCGCAGGTACACCCAATAGTTGTGAGGTATATTAGCGTACCCCACAAATATTCCCAACTCAGTTGTTGGATCTAGATTTTTCCATGCATCCTTGATAACATGATAGTAGAATGATGAACGAAAGACCCTAAAGTGTGCCACATATCGTTTCTTACTTGAAAAATCTTCTTCTAGTGTACTCATCCCAAGAATTCGACGAGGGCTTATGTTCTACAAATAAAAAACTGTGTTGCATGCTTCAGCCCACAAGTGAAATGGTAGGTCTTGATCCTGTAACATCGCACGTGAAACTCCCACAATACCTATGTTCTTCCTTTTAGCCACCCCATTCTTCTATGGATTATGAGGTGCTATTAACTACCATCGAATGAATTCAGATGCACAAAAGTTATTGAATTCATTCGACACATATTCTCCACTGTTATAGCTTTTGAGAGCTTTAATTTTCCTGCCAGTATATTTCTCGACAAGTTCTTTAAATTCACAAAATTTAGCAAACATATAATCTTTCTTCTGCATGAATAAAATATAGCACTTACGAGAAATATCATCAACAAATATCACATAATACCTGTGCTTGGCCCTAGATGTTGTCGAGAACGGTCCACGCACATATGAGTGAACTCTATCAAGACTCACTTGTGCTCAACTGTCTTTATCATGAAAGAAAGCTTTGGTGTACTTCCCCAATGTACACCCTTTGCATGTGTCGCTCTGCTCTAGTGTACCCTTAGGAAGTCTTGTAGAAATTTGCTGCATGATCTTCAAAGCTCCGTGGTGCAAGTGACCCAATATTTTATGCCACAACTCACTGATGTCTCGACTATGCACCTTCTCTGCTTTTTTGCTCAAAGAAGCACAATCTTCTACATCCAATTTGTATAGTTTCTTCACCTTTCTTGAGGCTATGTGATGAAGGAAAGCATTTCCCTTTCTAAATATCATACGTAGCCATGGTCCTCCAACATGAAAACTGAAACCAAATTCTTCTCAAACCCATAACATGCATTACATATTTTAATGTGAGAGGAGAACCAGACTCCTCCTGAAAGGTAAAAACACTGATGCCGGTCACACTATACCTTCCATCATCTCCCATTTCGGTGTGAATTTGGAGGTCCTTGTTGAAAATAGCAATAAGAAATGATAAAAATAGAATCCAGAATATTCTAATTCTAATTTGTCCTTGAATTAAAATTGTGAATTAAATTCGAATTTAGTCTCACCAACTGCTTGGAAATAATTAATTAATTCATTATGGATTAATTAGTTGGAGAAATTCAAGTTAGAAGTCTTTCTGCAGTCATGCAACATTTATCCCTTAAATTAAGGAGATTATCCTTTAATTAATGAGATAAGATTGATTTATATTTGAGTTGTAATTAGTTAGCTCAGTTTACTGAGTTAAGTCCAGTTAAATTAGTTCCAAACTATTTGAGGAACTAATTGTGAGTTATCAGTTAGTTGATGCTTGCATGCACTCAACCAGTGTACTCCAGATAACTAAAGATTCCCTCATAAAAAACTCATGCATGTCTATTTTGAGAAAGACCTAGTTGAGCTAAATGTCAAGGACATTGTACTATCAGTTGCATGTGTTTTCCTATAAAGGAAACTAATGCATGCAATCAAGGGAAGGTTCCTTGAGGATTGCACAGTTCTGACAGTGTGTTAAAGCAGTGTGTGAGAGCAGTGTTCCACTGGGTGAAGGAGATCATCCCAGAGGAACTGTGCAAGGAAATAGGAGCTTGGAGGGTAGAGGAGAAGGCTTGTGAGAAGCTTTGATTGCCTGTGAGCATCCAGGAAGATTTTACTGAGAGCTGGCTAGCTGTGAGAGCTAAGGCTTTGTATAATTCTGATGTATTTCCACCTTGTATGATAATACAGATAGTGGGGTTTTTAGCTGAGGCTTTCCCCTGAGTATTTTCTGTGTTTCATGTGCATTGATTCTTCTTCTTATGGTTATATGTGTTCAGCTTGATCTTGCTCAATTTTAAGCTTCTGCAAAGCAAATTGATAGTAGAAGTAGATTATAGTATTTTGATTTGGTATATTGCATTATCGGGTTAATCTACAGTCAGATTTTCTATATGGTCTCAGAGTGAGATTTGTAGAGAATTTGCAGAATTTCTACATGGTATCAGAGCCAAGTTTATTAGAGAAAAGTTTATCGGAGCTGTGAACAGTATACAAAGAAGAGAATTCGAAGTTTGAAGTTCGGGGTTGCAGGAGAAAATCGAATTCATATCATACTTCAAATTGAGATGGGACATTATGCGACTAATTGCCCATCGGAGAAGTCCAAGAAGGGATCCTCAGTAGGATCAGAAGGTGAGGCATTAGCCTCTCAGTTCGAAATGGACTTTACCCTCATCACATGCATGGTGTCATTGATGATGGGTTGCGTTTGGTATCTTGACAGTGGAGCCTCATTCCGGCGATAAAAGTTTATTCAGTGCCTTGGAGGAGAAAGACCTCAAGATGCGCATAGAGATGGGTGACGAAAAAAGGTATAGTGTTTCAGGAGTGGGCATGGTTGCTTTTCAGAGGGAGCATGGAGCTCCTATCACCTTGATAGATGTGAAGTATGTGCCTGTACTGAAGAAGAACTTGGTATCGGTCGTGAGTTTGGAGGAAAGAGGCTACGATGTTGTCTTCAGTAAAGGAAAGGTTTTCCTTGGACACATCACCATGAGATAGGTGAAACAGATCGATTCACGAGTCAAGAACCTGTATGCTCTTTAGATTCAAGATTCATGCAAAGCCTTGAGGAGCAAGGAAAATGTTAGAGACTTGGTGGTTGAGAGGGAGAGTAAATTACTTCTTAACATGCATCCCCAGAAGAAGTCTCAGACAATTGTGGAGGAGCCACAATTGGAGAAGTGGGCAGAGGGATCACATGCAGCCATACCTCCATGTGTGAGGTGGGGCGATGTAAAGTGATAGTCTCAAGAAGGCTGAAATTAGGTAGGGTCCATTGAGAAGTTTTATCTCATGGATCGTACCTTGCTACGGGAGCCCAAAGTACATAGTAGCAGGAGCAATCAGTGGGATTGATGCAGTCAAAGATTAAAGTGACAGAGGCTAGAGCAGTCGGGTATTGAAGAGTGCAGAGAAGGATTGACAATAGTGCAGAAGGGCAGAGTCAGCCGAAGCGAAAAGTTTTCAGTTGACAAAGGCAATAGAAGTCAGAGACTTTGATGACAGATGCATCATACTGATTCAGGTTGGATGTTTTTTGTTTCTAAAGTTGCTAGAGCAACAACACTTGAGAGAAGTGTTTCATGCAGAACAATCCAAAGGTTCAGGATTGGGATCGAGTTGAATTCCTTTCTTGTTGAGAGGGAGTGTTGAAAATAGCAACAACAAATGATAAAAATAGAATCCAGAATATTCCAATTTTAATTTGTCCTTGAATTAAAATTGTGAATTAAATTCGAATTTAGTCTCACCAGCTGCTTGGAAATAACTAATTAATTCATTATGGATTAATTAGTTGGAGAAATTCAAGTTAGAACTCTTTTTGCAGTCATGCAACAATTATCCCTTAAATTAAGGAGCTTATCCCTTAATTAAGGAGATAAGATTGAGTTATATTTGAGTTGTAATTAGTTAGCTCAGTTTACTGAGTTAAGTCCAGTTAAATTAGTTCCAATCTGTTTGAGGAACTACTTGTGAGTTATCAGTCAGTTGATGCATGCATGCACTCAACCAGTGTACTCCAGATAACTGAAGATTCCCTCGTCAGAAACTCACGCATGTCTATTCTGAGAAAGACCCAGTTGATCTAAATGTCAAGGACAATGTACTATCGGTTTCATGTGTTTTTCGATAAAGGAAAATAATGCATGCAGTCAAGGGAAGGTTCCTTGAAGATTGCACAGTTCTGATAGTGTGTTAGAGCAGTGTGTGAGAGCAATGTTCCACTAGGTGAAGGAGATCATCCCAGAGGAACTGTGCAAGGAAATAGGAGCTTGGAGGGCAGAGGAGAAGGCTCATGAGAAGCTTTGATTGCTTGTGAGCATCCAGGAGGATTGTACTGAGATCTGGCTAGCTGTGAGAGCTAAGGCTTTGTATAATTATGATGTATTTCCACCTTGTATGATAATACAAATAGTGGGGTTTTTAACTGAGGCTTTCCCCCGAGTATTTTCTGTGTTTCATGTGCATTGATTCTTCTTCTTATGGTTATATGTGTTCAGCTCGATCTTGCTCAATTTTAAGCTTCAACAAAGCAAATTGATAGTAGAAGTAGATTATAGTATTTTGATTTGGTATATTGCATTATCGGGTTAATCTACAGTTAGATTTTCGATATGGTCTTAGAGCGAGATTTGTAGAGAATTTGCAGAATTTCTACGCTTCTCCTCCAAGTCACTGAAGAGCTCTTTGTTTCCGGTCATATGGAATGAGAATCCACTATGCAAGTACCACACACTACCCATCATCGATGTCACCATGCAAGCAATGAGGGTAAAATCCAGTTCAAATTGTGAAGCAAGATCTTCACCTGCCACTCCTCCTGAGGGATTCTTACTAGCCTTCTTGTGCGAACACTTTATGGCATGGTGTCCTAGCTCGTGACAGTGAAAACATTTAATCTTTGACTTGTCCTTCTTCTTGTTTCCCTAATTGGAATCTGAATTGGAATGGGATGGCTCCCCCTTCCCTTTCTTCGCCTTTCCAGCTAAGGCACAATTCTCCTCATCATCATGCTTGGATGAGGATCCATCTTTGGTGTTCCACCAAATCTCTTCTTGTACCAAGTCAGACCACAATCGCTACCACTCTGGTAGATTCTACCTCCTATTAACTGAGTCTTGGTAGTTGTGCCAGATCTTGGGAATGCCTAGAAGTGATAGGCTCATCAGATACTCTTCAACAACTATAACAACGACACTTCCAAGCTCATCTTGACATTGGGTGAACTTGGTCAAGTACTTCAGTATTGTGTCGCCCTTCTCCATCTTGATTTTTCTGAGCTTATCCTTCAGTGCCAACTTCCTATGGTCACTATTGTTTTGAAACAGGTTTGTCAAGGCCTTCCACATTGCAAATGGAGTTTCCTTACCATGGAGATTTGAGAAAATATGATCTCGAATTCCTTCTAGGATAATCCTTCTCACCTTTTCCACACAGTTTCTCCAGTCTGCCCTATCTTGAACATCAACTTGCTTAGGAATATCTTTGTCTATGAATTCCTTAAGCTCGTTGTCTTCCAAAATTGCCTCCATCCTGTCCTTCTAAGCAATATAGTTCGAACTACTCTCAAGGGAATATTCGAGTCTCAATCTGTAGAATGACATCTTGCTGGCTCTGAAGTATGATACTGGAAATTCGATTTCTCCTGCAAATGACAAACTCATATTCTCCTCTTATATAGTGATTTTAGCTTTGATTCCATGTAGAAATTCCTTGTAGATTCAAATTGCAGATTGTAATATGCTAAAACAATTGACTTGAATCTACTCTACTCATTACTAGAAACAATAAACGATCAATGAAATCAAGAAGAATAAAAGAGAAAGAATTCAATCACATATAACACAATAATTTTCTGGGGAAAGCCACAACGAAAAACCTCTGCTATCTGTATATTGCATTAATAAAAAAAATGAGAATATTGCAATGCTTTTCTCAAGCCCGAGCAACCTCTGCACTATCTCAATATATCTCATTGCTTCTCAGACAAACTCAAGCCAATACTTAGCCAATTCTGCTGCCCACCAAGGTCCTATTTCCTTGTGTAGTTTCCTTGGGAATTAGCCCATATTTAATTGGTAAATTCCACAAATTGCACAATCCTCATAGGCCTTCCTTTGATTGCATGCACCACCTTTACAATTCAGAGGATTATACAACTGATATTACACTGTCCATGAACTCCAATCTCAACTGGGTCTTTCTCTGATCTGACATGCATGAGTTAATTATGAGTGAATCTTCAGTTTATTGGTTGATCAATGCTAGTTACACCCCACTATTGGACCTCCCACTAATTCTTCCATTAGTTGGAACTAGTTTAATTGAATTTAAATAAGTGAGACTAAATTAAATAATTACAACTCAAAAGAAACTCAATTAGGGCTCCTAAAAAGTAGGATAAACTTCACATGACTCAAGTTAGTGTAGGAATTTACAGGGTAAGTTCCTGAGACAGAACACCAAAGGACACCGCTCACAAACAGATCACAGATCAATACACCAGTATTTTGACGTGGTTAAAACCCTCAAAGAGGGAAACAGTCCACGGCCTGAGCCAACGCGGCCACTTCAGGCAATTTATTAATAAAAGAATGAAAATTTACATATGCTTCTCTCATAGATGGATTACCCTACAAATGACCCTCCATGCTCTTTAAATAGAGATCATGGACCAATTGGGTGTTAAGCCACGGATCAAGTGTCGGTAATACCGAGGAGAGAATGAACTGTCGGATCACTACATATCGTGACCGTCGGATTGTAAGTTAAAAAATGTAAATAGTAAAGAAACACACTTTACCTAACTCTATACTAGACCAAGTTGTACTTAACTATTTCCTATGTGTCAGAATATCCTAACAGTTAGACCCTAAAATTGAATTAACTGAGCCAAATGATTCAAATTAACTTAGTTAACTATTACAAGTTGCCATGAGATGTGTAATTGCAATTTAATTCCTAATTTAATTCAAGGACAAATTAAAATAGGATTTTCTTGTTGCATTTTCAACAGGATTTTGAAGAGGAGAAAAGCGTAGGGAACTAGATTAGAAGTAGTGTATGGATGTAAGACTTAAACATACAAGGTTAAACCAAAAATTTATGTAGGCTAGCAAACTTTGGTAAAACAAAACAAAAGTACAATTTGAATCAGACAAATGTGAAAGGAAAAAAGAATTAAATGAAAAATAAAATAAAATGGAATAAGAGAGAATACTGAGGAATGGGGAATGAAGGGGAATTGTTGTTGGCCTTCCCCTTACCGCCTAACTCACCCTATTTCCTCCTTCACTCATTATGGGTTTTAGGGTGGAAGAAGAGGCATAAAAAGCCATGACAACATTGTACCAGAAATTGCGAAGTTGAATAGACTGAGACCCATTTGAAGTTGGTTTTCCTATTTGGTTTTATGGGGAAATATGGCACCCATCATGTCTCGATTTTATTTGGTGAGAGAAAACCTAGAGGCCATATGAGGAATGTACAAGTTGCACACAATTCATCTTTCCCTCTTTGGGCAATGAAATTGACTATTGGACACTTGTGATTAACTACTAGGTGTTTCATTTGATAGTTTGGTGTACTAGTTAGTTTCTAGTGTGATGGGCAAAGGTGTATGATTAAAATTTAGGTTTAACCATTATGTGCAGTTGGAACTAGAATAACTATTCTAGACAATGTTTTATTTAAGAAAGAGTTTGAATTTGCACATGAAGCTCATAGGTGGGATCTTATCTATACAAGACAATGGTCGTTACTATCCTTTATTAATGCTACAACCATACTTTAGATGCCATGTTATTGTGAGAAATATGCGAACATATACCGAAACCATTCTTTAAGTCTTGCATTCCTAGCTACTCATGAAGAGTGTGCAAATGTATTTCAAAGTTCTAGTTTGCACAATGGACAATTATGTGCCACCATATATTTAGATTGATGTGCACTGCATTGTTTGAGCCTTATACAACCATGCCAGTGTGCATAAAGTATAAGCTTGTCTAAATCTTAATCATGGTACTATTGAGTTGCAATGTTCCCTTTTCCAATTTGTGTCTAGCTCATAATAATTCCTTAGATTTGTAAGTGGTTGAAAGTGTTTTCAATTCAAACGAGATACAAAAATCATGTGTTGTGTAGTTGGTGTTGCTCCTTTCTATTAAACATTTGACATTGTATTCCAATAATTCAATTGATGAGAATTTAGAGTGCTAGATATAGTGTTATAAGGAGTAGAGATTATTTCCTTTGCTAGCAGTAAAAGCAAAGTGAATTTCTCTATTGTTGAGCATTTCCAAGTGTTGAAAACAACCAATAGAGACATTTATTTTTCCCATTGATGCTCAATGATAGAGAAACAACTTAGAGTCTCACTTATTATATACAATTTCTCATTGGTTGGTTATACTATGTGTGGGATACATAGAGAAGGAGCTAGCCATTCTTGTAGAGCATTAGTTGGCATGTTTCATACTTAAATGCCGTTGAAGAAAAAAGTGAATGTAGATATCCTCATATAGGGAAGATGATAGAGGCTTAGTAGCATCCACAAGATAGAACACTTTTTGCAAGCTCGAGAAAAATTTTTAGATAGAGATAAATTTTTTTATTAAATTTTGTAGAGGATTCACATTGGTGAAGCAAGTGGCATATATGTCCCTCGTTTACAGATCACAAGGTATTTTATTAATTTCACCTTTGATCACGTCAACTACCAACAAAACATTGTAGATTTTAGCATGGGTAAGGCAAACAAAGAAAAGTTAAAGGGCTTGAGGGCTGTCAATGCTTAACGTTTTGAAGATAATGAATACTTGAAGGAGGAGGTCCAAACATTGTTCAACAAGAGGATGGTGGCATGGAGAATAACCTTGCTAACTCTACCAAACTATTGCCATTGCTTAAGAATAAGTTTGATGAATGCTAATACTCCCTCAATATGGTCATGTCAGATTGGGACAAGCACATAATATAACTTGTATACTTCGAAGGTAACATCATCTAGATGGATAACTAGAAAGAGTATAGGTTTTATTAGATGATGACACAAATGTGATAAAATTTGGTAGAGAAGGCCGTGGAAATTATCCAAGTATCCATTCAAGAGCACCATGAAGCGAGGCCACTTTCCATTGTCACTATTGAAGCCAATACATTGATTGAGTGCACCTTTGTAAGCTCATCTTATGTAGAGATTTCTTTAGAGCGGATTGGTGACTTTGAAAAGCATACCAGAGGCATTGGTTCCAAGATCCTAAGGCAGATGATCTATAATGGAAAAGGGTTAGGAAAGAGAAATCAAGGAATCCTAAGCCCCATTATAGCCATATAGAGGTCCAAGGCTAATTAAATTATGTAGTTGACTTGCTCATTAGGAGAAAGAGTATTATTATGTGAAGGTGAAAGCCACTACTAGCTCAACCTTCTTGTGGAAGATTAAAGAAAGGGAAACAATTAGAAGATCTTGAAGACTCAACTTTCACCATCACTTAGAAGAAGTGGAAAGCCAATTATCTAAGGTAAGAATATGAATAATACCAAGAGGTATTTATCAAATAAGACATCCCTTATTTGTCACTACTACATGAAGAGAGGCCATAACATTGTCAGTTGTTGGTATTCAAAAGCTTGTTCATTTGGTGGGAAGAACTGCCATCTTGAGGCATATTGCTCGGAGAAGCAAGGATTATGCCATGAACCTAATTGGTTTTAGAGGAACAAGGAAAAAAAAGAGTTCTCCAATCCAATAATGAGTTGAGAAGCATCTAGAGAGTGTTGAAGAACGTAACTAGTGCCAGCCTTCATAATTGTGTTTGTCAAAAGAAAGAAAAATAATTTTTTATTGTTAAAATAAATTGACTTATCAAAGAATGGATTTCATGCTTGGTTCAATGGTCAATAGGTCAAGCCTCCATTTTAGGCTTCTAGGTTTATGTCTCATGTCATTATCACTATAATTTGGAAGAAATAAATTTATTTATATAATTTAGTTATGTAAACTCCACCATCAAGTTGGCTTCAAGCAACTGTCAAGTCAGTCTGTTTGAAGAGTCACGTCCTCACAACAAGAAGTATATATATATATATATATATATATATATATATATATATATATATATAAGTTCCATTCAAGCTATTGTTGAAAAAAAAACAAGGGATCTACAACTTATATACATAGAAGAAAGTGCGAAGGTAACTTTTGTTATCACTATGAAGAAATGATCATAACGAAGAAATAAAGGATGTGCATGGAATTATATATCACTATGTCACATATGCGAGGATGATTATGATTGTATAACCGAAGTTAGAAGCCAAGATTACAGAAGGAGATTGTCTCAAATATAGAATCGAAGTTAGAAACAAAGATTACAGAAGGAGCTTGTTATGATTGCAAAACCAAAGTTAGAAGCCAAGATTTCATAAGGGGCTTGAATGTTTTGGTTAAAGTTTTCAAGATTGACTTGATATATGGAGGAGAGTTTTTTCTTGGTCAAAAAGGTCTTGGTTGTCTCAATCTGATTTAAATCTACTGGTGGAAGAGTTGACTGGGTTTTCCCCTTCATAGGGGTTTTAGCATTGGGTGAGTGCCTACATCTTGTGTCCTCTTTTGTTTGTGATCTTCCTTGATTGGAATTAGTCTTGATGATAAGAATAAGATAATCAGAAATGTGAACTAATAAATAAATATCACAATATAATGTCATAATAAGAGAAATCAATTCAAAAACCTAATGTTGTTGCCCTAATGGATTTCTAAATAGAGAGGAGTATGTTAGGAAATCATTATGGAAACAACACAAAATTTTGTCACCATTACAAGTTCAGTGGACATTAGGAAGTGAATCATATTCACCCTAGAAACTACATAGCCAAGAGCAACGTGTAGAAAGTGAAGCCTATTACAGATGGAGAGCTTCCTGCATCTCCAAATCAAGGAGAATTTATCTAAGGATAGATGGTGGCACATGAGTTTAACATCGCCATTGAATAAGACAACAAGTGGATGCCAACCAACTAGGAATCCCCATTCCATTAGCTACATACCATTTTATAAAGGAAGTTTTCCTTCTTGAAGATGTGCTTGAGATTGATGCATGGGGTTAATGACCTTAGAGGGAAGAGTTATTGAGAACTCCATGATGTGCTTGCAATCCTGTGCAAGCAATAGAGAAAGTTTGGAAGCAATTCATCCTAGTAATAGAAATTAGGCCAAACTTCCTTTTTAGGTACTGATACATGATGACATAGCTTATTAGGGTCATGTTGAACATGAAGACCATCATTCAACTTGGCTTCATGATTTCCAAGATGGAACATATCCAAGATAGAGAGGGAGATGGGAATGAATGTTGAGTCTGGAGTTAGAATCTAGAGATTGCTCAAAGTTAAGGGTTAGAAAGCATACTTTTAAGTTTGCAGGAAGAATTGAGACAACGCCATTGTCACGACCAAAGAGAATAGCTAAAGCCATGAGTCAGAACTAGAGCTAGAGTTGAAGTTGTGGCTAGGAGAAAGTGTCAAGTCCACATTCCAAAGAAGAAAACATAACTACATTGATCCAGATTGGTTTCCTTGAGCTTTTGGAGACCAAAAAGCTTCTCAATGGGGAGGTGTGATCCGAACTATACACAAATCGATAAATGGGTGTAAGACTTAATGTCTACTAGATTAAATTAGGAATTTATGAAGGATAGAAGACTTTGGTAAAAAAAAATCAAATGTGTAATTTAAATGAGACAAATGAGGGGAAAAAATAATTGAGAGAGAGAGAGAGAGGCATTGTTGTTGGCCTTCCCTTACCTCTCTTACTATCCCTATTTCTCACTTCACTTTCATTTTTTATAGGTTTTTGGGCATGTTGGTGCATTAAGATGACTATTAAAATCAATCTTAATACCTACATTAATCATCAACCTAGGGTAAGTCTGTTTATTTCAAGACTGTTCAACATTGTCTATGCAAGTGAATTCAGAGGTTAATTCAGAATGAAATGATTTAGAATCGTTGCAATGATTAATATCTAATTCTCAAAGTTCAATCCAAACAAATATGAAAGCAAAACCTTAAAACAATTTCAAATCTATGTGAACCTATTGTGCATAAAACTGAATCTGAATGCAAGTAAAAGGAATCACTATTAATAGGTCTAGCTAGCATCAACAATAACTTATTCCGTAAGAAAGGAAAACTACAACAAATGAACAACAAGTAACTGTTCAAACGGTTAACTGAAAACAATCAACTGTAAACTTAAGGTCTTTGATAACACTACTTTAGAATGAAAAACAATAAAATACTTAAACTGATCTTGATAAATTCATTAACACAGATAAAAATGCGGCAATATCCAAAATCTATTTAAACAACAAAGGTAAATTGTAACAATCAATAATCACAACAATCAGAACAATTATAATTTCATAAAATAACGGGAATAACAATTGCAAGAGTAAACATAAATGAGTATAGCACAATTGAAGCAGTAAATATCCTATCGACCGAGCCCAAAGTCTCCAGAAGTCACTATTGAAAGACACTCAGAATACGATTACAGGTAAAACACAGTCTTCTTCATTAAACTCGATAAAGATACAACATCATAGTAGTGAGAATACTCTGTGTCAAAAGCGAATAGTTACAATCTCCAAATTTCTAGCTAGCTATTCTATTTCGCCTTTCGGCCTTATATAACTTATGAAAGATAAACGGATAGAAGCGAATCCTCAGGATCAGGAGATCTTGAGGATTTCGCAACCGACAATCTGATTTCATTACAAAATAAACTTGATTCTCCTGGTCTTCCGCTATCCTTCATAATCGAGACGTTGTCCTTTTTCCTTTCTTAGTTGCTGTTGTTCCATTGTTTGAACAACAATCGTCCAATTCATATTCTTGCATATAAGAATAATGAAAGTTAGCTTTAACACCCAAAATTACCCAATTCATTAATGATCAATTTTGTCCAGCGTCTACAATTGTTTCTTCTCAATTCTTTCCTAAAATGAAGATAAAATGAATGATTCATTAAGCTAAGATGAGGATAAAACATACCTTTTCCATGGCCCAACATACTCCCTTGCTTACCTTTTTTCATGTCCTCATGCAATCAGATGATTGAGGTGCAGTTGTGTCAAAGAGTAGGTAGGATAAACTTCTTCCTTATATAGCCTAAAACCATTTTTCTGTTTAAGTATTGCAAAAGCCTGGTTTACATGGTAATCTGGCAAATCATAATCACTGTACGTCAGGGGGGTACTAGATAATAGGACATATGTAACAACATCCTATCCAGTCAGGACCCATGCTTAGGACCATATTGCTGTACTTGTGTATGCGAGTAGCAATAGCTTTAAAATTTCTGTACCCAAATGGCTCCCTGTTCTTGACATTGTTAGTGGAAGCTTCCCATCTTTGCCTTGTTGCCAACAAAGCTTCCTCCTTAATTTCCTGAAAGTATTCTTTTCCTGCCTATATGATATTTGTATGGAGTGGTCCTAATTAAGCCACGACTCCTTTTCGTTGCATAAACTGTTTATGACAGCAAGATGTAAGGGTTTCACGGGTTCTCCTTTGACCCATAAATCTACACCATATTCCCTTTTCTAAAAAGTGTTATAGGCTTTAGCCCATTTAACCCGATTAGTAGCAAAATAGAGGAAAGCTTGAAATTGAATGTCCCCAATGAAGGGGCCAGTATTACTATCCAGTTCATCTTCCAAGAAGAAGTTGTGCATGTATAATTCACATAGAAGGCATTGTACCTGCTCATTTTGTTCCTTAAAACATTTGACAAAGTCTGGAGTGGTCTTGAATTCTGCTGAATTACCAGCCTTGATAGCTTTAAATTTCAGTAAGAGGTAACTTTATAACAAGAATATTGCATAATTAGTGGCAGGAGACCGGAAAGACAAAGCATCAGAGTAAAGAGAACAAATAGTTTCAATTTGTTCCTTGGCCTTCTGAAGCTTGGCTTGTGATTTTTCTAACTTCTTCTGCTCATCTTTGAAGTTGGCAAAAGTCTCGTCTTCTGTTACAGTAAGTTCCTCGAATTTCTTCCGCAACTCCTGGTGTACCTGTAATGGTACTACTTCTTCCTTATGTTGAGCCAACTCCTGCTGGGTCTTGGTTAATTCATTCTGCAATTTTATGATAACAACTTCCCTTACCAGAGGAACGTAGTGAGGTGTTTCCTCTGTCTAAGTTTCATCATCCTGTGTTATCACTGAATCAGTTTGAACAACAGCTTCAGCCACTTCTTGGGACATACAACAATTTTCCGGGGCATTTCCTTCAAAATCAGTTTGAACAACAACTTCAACTATTCCTTGGGGCATACAATAGTCTACCTGGGAATTCTCCTCAAAATTGGTTTGGATAGCAACATCTGTGGTGGGAAAGTCCGTTTGGGTCTCCATTGAGAAAACACAAGGACCTTTAGTCTGAGTCTCAATATTCTCCAAAGGACATTGCTCTGTTTGGGTCCCTATTGAACAAACACAAGGACTCTCAGTCTGAGTTTCAATATCCTCCAAAGAACATTGTTCTGTTTGGGTCCCTACAGTTTCCAATTCCACTTTCAGTTTCCGAACCCTAACTGCTTCCTTTAACCACTCTCTCAATTGCTTGACTGTTTTCTTCTATTTCTTGTATTTCTTAGTCAGCCTCCTCAATATGTCCTTGTATGTTTTCTTTGTCATGGGATTTCTAATTGGCGGTGGCACAACTGTGTTTATTTCAGGTTCAGGAGGAGCTGTGCCAATATCAGGGTTATGTTCCAATGGAACAATATCTCCCAATTGATTCTCATCTTCGAGGTCTTCTTCTACATGGGCTTCTCTCTCAGGGGACTCCAATCGAACAATATCTCTTGAGTGATTTTCATTTTCAGGGTTTTCTTTTGCATGGGCCTCGTCCTCTGGGGACTTCATTAAAACAATATCCCCTGGTTGATTTTCATCCTCTAGGGTTTCTTCTGTAGGGGCTTCCTTCTCTGGGGACTCCAATGGAACAGTAACCTCTGGTTGATTTCCATCCCCGAGGGTTTCCTCTGCATGGGCCTCTTTCTCAAGGGACTCATTGATAGAGGGAACTGATTCCCTTTGACCCTCCAAATTATCAGCAGATGACAAAGTTTTAGCATATCTAGAACTACTGACAAAGGAAGACTAGTTAAGGGAATGATTTTTCCCTTCAGAGTTTCCTGTTGGATCCCTTTCTTCACAGTATGTCCCAATATTCTCCAATACTTGAGCCATTTCTTCCTCATATTCATGCAGAAAATCATGTTGCGAACTTGGAGAGGGCATATGAGACGACCCTGCTTCTTCTGTTGGAATTGGGGTGTGCTGCTGTGTTGGAAATAATATTGAGAGGGGGGTGAATCAATATTATCAGATCAATATTTTTTCATTTCCCAAACAGATTTATATACACTACTTCTGTGAAGTGAACTAGCATGTACACTCTACTGTGATTATAGAAACCAACATATACCTAGAGAACTTGTGATTTAGTTAATTTATCATGTGTTGATATTTAACCAGTGCATCAGTAACTTATTAAATAGTGCAGTAAAAATGGAATAAACCATCACACATAAGCAACACACATGAACACCAAGATTTAAAGTGGAAACCCAATGTGGGTAAAAACCACCCGCTGTTGTCATCTCTATCTTCTTTTAATAATAAGAAAATCTTTTTACAATCTTGTACTTGTGTAGACTCATACCAGTACGCAGGCACCCACCTACAGAAGGCTACAACCTTCTCTCATTTTCCATCTTCTACTGGAAGGGAGCTACAACCCCCTAGCTCTTGTACTATCCAATGTGTTTACTAGTACGTAGATGTCGACCTACAAAAGGCTACGACCTTCTCTCTTCCTCTAGGGACCACGTTTCATAAATTTTCAGACTGGATGCTCCTGGTACACAACAATACACATGAAGGCCTCGTTTCATCAAATTTTCATACTGGACCCATCAGAACTTTCAAACTGCATCAACCAATAATCAGTTAATATGAACATTTAGATCACTGTCACCAGAACATTGTACTGAACCTAGAAACCTGCATTATCATTCATAACCAGCTACAACCTCAAAAATCATGCATCAAAACGTATATGCTACTTTACTGAACACAACTTGCGTGTATACGCTACTTCCTTTAATCAAACCTGCGTATACCTTCAAAACTACTGAAACATAAAACTTTTGATTCAAGTCTGTATCAACCAGCAATATACTGAACATCTACTGTCAATTTACAGAGCTTTACACAGGGAGTAGCATATATCACCCTTCTCACTTATATAGTCAATCAATCAGATACCAAAATCCTTATGCATTCAGTTTTACATTCAGATCTAAGAATAATTCATTGACACACAACAGTAAAACAACATAACTGATCAGATAGACCAGTTAGATCTGAAGAATAGGCTTTTATTTTGTATACGCTACTTGGAAGAGTAGAACCTGTGTGTACACACACTTTTACTGAGACGAACCAGTGTGTAGATCTGCAAATACTTACTTATAACTTCGTTGCTATTCCGGACTTCAGACAAACTGAGATCATGACATTTAAAGAATCAAACAGGTGTACATAATAATATCTAGCCCAACCAATATCAGATCATTCAATGATAAGTCATTTCAGGTCTCATGATCCTGATCCAACATTGAATTCAAGGTGCACAAAATATTTCAGATCAAATCACATACATATCCCCTGCAACATAAAATATACTTCAGATAGAAGTATTCCTTAGAAACCCTTTTCACTTGTACACCTTGGCCTTATGATATCCTCCTCATATAGTTTTAGGCCTTTCCCAATACCTCAGACCAAAACCACTTAGGACTCGTGGTATTCTTGGACGGGATCCAATAGTCGTTACTCCACTCAATATTGTGGGCTAATACCATGGTATTGACCCCTGGTATTCTCTACTCTTGAAATTACTTGATTTTCCAACATATACACGCTTTTCTTCTTGTGAAAGTGCGTGTATATGTATACGCTTTTTTTTTTGTGAACCAATGTGTATACGCTGTTTTGACTAAGAGGACTTGCATATACATCTTAAACTGCTTTTCACCATCCTTTACCTTCAACTTCTTCATTCTGATTAGTAGACTTTAGTTCCATTTTCCTGTTCTTTTGTACCAATGCTCTGTTACATCTGCATGGACCTATTACACTGTGGGTTGCCTTTCATCAAAACTGAACTGACCTGTGAGTGAGTTTCCATCAAGGACAACACTTGTATCATAATGCCAACAATCTCTCCCTTTGGACTTGATGGCAACTATGCTGGTGTTGATTACTGCAAGCTGAAGAAACTATTAGAGATAACAAGCAACACCAAAATACTCTCCCCCTTTGACATCAAGGGCAAAGGGCAGACCAAGCTATTCTTCCCCTTTGATATACATTATGCTATCTATGCTCCCCTGAGAACATGCCGAGTCTGCAGAGATTCAAAAGAATAACATGACTCTATAACTCAACTAAGTTAGTATGAACTCCCTATGACCAATGACTCATACATACATCAATCACCCAACCAAGTGGGGAGACACCATATTTGACTCATCCACTCAACCAAGTGGGGATATACCAATTGCTTATACATGAAAAAAATACAACAAATATTACATCATCCATCCCATGCAAAGTGGGGATACAAGTTACATCATATGTCCAATAGGACTCATTCAAATATAGACCATGACAAAAGAAGTCATATCACACCCTAGATTTTTACATGACTTATGCAACAAAATATATAAGGATTTGAAGCCATAGCTAACTCAAAAACCATGATGCCAACAATGCAGAATGTGTGTGAAGGCTAATGCTCCCCCTGAACCTATACTACATGTGTATTGTCAACAAGTCATTCATCAAGGCATCTTTGTCAGTTAAATAAAAATCAATGAACAAAGCATATCGTTACGTTGTAATCATCAATATCAGACAGAGCACCCATATCAGAGTATGACCCAGTGTTTTTCTATCAGAAAAACATATACGCTCCTTTAGCCACAAAAACCCATGTGTATACGCAACTATACTTCATGAAACCCGCGTATAATAACCTTCCTTTGAAAACTGGATTTAACAGTAGGATGATGCACCAACTACTCCCAACTTTTGTATGAGATATTAAAGTGTTTCTCTAGGAAGAGGTTTAGTGAATATATCAGCAACCTGTTCTTTGGAGGGAACATACTCTAATTTAACCTTTTGTTCAAGCACTTGTTCTCGTAGAAAATGGTACTTAATGGGTATGTGCTTGGTCTTGGAGTGCATGACAGGATTTTTTGAAATACTGATGGCACTTGTATTATCACATAGAATGGAGATGGGTGGAGTACATGTGATCTGAATGTCTTGCAATGTTTGCATCATCCAAAGTAGTTGTGTGCAGCAAGATGTAGCAGCCACATATTCTGCTTCAGCTCTAGATAAGGCAATCGAAATTTGTTTCTTGCCGAACCAAGACACCAACCATGAACCCATATAGAATGCTCCTCCACTAGTACTCTTTCGATCATCCACATTCCCTGCCCAATCTACATCTGTATAAGCATGAAGAGTAAGATCTGTATCTTTAGGATACCATAGTTCAAAGTCCTAACTTCCTTGAAGATATCTGAAAATTCTTTTGACTACCTAGAGATGTGATTCCTTTGGATTTGCTTGGAACCTTGCAAAAATTCCTACTGCATGCATGATATCAGGTCTGGTACCTGTTAGATAAAGCAAACTCCCAATCATAGATCTGTAATTTGGTTGGTTTACTACTGGTGATTCATCGTTAGAATTGAGACTGCATCCTGTTACCATTAGAGTACGTACTGGTTTAGAATCTTCCATTCCATATTTCTTCAAGATCTGCTTGAGATATTTGGTTTGTGAAAGAAAGATACCATCTTTTGTTTTCTATACTTGTAGACCCAGAAAATAAGTAAGTTTAGCAAGAAAGGACATTTCAAATTCTTGCTGCATTACTGAAGAAAAATTATGACTCATGGATTCTTCATTGCTACCAAAAATGATATCATCAACATAAACAACAATTATTAGCAGTTTGTCATTTTCAATTTTTGTGTATAAATTGCTATTTGTAGAACCTTTTGTGAAACTTTGTTGTTGTAGATATTTGTCAAGGTGGTAATACCAAGCTCTTGGAGCCTGTTTTAGACCATAGAGAGCCTTTTTTAGCTTGAACAAGAGTTTTGCATCATTTCGAAGAATGAATCCTTCTGGCTATTCAATATAAAATTATTCTTCCAAATCTCCATTAAGAAAGGTTGATTTTACATCCATTTGATATACTTTGAATTTTCGAAAACTAGAGAGAGCAAGAAACATCCTTATGGCTTCAAGTTTGGAAAAAGGTGCAAAAGTTTGTTCAAAATCTATACCTTCTTGTTGAGCATACCCTTTACAAACGAGTCTTGCCTTGTTTCTAATAACTTCGCCATTTTCATTCAACTTATTCTTAAATATCCATTTTGTTCCTATAACATTTTTATCATGAGGTCTACAAACTAATTCCCAAGTATCATTCTTTTCAATTTGGTCCAGTTCTTCATCCATGGCATTGACCTAGCATTCATCTTTGCAGGCTTCATTTACATTCTGAGGTTCGGTGGAGGATAGTAATGCTAGATAACTTGAGGTCCCTATAAGAGTTCTTCTTGTCTATACACCAGCCCCTTTTTCTCCTAGAATTTGAGATTCTGGATGATTCTTCTAAACATACCTGGATGGAGTCTTTTCCCTATCTATTGTATCTTCTTTTGGTGCTTCATTGGTTTCTTCTTCTATATCATTTTGATTTGATGCAGGAAAGCATTCCCCATCTTCCTCATTGTCATATTCCTCTGTTGATTTCATTTGTTCTGGATTTCTGCATGCTTCATCAATTACAACATCAATGCTTTCAACAATTTTCCGAAGTCTTTTGTTATAAAATTTGTATCCTTTACTTCTGGATGAATAACCAAGAAGAATTCCTTCGTCTACTCTGGGTTCAAACTTACCAAGTTTTTCATCAGTCCTTTTGATGAAACATTTGCTTCCAAACACTCTAAAGTGTTTTACAGTAGGAGGCTTACCATACCAAAGTTCATATGGAGTTTGATTTCTATTTACTCGAACATTCACTTTGTTGAGAATAGTCACAACAACAAATGCAGCTTCACCCTAGAAGGTTGTAGGAGTTCCAGATTCATCAAGCATTTCTCAAGCCATTTGTTGAACTGTTCTGTTCATTCTTTCCACCACGCCATTTTGCTAAGGAGTTCTTGCAATGGAGAATTGCCTCTTTATTCCATGTTGTTCACAAAAGTCAAAGAATTCATCTGATATGAATTCTCCCCCTCGATTAGATTTGAGGCATTTGATTTTTCGATCTGATTCATTTTCAACTAAAGCTTTGAAGGCTTTAAAATTTTCAAATGCTTCATCTTTATGCTTTAGTAGACCTATCCAACACATCCTTGAAAAATCATCAATAAATAAAATAAAATATTCTTCTCCACGAGGTGACTTTTATCTTGTTGGTCCACATAAATCAGTATGGATGAGTTCAAGAGGCTTACTTGCTAATCCTTCTTTTTCATTGAAGTGAACTCTAGTTTGCTTACCGACTTGACATGGTTTGCATATGGTATTTTCTGGGACGCTGATATATGGAAGATCATGAACTGCCTTGAGCCTGCATTCTTTTCTTATTTTAGAAAAGCTTAGATGTCCCAATATTTTATGCCATAGCCAGTTTTCATCTGTTTTGCTTAGATAGAATTGTTGTTGTCCTCCTTTGAGTATGTATAAGTTGTTTGGAGTTCTTGTTCCTTTGATCACGGTCTTTCCTATATCAAGCTCACGAACCACACATCTGTTTGATCAAAACACAACTTCATTTCCTTGATCACACATTTGACTGACACTCAACATGTTATGCTTTAAACCATCTACATACATGGCATTTCCAGCTTTAACCTTTTCTTTCAAGAAGAAAGAACCTTTACCTTTAATGACAGTTGGAGTGTCATTTCCAAATGAGACATTCTTTTCCTTTTCTAAAGCATTATATGAATGAAGTTTCTCTTTATCACCTGTCATGTGTTTGGAGCATCCGTTGTCGATGTACCACTGATTTTCTTGTCCTTCTGCATACAGAGCTATGCCACATCTTTCTGATTGATATTCCTTCTTTTTCCATATCTTGGGATTTAATGATGTTTTCTCCTTTTGAAGTGATGGCCAAAATTTGCTTCTGCATTCAAATTCTTCATGACCAAAGTTGTTACAAATCGAACATTCTACTTCATTTTCAAGAGGAGAAGATTTATTATAGGAACTTTTCTTGATTCCTGTTAGACTCCTTTGATTTCGTGCTTCTCTAGTCATGATGGTTTTGTAAGCAACACATTGAGTAGCCTTATACCCAAAGTTATGACATGAAAAACATTGCCCATTAAAGAAGTTTCTGTGATCATAGAATATTTTGGCGTTGTTTACCTGTTGGTTGAAGTTTCTACTGATATTCATCCTTGGAGTAAATTGGGTATGATTTACCTGATTAGTAATTTTAGGCCTTTGCTGACGATTGAAATACTGTTCATTGGTCTTTGATGCATCAAGATAGCTTCTGGTGGAGGCTGACGGCTTCTGTGATTGAGATGATTCTTTAGTATATCCAAGACCTGTCTTTATTAGAGGAGAACGCTGAACTTTGATGATTTCATTTAGAGTTTCATATCCTTTGGAAAATCTAAGATTAAGAGATTTTGTCTTCTCAAGTTCTTTTCTTAGACCCACAATTTCACATTCTAGATTTTCATTGTGTTTTTCTCTTTCAGTGAGTTGGTGTGTCAACGTATCTATGATCATATTCTTTTATTCTAAACATATTTTGAGTTTAGTAATTTCTTCAAGAAAGTTTTCTTCTTCTAAGGCATCCAAAAAATTATCATTGTCATAAGACATGAGTAGTCTATAATCTTGTTCAATTTCATCTTCATCACTATTGGATAAGACATCATTTTCTTCATGCATATAGTAACTGCTTCTATTCACAACCTGTTTTCTATTTCCTTTTGCATATTCCTTTCCCTTTTCATATTTATCTTTATGAGGACATTTGGCAGCATAATGGCCGACTCTACCACATGAAAATCATTTGAAAGGTAGCTTACCTTTGAATCTTTCAGAACCCCGTTGAAGCTTCTTGACAAAATTTACCTCATCTTCTTCTTCTAAAATGTGTTCTGATTCATTTTTCTCTTCCTTTTCTTTTCCCTTTGCTGACACTTTAAAAGCAGCTTCTCCCATATCTGATGAACCTCCTTTTCTCATTTCAAAGGCAGTTAGGATTCCATGGAGTTGAGTCACAATAATAGTTTGAAGATCCTATTTTTCCTCTATGGTAGACACTTTTGACTCAAATTTAGAAGACAAAGATCTCAAAATTTTCTCAATTAAAGTAGCTTCCTTTATCTCTTCACCCAGATTCTTCATACAATTAACAATATCATCTATACATAAAAAGTAACCAGCAATACTCTCATCACTATGCATCTTAAGAGTTTCATACTGAATTATGAGAGTTTGAATCTTAGGACGTTTTACTTGAGGGTCTCCTTCATAGCTCTGAATGATTTTGTCCCATATCTCTTTGGCTATCTTGAGCTGCATGACTTTGACAAATTTTGATTCTGACAGACTTCCCAATAACGTATTGACATCTTTGGACTTCTTACCTGCAGAATCTGTAGGAATTGTTGTTGGAAATTGATATCCTCCTTCCACAATTTCCCAAACATCTGCTCCAAGCGATTGTAGATAGGCTCTGGTTCTTATTTTCCAATATACCGAGTTTCTCCCATTGAAGATTGGTGGTATGATGGATCCCATGCCTTCGTGATTATTCATCTTGAAAGATCTTACTTCAAGCGATCAAGCTTCTTCTGAAGGACTTGCTCTGATTCCAATTGTTGGAAATAATACTGAGAGGGGGGGTGAATCAGTATTATCAAATCAATAATATTTCATTTCTCAAACAGATTTATATACGCTACTTCTATGAAGTGAACTAGCGTGTACACGCTACTGTGATTAGAGAAACCAGCGTATACCCAGAGAACTTGTGATTTAGTCAATTTTTCATGTGTTGATCTTTAACCAGTGCATCAGTAACTTATTAAACAATGCAGTAAAAACAGAACAACCATTACACATAAGCAACACACATGAACACCAAGATTTAAGGTGGAAACCCAATGTGGGTGAAAACCACCTGCTGCTGTCGTCTCTATATTCTTTTAATAATAAGAAAATCTGTTCACAATCTTGTACTGGTGCAGACTCATACCAGTACGCAGGCACCCACCTGTAGAAGGATACGACCTTCTCTCCTTTTCTAGCTTCTACTAGAAGGGAGCTACAACCCCCTAGCTCTTGTACTAGCCAATGTGTTTACTAGTAAGTAGGCACCGGCCTACAAAAGGCTACGACCTTATCTCTTCCTCTAGAGACCACATTTCATAATTTTTCAGACTAGATGCTCCTGACACACAAAAATACACATGAAGGCCTCGTTTCATCAAATTTTCATACTAGACCCATCAGAACTTTCAAACTGCATCAACCAATAATTAGTTAATCTGAACATTCAAATCACTGTCACCAAAACACTGTGCTGAATGAAGAAACCTGCATTATCATTCAGAACCAGCTACAACCTCAAAAATCATGCATCAGAATGTATACTCTATTTTACTGAACCCAACATGCATGTATATGCTACTTCCTTTAATCAAACCTGCGTATACCTTCAAAACTACTGAAACATAAAACTTCTGATTCAAGTCTATATCAACTAGCAATATACTGAACATCTACTGTTAATTTACAGAGCTTTACACAGGAAGTAGCAGAGATCACCCTTCTCACTTATACAATCAATCAATCAGATACCAAACTCCTTATGCATTCAGTTTTACATTCAGATCTAAGAAGACTTCATTGAAAGACAACAATAAAACAACAGAACTGATCAGATAGATCAGTCAGATCTGAAGAATAGGCTTTTCTTTTGTATATGCTACTTGGAAGAGTAGAACTTGCGTGTACACGCGCTTTTACCGAGACAAACCAACGTGTAGGTATGCAAATACTTATTTATAACTTCGTTGCTATTCTGTACTTCAGACAAACCGAGATCATGACATTTAAAGAATCAAACAGGTGTACATAATCAAATCTAGCCCAACTAATATCAGATCATTCAATGATAAGTCATTTCAGGTCTCATGATCCTGATCCAACATTGAATTCAAGGTGCACAAAATATTTCTGATCAAATCGCATACATATCCCCTGCAACATAAAATATACTTCAGATCGAAGTATTCATTAGAAACCCTTTTCACTTGCACACCTTGGCCTTATGATCTTCTCCTCCTTATATAGTTTTAGGGATTTCTCAACACCTCAAACCAAAACCACTTAGGACTCGTGGTATTCTTGGACGGGATCAAATAGTCATTACTCCACTCAATATTGTGGGCTAATACCATGGTATTGACCCCTCCTATTCTCTACTCTTGAAATTCCTTGATTTTCCAACATATACATGCTTTTCTTCTTGTGAAAGTGCATGTATACGTATACACTCTTTTTGTTCTGTGAACCAGCGTGTATACACTGTTTTGACTAAGAGGACCTACGTATACATCTTAAAATGATTTTCACCATCCTTTACCTTCAACATCTTCATTCTGATTAGTAGACTTTAGTTCCAACTTCCTGTTCTTCTGTACCAATGCCCTGTTACATCTACATGGACTTGTTACACTGTGGGTTGCCTTTCATCAAAACTGAACTGACCTGTGGGTGGGTTGCCATCAAGGAAAAAACTTGTATCATAATGCCAACATGCTGTGATTTTATCCTTGTAGAGCACCTTTGCTTTGTTGGGCCCAGGCCAAAGACGAATTCCTTCTTTTTCTTGCCCTTTTTGGACTTGTTACCTTTACCCCCTGCTGTTCAGTCTCTAGGTCATCCATGTTTCTATCATCTATACCTATCTACACATCTGGGTTTTCTTCTAGTGGGGTTAAGGTAGGATTTACAAGGTTATCCCAAGTTAATTGCTACTGGGCCAGTCCATGAATGATGATTAACTTAATCAGACCATGATGGTTGATGACAAAATGTGGGTCCTTAGCCTTCCTAACCCGACTAGCAACGTCATGCAATAAAGAATTTAAATAAAATGGAAAATTAATTGTAATTTTTTGCTTTAGAATAGCTAACAGTTTGAGTTGTCGAGGTTTTACCACATCTTGACGTCTGTCACAAGTGATGTACCTCTGAACAATGGTCACCAATTCCTGCCATGGTTGCTTTAAAGTTGTGGGGTGAATCCCTTTGCCTTTGTGTACCAATTGTTCATCTGGGTCTTGGAATACTACAACTGCATCCTGCAGGAGAACATGCTTATCAATCCATCTTGTGCCTTTTGCTGGAAGTTCAAAGACTTTAGCTATAACTGCTTCAGAAACTGTTATATTTCTGCCCTTCACCGTCGTGCGTCCATTCTGTATATTTTGCAAAAATTCAAGTGTTATTTCCTCATGGAATCCCTATAATTTGGTCAGGTATTGAAGCCAGTCGGTGCACTCAAGAATTTCGCGAGCCTGTTCTGATACTTGGAGTATTGTAGGTTCACTGCGGATGGATTTTCCTCCCATGGTTGCTGTTTCTCAGTAGTTGGTTCACTTGCACTTTTGCATGCGCTCTTCTCACAATTTCACAGTTTGGAACAACACCGTAAACCGTATACAAAACATTAAAGTTATTAACAGAGCAGTGACATTGTTTTAGAGTTAATATTAAAGGCAATTGTGTTGTTTGTCACATCAACAGTTTTTGGCACAGCTTAATAATTAATTCACATGCTATCCATAATGCTTACCTTCCCCCCTCCAATCAGAAAATGGTTTAATAATTATTACGCACGCTTATAATGTAGTCCTTCCCCCCTCCAATCAGAAAATAGTTTAATAATTATTATGCACGCTATTCATAATGCAAACCTTCCCCCATTCAATCAGAAAAGGGTGTCCACGACCATAAAGCATGGGAAAAATTGAAAGGGCGTTTAGAATTCATAAATGTGGTCGAAAAACAATCAAAGCGGCATAAATACGACAAAAACGGTTAGAACAGTATAAGTCACAAAAGATTTGAAATGCCCGTAAAAGGAATAAAACAGAGATGAGATCATTATGTGAAGAGATATTTGCCTTAGGTGGAAGAGGTGATGAATGCATGACAGACGATAAGTGATAATGATTGTTGGTATCGATGGATCGAACGATAGTGATATAATGCATATAAAGATATAGTGTACCATGAATGTTGGTTAATTTAGTTATAAACGCTGTTCAAATGGTAAATTCACCTTTAGAAATGAATCAATAGGGAGTAATGGGATAAATAATATTTGGAAATGTAACATAGTACTTCAATACCACAAGTAGAGCCACTGTTGCCAGCAGGCGTTCCTAGCCTCAATAGGGTTGCTTTTTAACCCAAAAATGAGCCAGAGTCCTCCATTTAGTATTTAGATGATTTTCCTTTTCATTGCTATAAAGAGACCACTATGATGGCATGGTAACCAGGTAATCATAGTGCCATTCACCAGGATATAACAAAGTGATCAGACCGGCTCGTGATGAGACCTCTTGTCCTTCCGACAGTTTTGACTATCAAGAAGGTCATTACCTTGGTGTGGTGGCCATAATGGAATGTCACTTGTTACACCCTTATGATCATGGTAGGCTGGCTCATGATGAGACCCCCTATCCTCTTTAAGAAGATGTGTGTTGCATTTTCATATTTTCATATTTCCATATTTCCATATTTTTATTGTAAAGGGAGGGAGGCTCATTTACTCCTTAAGAGTCAGGGATGGCGTGAGAAGTAAAAAAAATGCCAATGAAAGTTATGCTTTTATCCCTATATCATCATACCAAAGGGAATTATCAATTGAAAGTGTGAAAGATGAACCAACATGATATTAAGATAGTGAATCATTTTATGATATGTCCAAAGAGAAGATAGTCAGCCAGTCATTATATAGATGAACCAGGTCAGTTTTAGAATAAAGATAACCATCAAAGGTTTTACAAGTCATAATGTTATTAATATTACTATCTTTCCTTTATCTTGGGGACAAGTTCCAAATCCAAATAGACGGTTTTGATAAGAAAACATGGAAGAGAGAAATGATTGTTTGATTAAAAAAAAAGAATGGTGATAGAACAACAATTATTGGTCTGAAGAAAAAGAAATCACAGCTGTTCGTTCTATCGAACAACAACTGTTCAATTAATTGAACAACAAACACAAAAATGAAGTCGGAGCTGTTCAATTAAGTGAACAACAACTGTTCAATTGAGTGAACAACAAATTTTCAATTGATTGAAAAACAAAACACACAAAAAAATGAGGTCAATGCTGTTCAATTGACTGAACATCAACTGTTCAATTGATTGAACAAAAAAACACACAAAAATGAAATCGCAGTTGTTCAATTGATTGAACAACATCTGTTCAATTGATTGAACAACACAGAAGACAAAGAAGAAATCAGAGCTGTGCAATGGGCTGAAAATTAACTATTCAATTAATTGAACAACAAAATACACAAAAAACGAAATCACAAATGTTCAATTGATTTAACAACAACTGTTCAATTGACTGGACATCATTTATTAAACACACAAAATAAAAAAAACAAGAGAAATCTTCATATTTACACAGTAATGCCTAAAATAAATTTCAACCAACCATAAGAAAAATATATACATTATTTACAATTGAAGAGAGATAAATTTTCATGAAAGTACAACTGCTTGGTCATCACTCCTTGTAGCTAAGATTTGTATAGTGGGATCAACACGTACGTGTTGGCAAAAAGTCTCTTTGGTGAGTGGTTTATGATAAAGACATACTCGATGTCCATTCACTCAGAAAGAATGGGTCGACTCATCAATGGTAGTTAGAGTGAGAGTGACATTGTTGTGTACCTTTTGAATTTCATATGGGCCAAGCCACCTTGTCCGTAACTTACCCGGAGAGTCTTGAAATATAGAATCATAGAGGAGCGCCCAATCTCCTTTCTGAAACATCTTTTTTTAATAAGATTGTCGTGCCACTTAACCCTTTGCTGCTGAATAATCACAGTGCGTTGTAGAGAAAGTAGTCGAGCCTCATTCAATTCATTTATTTTCTGAAGTCGTTTAATTTGGGCCTCTGTCAGATCCAATCCCACTTCCTTGGCTATTCTAAGAGTATTTATTTCAAATTCAATAGGAAAGATGGTTTATTTGCCAAATACAAGTTGGTACGGAGAATATCCAATAGCATTTCGCTAAGTTGTGCCATATTCCAACATGGCCTTTGGCAGTCTAGAAGCCCAGTCTCATTGATGTGTTGAAACTGTCTTGGTTAAAATTGCTTCGATGACCTTATTAGTGCTTTCAACCTACTCGTTTGCCTGTGGGTGATACGGGAAAGTGATTCTATGCGTGATGTGGTGGTTCCCTAGAGTGGCTATAATTGTAGGTTTTAACCCCGTACGGAAATTACCTACATACGAATTCTAAAACACATAAAATAAACAATGCGAGAGCATAATACATAAAACACATATACACAGAGAGTTTCCCTATGATCCCAAAACTAGGACTACTAGCTTGATTTTTAATTATGTTCCTTTCAATGTTATAATACATATTTATACATGCCGAAGCATCCAATACCATGGACCAAAAACCATCGTGTCCAAAACCATGGACCGAAAACCATCGTGTCCAAAAACATGTGCGAAAATCATGCACAAAACCATAGGTGGGTCCGCCCAACCTAACATAGGTTCCAAAACCAAAATTTTCCGGGGCACTGCCCCGGACCCCATAGAGTGGGGTTACCTGCACCCCTCAAACCCCCTGTGACCCTCCTGCTATGTAATCAGCGCAACGAAGGGGGGGCTGCCCCCCCACCCCCCCTTCTTTAACCCCCCGGTTAACTACGTGGGCTAGTCGTGGAAAGAATATAACACAACCCAACATTCTTCCACTTGTTGTTTTCTTTCCACAGGGGGCCACAAGAGAGCTTAGTCACTTATCCAGCCTTGCAACACCCATTGTTTCTCTACACCAAGAGAGCTTCTCAAAGCTCATAGATTTTGTCAATGCATCTGCAGTATTCTTCAAAGTGTCCACCTTTACCAACAACACTTTTTTGTCTTCTATCATATCCCTCAAAAAGTGATACTGAACATCAATCTGCTTTGCATTTGAATGATATGTAGGGTTCTTTTCCAAGAAAATTGCACTTTGGCTGTCACAGTCTATCCTTATAGCTCCCTATACTAACCCTATACTTGAACACAATCTCTGCAACCAAACTGCTTCCTTGCTTGCATGAGTGGCTGCCATGTATTCTGCCTCTGTAGTTGATAGTGCCACTACAGATTGTTTCTTACTCATCCAACTGAATGCAGCTCCAAATATGTTAAACACATACCCACTTGTAGATCTTCTCTGATCTAGATCTCCATCCCAGTTTGCATCAACAAAGCCACGAATATCCAACACTCTGTCCAATCCTGGTCTTTCTTGGTAGCACAAACCATAATCACTAGTGCCACTCAAATACCTGAAAACCCGCTTCACTGCTATCCAATTCTCATTTCCTGGTTTTGACATAAACTTGCTCAATACTCCCACTGCATGTGCAATGTCTGGTCTAGTACAGACCATTGCATACATTAGGCTACCGACTGCACTTGCATATGGAACACGAGACATGTCCTCTTCCTCTTCTTGAGTCTTGGGACACTATTCAGTAGATAACTTTACACCTATAGGGATAAGAACCTTCATCGGTTTACTATCCTGCATATTAAATCTCTGCAATATTGTCTCGACATACTTCCTCTGGTTTAACCAGAGCTTCCTCTTTGCCCGATCTCTTTTAATTTCCATGCCCAAAATATAGTTTGCAGCACCAAGATCTTTCATGTCGAATTTGGAGGACAATTGGGTCTTCAAATCATGGATAATTTCTTTTTCATTTCCAACCAACAACATATCATCCACATACAAGACCAAATAAATAACACGGTCACCAATTAATTTAAAATACACACAGTGATCTGCTTTGCTTCTCGTGAAGCCAAGTCCCTGTATAAATGTATCAAAATTCTGATACCACATCCTTGATGACTGTTTTAACCCATACAGAGACTTCTTTAACTTGCATAACAGTTATTTCTTACCCTTCACCGCAAAACCTTCAGGTTGCTTCATGTAGATTTTCTCTTCTAGATCCCTGTGAAGAAATGCTGTCTTCACATCCATCTGTTCTGCCTCAAAATCAAAAGCAGCAACAACAGATAAAAGTAATCTAATAGAAGTTACCTTGGGGGCCACAAGAGAGCTTAGTCACTTATCCAGCCTTGCAACACCCATTGTTTCTCTACACCAAGAGAGCTTCTCAAAGCTCATAGATTTTGTCAATGCATCTGCAGTATTCTTCAAAGTGTCCACCTTTACCAACAACACTTTTTTGTCTTCTATCATATCCCTCAAAAAGTGATACTGAACATCAATCTGCTTTGCATTTGAATGATATGTAGGGTTCTTTTCCAAGAAAATTGCACTTTGGCTGTCACAGTCTATCCTTATAGCTCCCTATACTAACCCTATACTTGAACACAATCTCTGCAACCAAACTGCTTCCTTGCTTGCATGAGTGGCTGCCATGTATTCTGCCTCTGTAGTTGATAGTGCCACTACAGATTGTTTCTTACTCATCCAACTGAATGCAGCTCCAAATATGTTAAACACATACCCACTTGTAGATCTTCTCTGATCTAGATCTCCATCCCAGTTTGCATCAACAAAGCCACGAATATCCAACACTCTGTCCAATCCTGGTCTTTCTTGGTAGCACAAACCATAATCACTAGTGCCACTCAAATACCTGAAAACCCGCTTCACTGCTATCCAATTCTCATTTCCTGGTTTTGACATAAACTTGCTCAATACTCCCACTGCATGTGCAATGTCTGGTCTAGTACAGACCATTGCATACATTAGGCTACCGACTGCACTTGCATATGGAACACGAGACATGTCCTCTTCCTCTTCTTGAGTCTTGGGACACTATTCAGTAGATAACTTTACACCTATAGGAATAAGAACCTTCATCGGTTTACTATCCTGCATATTAAATCTCTGCAATATTGTCTCGACATACTTCCTCTGGTTTAACCAGAGCTTCCTCTTTGCCCGATCTCTTTTAATTTCCATGCCCAAAATATAGTTTGCAGCACCAAGATCTTTCATGTCGAATTTGGAGGACAATTGGGTCTTCAAATCATGGATAATTTCTTTTTCATTTCCAACCAACAACATATCATCCACATACAAGACCAAATAAATAACACGGTCACCAATTAATTTAAAATACACACAGTGATCTGCTTTGCTTCTCGTGAAGCCAAGTCCCTGTATAAATGTATCAAAATTCTGATACCACATCCTTGATGACTGTTTTAACCCATACAGAGACTTCTTTAACTTGCATAACAGTTATTTCTTACCCTTCACCGCAAAACCTTCAGGTTGCTTCATGTAGATTTTCTCTTCTAGATCCCTGTGAAGAAATGCTGTCTTCACATCCATCTGTTCTGCCTCAAAATCAAAAGCAGCAACAACAGATAAAAGTAATCTAATAGAAGTTACCTTGGCAACAAGAGAAAAAACATCACCAAAATCAATTCCCGACACCTAGTAATAACCTTTTGCTGCCAACCGAGCTTTTTATTTCTCCACCTTTCCTTCTGCATTTGTCTTCTTCTTGAACAACCATTTTCTGCCAATGGGTTTCCTTCCAGCCGACAAATCCACCAGATCCCAAGCCTCATTTTTGTGCAAAGATGCCATTTCATCAACCATGGCCTCTTTCGAGAGTTTTCCATCCTCTGAATCTATTGCTTCCTTCACAGTTCTAGGATCATCATCAGTGATAGATAAAGCAAAATTTGAACAGAAAGTAGATGGACTATACCTTTCGGGCTTCCTTCTTTCTCGAACTGATCTTCTCACACTCGGAGTTTGTGGCTCTTCATCTTCTGATTCCTCCTCTGCAGTAGAGTCTGATTCTTCCTTATTTAGCTCAAACTCTATCTTCTCAGGTTCCTTTGGTTGGACTTCATGTTTAATAACATCTTTCACCTCTCTGAACACCACATCTCAGCTGTACACAACCTTCCTTGTTACTGGGTTCCAAAGCTTATAACCATTTAAACCATCCTTATACCCAATAAATATGCACTTTTCAGATTTACTATCCAACTTGGTTCGTTTCTCCTTTGGAACATGTACATATGCATCACATCCAAATACCCTCAGATGTGAAAGAGAGGGTTTCTTACCAATCCATACCTCTTGTGGAGTTTTATCCTCCAATGCTGATGAAGGTGATCTGTTGACCAGGTAGCATGCTATCTCCATCACCTCTACCCAGAATTCATGTCCTAACCCCGCACCATTGAGCATGCTTCTTGCCCTTTCCGTCAACATCTTGTTCATTCTTTCTACAACTCCATTTTGCTGAGGTGTATATGGAGTAGTTTTCTATTGTGCTATACCACACTTCTTACAGAATTCTTCAAATTCCTTACTGCAAAACTCTCCACCATTATTTGTTCTCAGCATCTTTATTTTCTTCTCTGTTTGGTTTTCCACCGGAGCCTTGAATTATTTAAACCTGTCAAAGACTTCAGATTTATTCTTAAGGAAATATATCCATGTATTCCTTGAGAAGTCATATATAAATGATACATAGTACATAGACTTACCCAGTGATGGAACCTTCACAGGTACAAACACATCACTATGCACAAGCTCTAATATATGTTTCACCCTCTTACCACCAGAAGGGAAACTCACCCGATTTTGCTTCCCATATACACATTTTTCACAGAAATCAAAATCCAGAGAGCTATTACTCATACCTTCTACCATACCTTTACCATGAAGTATTCGAAGGCCCTTCTCTCCATTATGTCCAAGCCTTTGATGCCATAGCATGGTCTTCTCTCCAGATACCACTAGATTTTCTTCTCCACTTTCAAAAACCACAGAACTGTTGCACCCATCAACAATTGTGCTACCTTGCAACTTGTACAGAGTTCCAATCCGAACTCCCTACATTAGTACCAGTGCTCCCCGAACCATCTTGCAGGTATCCTTCTCGAACACTATTTTTACACTTGCATCATCCAACTTGCTTACATAAACCAGATTTTTGGCCAATGCAGGAATATGCAGAACACCCGGAAGTGTTCTAACCCTTCCACCTTGCAACTTCAACTTTACTTTCCACGACCAACGATTCTATCCTTCCTATCATCCCCTAAGAAGACATCACCACCATCGTATTTCTCATACTTGCAGAACCACTCTCTATGGGGAGTGACGTGAAAGGATGCACCTAAGTCAATCAACCATGCGTCATTATATACATGTGTACTTTAAGAAGCCAAGTACACATCCCCACCTTCATATGATGTGGTTTTCACCTCTGTAGAAGGAGCATCATCAGATCCCTTTCCTTTATCAGGAGCTTTAGATTTACAATCCCTTTTATAGTGCCCTTCCTTTCCGCATTTCCAGCACACCACCTTTACAGGTTTTCCTGGAGATTTAGATCTCCCTCTAGATTTAGATCTCCCACTCGATGATTTATTTTTGTTTCTGTTTTGGGATCATCCTCGTACAGACAAGGCATCACCATTCCGGCTCTCCATGTTTTTCTGTTTGGCCTGCAGGACGTCCAACTGCGTGGTAAGGGTGCTGAGGATGTCCGTCTTGAAATCCTCCAGGAGGTTACCGATTTCTACTCTTGTCACGCCTCCACTGGGCAGTTTGCTTCCTCTAATCATAGAATCTCGGTTTCCCGACCTAGTGCATGTGTTACCTCGCGAACACCTGATACACAAGTGAAAAATTTCATCATAATCCTCTTGAGAAATGTCTCCCTTCCCCATCAAATTTAAAGTTTCCATCCATTCTTCTTTCATTCCCTTAATTAAGATGGCTCTCAAGACTTCTTTTGGTAGTGTGGAGTGAGGGGATCTTTGCAAATTGTAGTGAAACCATTTGACATATTCCTCCAGAGTTTCATTATCCTTTGCAGACATTTTAAAGATTTCATCTTTTAATTCCCTAGTCCTACAATAGTCCTGATATTTTATGAGAAAAGAAGTTTTCATGTCATCCCAAGAGTTAATAGTGCGCCCACCTAAACCCATGAACCACCTTAAAGCTGCTCCTTTTAAGGTAGAAGGGAACAACTTCAGTTTTTGAGGGTCGGTGGTATCATCGTATCCTCTACACAAGACATCAAACTCGAATAAGAAAGCATCCGGATCCTCCGTGGTTATCCCATGAAAGGTTGAGATGTTTTGCAAGGGAATAGATTTCATCGGTGCATTGGCTACTGGGTCGACTATGGGGTATTCTAATGTCGAGGTATGACCTTGAGGTAATTGGTTCACCATTTGGTCAAAAATGTGCCAATATCCTTCAGGGACTTCAGGGGATGCTATGTGAGTAAACAAAGTATTTTCAATCCAAGGTGGTTTTACAACACTGCTCAGATCTGGGATCACAGGGGATCCTTGTTCAAACAATTGTGGCTCTACCCTAGCAGTTCCACTAGTTTCTCCCTTTCCTTCTCTTAAATTACACAACTTTACCTCTCGTGAAGGATGAGAATGTAAATTTTCTGTAACCTGAAAGCTCTGTTCACATCCTCCAATTTGGCTTTGAATCTCAGCGTGGGCTGCAAATGGCGAGCCTATTGCCTAACGGATCATGGCAGGGCTCTTTCTAGATATAGTCTGGGGTCCTACTGATGCCTGAGACTCTTCTCTTCTTGTGATTTCTTCTATAAAAGTTGATCTCCCAAGGTTCAACGGGTTTTGTGGAGTTGGGTGGGGGATTCTGATCTTTTTTCGTCTTTTTATTCCTAGTCATTCATAAAAAACCCCTACTCCTATTTAACCTCTATGAATTTGCTGAAAAGCGGACTGATGAGCAAGCACTTTACTTGCTGGTTACGCAAGTTCTTACCTCCTGTTTTTAAAACCCAATTCTTTTACAAGAAGAGAAATAAAAAAAAAAGAAATCACTTTGAAACACTCTCCCCAACAACAACGCCAAAATGTTGATGCATTAAGATGACTATTAAAAGAAATCTTAATACCTACATTAATCATCAACCCAGGGTAAGTCTGTTTATTTCAAGAGTGTTCAACATTTTCTATGCAAGTGAGTTCAGAGGTTAATTTAGAATGAAATAATTTAAAATCATTGCAATGATTAATATCTAATTCTCAAATTTCAATCCAAACAAATATGAAAGCAAAACCTTAAAACAATTTCAAATCTATGTGAGCCTATTATGCAGAAAACTGAATCTGAATGCAAGTAAAAGGAATCACTATTAACAGGTCTAGCTAGCATCAACAATAACTTATTTTGTAAGAAAGGAAAACTACAACAAATGAACAACAAGTAACTATTCAAACGGTTAACTGAAAAAAAATCAACTGTAAACTTAAGATCTTTGATAACACTACTTTAGAATGAAAAACAATCAAATACTTGAACTAATCTTTATAAATTCATTAACACACAAATAAAAATGGAGAAAGATCCAAAATCTAGTTAAACGACAAAGGTAAATCGTAACAATCAATACTCACAACAATCAAAACAATTCTAATTTCATAAAATAACGGGAGTAACAATTGAAAGAGTAAACATAAATGAGTATAGTACAATTGAAGCAGTAAATCTACTATCGACCAGGCCCAGAGTCTCCAAAAGTCGCTGTTGTAAGACACTTAGAATATGATTACAGGTAAAACACAGTCTTCTGCATTAAACTTGATAAAGATACTACGTCACAATAATGAGAATACTCTGTGTCAAAAGTGAATAGTTACAATCTCCAATTTTCTAGCTAGCTGTTTTATTTCACCTTTCGGCCTTTTATAATTTATGAAAGATAAACAGATAGAAGCGAATCCTCAGGGTTAGGATATCATGAGGATTTCACAACCGACAATCTGATTTCATTACAAAATAAACTTGATTCTCCTGGTCTTCTGTTATCCTTCATAATCAAGACGTTGTCCTTTTTCCTTTCTTAGTTGCTGTTGTTCCATCGTTTGAACAACAATCGTCTAGTTCATATTCTTGCATATAAAAATAGCTAAAGTTAGATTTAACGCCCAAAATTACCCAATTCATTAATGATCAATTTTGTCCAGCTTTTACAATGATTTCTTCTCAGTTATTTTCTAAAATGAAGATAAAATGAATGATTCATTAAGCTAAGATGAGGATAAAACATACCTTTTCCATGGCCCAACAGAGGAAGAAGCATAAAAAGCCATGACAACATTATACCAGAGATTGCCAAGATAAATAGACTAAGATCTAGTCAAATCTAGTCTTCCCATTCAGGTTACTAGGGTAAATATGTTGTCTATTCTATCTTGAATGGCTCTGAGATTTCTACAAGATTGCCACTTTGTATATTTATGATTTTAGTTCTAGTTGTAATGGTAGTTAGTGAAAAACGAGTGTAAACGAGGGGACATGTGAATAAATTTGAGGATTTAATTGAATAATGGTTTTCTTTGTTTACTAAAGAGTATCATAGATCTATTATTGTTTCCACTATTGAATGCATTTCCAAGCCCAAATATCGATGATTGTTGCACTTGTGTAGGAGTTTCTATTTGGATTAATTTTCACTGTTAGGTGAATTTCTCTTTCCTATATGCTCAAAATTCTCCACACTCTGCAATCTCACTCACTTGGTCGATTTTGACTATTGTTGGCACATTTCTCCTTGCTCGTGTTGATTTCTATTACATGGGATGGTTCTTTTGTTGAGAAATCAACAGGGACAACACTTAGGGTGATTTCTCTTTCTTGATAATTGCTTGTGAAGTTATGGTGTCTTTTTGATTACTTTATTATGTTATGTTAATCAAACAATTACCAAAACATAAATAATGAAGATCACAATTAGAAAATGAACACAGGATGTAGGCTCCAAGCTAGGGAAAACCCCTCCAAGGGGAAAACCCAAAAAAATATTCTCTTATTATAAAATCAGATCAAATGAAGAATCTAAGACCCAAACAACAAGACCAATACTATCAACAATACCTAAGTCAACCCTCCTCCCAAGATATCCCAACAAGTCAAAGTCAACTTAAGTCAATCCCTTCTAAAATAACTCCAACTACAAAATTTAAGCTTGAAACTTCAGAATTTCGACCCCTAGCTTCAAAATTTCGTATCTGCAATGACTCTGTAACTTCGACCCTTTCAACAAATTCAAATTTTTGCACGTGTGAGGAATATAGGGCATATTTTTAGGGCAAAAAAATTCGATTTTGTTCTTTCTCTCTCTTGCTTTCTTGCTGCTTCTTCTCTTGAATTTCACACTTCTTTCTTTGGAGATCGAACTTGCTTGCTTGGTTCTTCAAATGAGGTCAAACTGTCTCTATTTATACACATCCAGTAGGTCAAGTTATCCCTTCTAGGGCCAACTTGAAGAGGAACATCCGACTTGGTATTGGAGACATGAAAATTACATTTTTGACTCAAATAAAATTTGTTTTCCATTTTTTTTTCAAAGTCCAAATGGGTCTTGAATCAAGGACAATAACTTGACTTGCGACAAGTATTATTCTGACTCAGTAAACCCTAGAAGAATGAAGAACATGCTTGACCTAGGTGACCAAATAATTTGAGCATGAAACCCATGTTTGAAAAATAATATTTCTTTTTCTTCTTTTCATTTTTTCATGAAATATACAATAGTGTAAGTATAATATCCATTAGGAAGATTAAACCTAGTTACATTTTCTAACACTCCCTCTTAACTAGGTAAGTATTCATAATCCCATAATAGGTACATGGACATACTCAAACTGAAATGTCATCTTTAAGCATCAACATCATATCCAACATATATGGAGATAAGCCAAAAATACAATTCAAAAATTCGTTTTCTTTTGTTCCCTCCAAAAATATTTACCCCTGGGGATGACATCATCATTTTGAATCTTATTGGTTCTTTTAAAGTTGATTTTATTTGTGCATTTTTTGTTTTGAAACTCATTTTTGACATCAAAATTCCCGTGATGTGTAGAAGTATTTCAAGAATAGGAGGTACATGAAGATTTTTTAGAGAAATATCCATCTAATAGGTTAAATAATATTTGTAGAGGAATCCTTAGAAAAGGAAGTTAAAATGGTTCTACAACATTGTGAATAAAAAATCCATCTAATATAACCTATGTATTGAAAGAATCATATCAAGGATCTACTAGAATATGGGCCCATGTACTTTGATCCAAAAAACTTGAACGGTAAAACTGACGAAGTCATACCTTAACTCAGGTTTGGCACAATAGATCAAATCCATATGGGTGCAAGAATATATATGCATTCTAAATTGGGTTATTAGTGTCATCTATAAGGTCCCTATTGCAAATTGTTACTTTTGAAATCTCTTTAATCCTTGAAGACAAATGAAGTAAAACTTGAATACACAACTCTCCATATGACAATCATTGCATATTATGCTTCATATAAACTCTACCAAAATATAAGTAGCCCTATTGAATAAGGTGAAGAGCCATTATGAAGTTGACAATCTCAAAAAGGAGAAGTCTCTATTTTTCTTTGAAAGAATCCCCTTTATAAACCCAAGAATAAAATAACATTGGCTCTTCCAAGAAATATGAAATGCACAGTTTTTATAATGAAGTAGTGCAAATGGTAGGCAAAAACACGATGCAGAAGAAAATATTGTTGCAAAAAATCATAAGAAAATAACATTGGATTTTGAAGAAAAAGAAAGACATAGGGAACTTGATTGAAATTGATCAAAACTACTAAAGGGGTGTAAGACACAATAACCACATGATTAAAGCAAAAATTTATGAAGATTAGTTAAATTTGGTAAAGCAATGCAAATGTATAATTTGAATGAGACAAAAAAAATAATTAAATGAAAAATATAATAAAATAAAATATGAGTAAAGGCTGAGGAATGGGAAATGAAGGGGTATGATTGTTGGCCTTCCCCTTACTCCCTAATGCTCCTTATTTCTTCCTCCACTCTCATTCTCTATGGTTTTTTGGGTGGAGGAGGAAGAGACATATAAATCCATGACAATATTGTACTGGAGATTGCAATATGAATAGACAAAGCCCCATTCAAGGCTAGTTTTCCTATTTGGTTATTCATGGCTGTTGGTTTTATAGTGAAATTAGGGTTAGCACAATATTTTTGAAATTATGATAATTACTTTTGATGTAGATCTTCTTTTAACTTATACCAATATATAATTCAATAATTATACTTCAGAAATTCAACCATAAAGAATAATAGAACAATGGATATCACAATGCAAAAAAAAGAAACAAGATTTACCCTGGGAAAACCAACTAGAAGGAAAAACTCAACAACCTTTTCAATAGATAAATTCTTCTTGTTCAATGAGAGACACACTTAGACCTATGGTCAAACCTGGTCTTCTCCTCCAAGTCAATTCACCCAATTTGATCTTGTGCTTTGCTCTTGATCTTGCACTTCTAGAAATTCGGCCCTTCTGCATTAGCCAGTTACCCCAGAATTTTGGCCCTGCAGTAGTTACCCCAATGACCCAGAAATTTCACCCTATTGCAACAATTTCCCTAGAAAAATGTGAACCATAGAGAGAGAGAGATTACTCCACACGTGTAAGTTTCGAGAGAGAGAGAGGAGAGAGAAAACTCAACCTTCTTTTCATCTTTCTTCGTCCTTCTTTTCCTTCGCTCACTTTCCCATAATCTCTCTTGTGTGAGGGATGCAAATTGCAAAAATGAGGAGGTTGCTTTTCCTTTATATAGTGGTATGTCTAGGGTAAATGGATTTGTCTCTTGGCCAAGGATGAATTGAATTGGAGGGGAGTCGACTTGTCACTTTTGGAGCCAAAATTTTTCAATTGAAAAATTCAAATTTACATTTTTTAAATGTCGTAATGGGACTTTTGTCTAATAACAAAGTTTCTTTTGACTCAAACATTTATAAATATGCTTTACAATGAAAAAAACAATTACATCAAGTGACCAAATGTACATTATGAAGGTCGACCATAGTTACAAATTCAACACTCCCTCTTAACTAGGGAGGTATTCATAATCACTGTCACAAATGTTCTCAAATTGAACAAATTTATCTAAAGAAAAGGTTATCCATTATTACCAGCATCATCAGCTATCATCAACATCCACTAGAGGCCATATCCGGGGTGGTACCAAACCCATGGCAATGTCATCAACATACAAGGACTCACTCCTCTAGATTGATCAATCCTTGAATTCCATGGCCACTACCTATGCCAAAATGATAATACCCTTAACTATCAAGCACTCACTTACCCTTTTTGGTGAACACTTTGGGCCAAGACCTCACTCAACCCCTTCTTGGTTGGTGATCGGGTATAGATGCTAAACATGACCTCATTCCACCCTATCTGATGTGTGATCAAGGTCCAGATGCTGAAGGACCTCACTCCACCATGCCTGGGGTGTGATCAGGGTCTAGGGCCTCACTCCACCATTCCTAGTGTGTGATTAGGGTCTTCCTCCAACAGGCACTCACTCGACACTGCCTATTGAGCCCTCTAGGTCTCTTAGACCCATTCTCCCTTTGGGAGAATGTCCATTTGTGCTAAATACAAATCAACACTCCCTCTCAACAAGAGAGGTGATTTACATGAGCCCCAACTTGTATCTGAAGTAAAAAACTTGTCTCTTGGCAATGATTTCATCAAAAATTAAACTATTTTCTCATCAGTGGAGATGTACTTGAGATTTATTTCTCTCCTCTGCACCATGTTACAAATGTAGTGGTACTTGATCTCAATATGCTTTGACCTGTCATGGAACATGAGATTCTTTGAAAGCTTCACATAACTTTGATTATCACAATGTATCACTGTCGCTTCCAACTCTTGGCCGAAAAATTATGCAAACAACTTTGAGAGCCATACTTCTTTGGTACAAGCCTCATTGGTTGTGATGTACTCTTCTTTAGCCGTGTTGAGTGAAATTTACCTATGCGTCCTAATTATCCATGATATCATAGCGGATCTCAAACTGAAGCATACTCACGAGGCACTCTTCTTGTATTCAACATTTCCTGCCCAAGTAATGTCTGTATATGCTTGAAGTTGTTCATCCATGTTTGCAACATACTAAAAGCCATAGTTTACTGTACCACACAAATATATCAAGATGTGCTTGCTACAATCTAATGCTCATGTCTTGGTTCTACCTAGAATTGGTTCAAGGTGTTGACGACAAAGCATATGTCCAACTTGCTGTTAACAAAATACATCAACATTCCAATCAACTACCTATACATAGATGGATCTACCAATTTGGAGTAAGAGCCTCTTAACTTCTCCAAGTTAGTCACCATGGGAGTCACCATGGATTTTCAATCCATCATACCAAATCTATGAAGGATCTCTAACACATACTTTCCTTGACCAAGGAAGACTTCACCAAATTTCTACCATACTATTAATCCCAATTAATAATGTATCAACCTAAGATCCTTCATATTGAACTCATAAGCCAACTGCTTCTTGCACTAAATGATAAGAGGCTTGACACTTGTTAGAAACAAGTCATCAACATATAATAATAAGATCACAGGTGCATTATTCACAACCTTAAAATAAAGATTTGGATCGACTTTTCTTTTGGTAAATCCCAGTCTCTTCAGATAGCTATCCATACGAGCATACCAAGCTCTTGGAGCTTGCTTGAGTTCATACAAGGCCTTTTTCAACCTGCAAACATGAGACCCCTTTCCATATACCTAAAATCCTTGAGGTTGCACTATGTACACCTCTTCCTCAATCATGTTATTGAGGAAATCATTCTTTACATCCCTCTAGTGCAGTTCCCATCCCATAGAGGCAACAAGTGAGGCGATGGATCTAATGGAGGTGTACTTGGAAACTGGAGAAAAAGTCTCAGCATAGTCTTCTCCCTCTTTCTGGGAGAATTCTATAGCCACGAACCATGCCTTGTATTTGTTAATACTCTCATCTACAACATGCTTAATCTTGTAAATACACTTGGAAGTCACCATTGACTTCCCTTCATGCCTTCACATGATTTCCCAAACATCATTCTTCATGATTTATTGGTATTCTTTATTCATTACCTCCTTTCAAACCTTCTGACTAATTGCTTCTTCATATGTGGAAGGTTCTTCATCAATGAGTTTTATCATGGGAGCTGCATAGTTGGAGAATATTTTAGGTTTCTTCGCCTCTATAGATGTGCCATAAGGAGCTACTTGTACTTTTTCCTCTTCCAATGTGGATATAAGATACATTGGTCTCTTCTTGATCTCTAGAACTATGACTGGTTCTACTGGATCTTGAGGCCCTTCTAGCCTTCCAGTACATTATGTAGAACTTGAGTGCTCTTCCCTTGCTTGAGGCCCCCTGCTTTACTTTATCAAAGGGATTTACAAATACTTCCTTAGACCTCCAATATGCCACTTTCTCATCAAAGGTGACATCTCGACTGACCTCAATCCGTCATTGTTCTGGAATGTATATTTTGTAAGCCTTTGAAGATTCACTATATCCAACAAATATGCCTTTCTATCCCAAGGATCAATATTTTTCTTCTTATCTTTAGGAACATGAATATATACATGACAACCAAAGATTCTCATGTGCTCCACCTCTGGCTTCCTTTTATAAAATGCTTCTTCATGAGTCATACCTTCCAAAACTCTATGAGGACTTCAATTTTAAATGTACACCACTGTCCATGATACTTCACCCCATAAGAACAATGACAAGTCCAAATCATGCATCATGGCCTTGACAAATTCTTCAATGGAACTATTCTTTCGTTCTGCTACAACATTCTATTGTGGATTATAGGGGACAATTAGCTCCCTCTTAATCCCAACTTGCTTGCAGAAAGCAACAAGCTCCTTTGAGGTGTATTCTCCTCCATTGTCATATCTCAATATCTTGATATTTCTACCTGTCAAGTTTTCCACTTCAACTTTGAATTCCTGGAACTTGTCAAATACCTCATCTTTTGTCTTCAAGATATATATCCATGTCTTGTAGGAGAAGTCATCAATAAATGTCACATAGTACAACAAATTACCAAGTGATTTTATAGGCATCGACACAAACATCAAAATGAATCAAGTCCAAGGCTTCCTTGGATCTGTTGTCATTGTTTGGAAATGGTTTCTTGATGTTCTTTCTAAGAGCACAACATTTGCATACACCATCATTCTTAATTTGTAGTTTACGAAACCCTGACAATATTTCACTTAATTTAGAGGATGCTCTAAAATGAAGATGTCCATACCTTTGGTGTAATAACTCACTTGGATCTATATCATCATGTACTAGTACTTGATTTGGTTGACTAACAAGTCTATATAATCTTCCATCATGAATCCCAATAACCCTAGCATCATATATAATAGAGCCCTTTGAGCAAATGAGTACTTTTCAATCCACAAAATAAACCCTATCTCCTTTATCTTCTGAACCAGAAACATATACAAGATTATTTTTCAAACCTGTTATATAAAGAACATTGTTGAGATGCACGTTGTTACTAGATTCTAGCTCTACGAATAACAAAGTTACCGATCAAATGGGAACTATTACCTCAAAACGAGAATTCTAGCAAAAAAACCCCAAAAAACATGAAAAAATAGCCCGAAAACGAAAAGTGTTGACGTTGGATTTTTTATTTTTTTAGTATTTTTTTTTTTGACCGGAGTAAATTTTGAACATTTTTTAAAAATGATAGTAAAAACCAATTTTTTTGGTGCAAAAACACACTGAAAACGAAAAGTGTTGACGCTGGAATAACAATTTTTTTTTTTTTTAGGGTAAATTTTCAACATTTTTAACAATGGTGTTAAAGATAAAATATCATAACACCGAAAAACCTTCAAATTCCAACAATTTTCAGGGATGACGTTAAAGATAAAATATCATGTCTTTGAAAAACCTTAAAATTCCAACAATTTTCAACCATGACGTTAAAGATAAAATACTTATAAAATTTTTCAACCATAATATTAAAGATAAAATATTGCGACTTAGAAAAACCTTAAAATTTTGACAATTTTTCAATCATGGAATTAAACCAAATATCACAACTACAAAAAACCTAAAGTTCTCAATATATTTCAACCATGGCATTATGGAAAAATTATATGTCTAAACAAAATTAAAAAATGAACACCTAAATGAAAGAGCCATTATACCAAAATTAAAAAATGAACACCTAAATGAAAGAGTCATTATACCAAGAGTAATTTATTTTTTAAATGCTAAGCGTATAGTTATTTTAAAATCTTAGCCTAAGAAAAGTTAACACATTGCAACGAAAATTAAAAATCAACCATCAAATTGACATGCAATCTAGGCGAACTCGACCTATTCAATGAAATCTTAAAAATCAACACACAGACCTTACAAAGAAAAAAAAAACAAAATAATAAATAAATAAAAATGAAAAATACAAAACAAAACAAAAATTAAAAGATTGAAAAAAATTAAAAGTAAAACAAAAATAAAATAACAAAAAGTTTTAAAAAATAATAACTAATAAATAAAAAAGTATATTAACACATAAAAAATGACAAAAAAAATCAAACATAAAAAATATATAATAAATATAACAAAAATAACTCAAAAAAAATGAAAAAACAAAAAAATATTAAGAAAAACATAATTTAAGAAAAAATTTAAAAATTTAACACTAAAAAAATAGAAATAAACAAATTGGATAGTTAAAAAATAAACAAATAAAAATTAAATAGAAATTAAAAAGTAATTTAAAAATAAATAAATTTAAAAAATATTTAAATCATAAAGTTAAAAAAAAATCAAAATATATATTCAAAAAAGAATACGGGCCCTTGACCCTGCAATTTTTCTATTTTAATAATTTTTTTAAAAGATATATATATATATATATATATATATATATATATATATATATATATATAAAGTTTTTACTTTGCTTTTATTTTATGTTTTATTTTCTTTTAATTTTTTAATTTATTATTTTTAATTTTCGAAGAAGTTTTGTTTTGTTTTTTTTTTTTCTTCTCGATGTTTTTATTTATTTATTTATTTTTTAAAATTTTAATGATTTTTTTAATATAAAAATTTAATTGTATTTTTTATTTTTTATTTTTTATTTTTAAAGATTTTGTTTTTGTTTTTGTTATTTTAATTTTTTTTTTTTTTTAAATTGCATGTTTTATTATCTATAAATATTTTTTTTTTTGTTATTTTTACTTAAATTTTTATTTGAACCATTTTTTTTTGAAAAAAACTTCATTCATAAAACAATCATAATTTTTATTTTTTATTTTTATAACTTTTTTTATTCATTTTTTTCCTAAAAATCTTTTATTTAACATGCTTTTTTTGGGGGGAAAGTTCTTGAAATATGTATTTTTAAAATTGTATCTATATGCAAAATGTGTATTTTTGGTCGTGTGTTTAAAATTATTATTTTTTAGTTACCATTATTTTATGTGTATTGAAGTATTAAAGATCAGTCTTAACTCTGGATCTATCAAGCGCCAAGAGGGATCAAACCTCCAATCCTCTCACTATCTCACTCTCTCTCTCCTTCTTTCTCTCCCCCCTCTATCTTTGTGTCTCCCTCTCTCTCTCTCTTACCCTTCCCCACCTCTCTCATTCCTCTTCTCTCTCTTTCTCTCTTCATTCCTCCTCTCCCCTCTCCTTCAATTTATCTCCATCTCTCCCTTGTCACCCCCTATCTCTCCGCCTCTATCACTCTATGTATTTGTTCTTCCCTCCCATATATATCTAGAGTTAACATATAGCATGATATATTAATATATATTATAATGTAACAAATTTAATATTGTAGTAATCAAAAGTTATTAAATTTAATAATATTAATATATTAATAATACTAATATTAAAATATATTAATATGAATATTATATTTAATAATAATAATAATAATAATATTTTGATATTAATATTAGGGTTAATAGTGTTTTTTTTGCTTGGTATTAGTAATAATTTGGCGTATAGGATTCCCCTAAATAAAACTTTTTTTTTAAGTGTTCGTAAGTATAAAGAGGTTTATGAAGTAAATATAAAAGAGTTTTTATTTATTTACCATACTACTCGTTTATTTATATTTATATTTATTTATCATATCTCTTTTATTTACCATGGTATTTGGCCCATAGGTTTGGTATATAATTAGATGTTGATTTCTAATCCTATATGATATATTTTTCATTATTTACCATATGTGTTTACCTCTTTTATAAATATGGTATTTGACCCATGGTATTAATAATAATTTGTTTGGTCCATAGGCTTCACCTAAATATAACCTATTTTTTGAGTTTTCATAAATATAAAGAGGTTTATGGAGTAACTATGAAAATACGTTTTATTTATGTACCATACCTCTTTTTTGCATGTTCGTAAACCTCTTTATATTTTAAATTTATATTGTGTTTATACATAATAATAATTAGATTGATTTTTAAATAGGGTACATTAGATTAAAAATTTTAAATGTTAATTGTTAAACATTACATTTTTACGTCAGATCTACCCCCATACTAGGCTGTAGAGCATCTCTCGGCGTAATTAACGACATATAAATTTACAAAAACTTCTAACATTTAAATATTAATGTTATTATTTTTTTTAACTTTGCAAAAAATAAAAAATTTCATTATAAAAGAATATTGCAAAAAAAAAACAAAAAACACATGTTTGGAAAAGTCTTTAAAAACAAACTTCTTAGGATGAAAAACAGGAAGAGGAATAAGACAATTTGAAAAATGGTTAAATAATCAACATTTAAAAAACATTTGTGCATACTTAGCACATAAAAAAATTTAAAGTGTAAAAAATATGCTTTAAAAATGTTGATGCTTTTCAAAATCCACATGAAAATCACCAACATTTAAATTTTTTTATCCACACTTAATATATTAGAAAATTTAAAGTGTAAAAAATAAGCTCTCTAAAAAAGGGTTGATATTGCATTAACATTTTTCAAATCAACATGAAAATTGCTAACATTTAAAAAAAGTGTTCACACTTGATATATAAGAAAATTTAAAGTGTAAAAAATATACTAAAAAAAGGGGGTGGTTTGATGCTGCATCAACATTTTTTAAAATCAACATGAAAATTACTAACATTAAAAAAAATGTTCATACTTGATACATAAGAAAATTTAAAGTGTCAAAATATGCAAAAAAAAGGTGTATTCTGAATCAACGCTTTTTCAAAATCGAATGAATGTTTTGGTACCTCAAAAAAACGGATAATCGATAAATTTCTCATTTGATCGGTCACTGTGTTGGATGCCTTTCCAAATCCTTTGACTCTATAGTTGTTATTGTCTCCCAATTCAACCTTTTGTGACAACTTACTTTTTTTCATGCTTGAAAAATTCCCACTCTCTAGTCATGTGCCTTGATGCTCCACTATCTACACGCCGCATGTCAGCATCATCTGCAAATGAACCTTTCAAAGCATAATAGTTTAAGAAATCCTTTTCAGCTTTGGTCTTCATTGGTTTTTCATCTTCTTCAATTTCTGCGCGGAAGCATGTTTTTTTCATTTTTTTTTTCTTGTTAGCCATATTAGGACAATCTCTTTTGAAATGTCCTTGTTCTTGACAACCTAACATTGTATCTTTGATAAGTATTTCTCCTTTTTAGAGGAAGAAAATTCATTTCCCGGCTTTTCGTTTTAAGGTCCAATTTTCTTCTTTCCTTTGTTCTTGAAACGAGCTGCAAGGGCTTGAACTTCGTCATCTTGTCGACCCTTGCTCATTAATCTTACGTCTTCTTAAGCACACGATGTCCATAGTTGTTTAAATGTAGGAGCTTCCTTCCAACTGCTTATACCTACCGCAAATACATCCCATGATCTAGGAAGACCACCGAGTGTTGTAATACCTAGTTCTTGATCAGGGATGGATTCTGCAATTATTTGAATCTGATATCTTATTTGAGAAATCCTTACAAAGTAAGAAGCCAGTGTTGTCATTAGTCATCCATGTACTTCAAAGTTCATTCTTCAAGCTCATTGATTAACCCACATTCTTGATAGTATAGAGATTCATTAGAGCATCGCACATCTTCTTTGCAGTATAAAGTTTTTTATTGTAGGGAACCAAATGATCCCTAATGGAGTCTACTATGATGCTCATAGCATTGATGTCATCTTCTTTGAACTTCACTTTTCCTGCATCTTCTTTTGGTTTAGTCATCTTCACTGCAACAATATCCAAAACCTTGTTCTTGGCAAGAAGAATGTCTATTCTAACTTTCCAAGCTCTAAAGTTTGATACTCCATCTAGCTTGTTTTCAGATTTCATAGATGTAGCCATCGAAACCAATTTGCAAAAAATACTTGAATAAAATGCTTTCTAGGGTTTTGTTAAGGTAATCTCAATTATAAAAAATGAAATAACAAAACTAAACTAAAAATTAAAAATAATTAAAATAGAACTAAAATAATAACTAAGCCACATTTAAACTAAATCTAAAACTAAAACTATATTTAAGTAAATTATAAACATATTAACTAAAACTGAATGAAATTAATAATACAATCAAGCTAAAAATTAAGATAGAAAAATCAATAATTCAAACTAAACTACAAACTAAAAAGTAATAATATAAATGTATTAAAGTAAAAACAATAATTTAAACTAAACTACAAAATAAAAAGAAATAATATAAAATTATTAAAGTAAAAAAAATCAATAGTTCAAACTAGACTACAAACTAAAAATAATAATATAAGAATATATTAATTAAGAATCAAAATAAAGTTATAAAGTTAAACTAAACTAAAATTTAAAAATAAAGTAATAACTAAACCATATTTAAAACTAAACTAAAACAACTAAAAGACTAAATTATAATCATATTAACTAAAACAAATGAAATTAATAATAAAAAAAACAATAATTAAAAGTAAACTACAAACTAAAAAGTAATAATATAAAAGTATATTAACTAAGAATAAAAACAATGTTATAAAGTTAAACTAAGCTAAATTATTATAAAAAATTGAATAACTAAACTAAACTAAAAATTAAAAATAATTAAAATAAAACTATAGCAATAAGTAAACCACATTTAAAAGTAAAATTAAATAAAACAAAAACTATATTCATATTAATTAAAACTCGTTGAAATTAATAATACAATCAAACTAAAAAATAAAGTAAAAAATTCAATAATTTAAACGAAATTACAAACTAAAAAGTAATAATATAAAAATATATTAACTAAGAATCAAAATAACGTTTTTAAGTTAAATTAAACTAAATTATTATAAAAATTTAAATAACAAAACTACACTAAACATTAAAAGTAATTATAATAATAACTAAACCACATTTAAAACTAAATTAAATCAATTAAAAGTCTAAATTGCAATGTGTCTTTGACTCAAAATAATTTTTCTTTTGACTCAAACATTTATAAATATGCTTTACAATGATAAACACAATTACATCAAGTGACCAAATGTACATTATGAAGACTGACCATAATTACAAATTCAACCGTGACAACTATGGTGCCTATTGTGTATTTAATATTTTGAGAGTGCTATGAGACTTCTATGAGGTTGTGCTCAATTTGTAGCCTGTATGGTCGTCATACTCTAGGCAGCGGAATTGCACTCTACTAAGGGAGGAACTTGCTGAAAAATTAAGTGCTTCCTATCAAATCTACCCAAATATAAATAGCTCAGTTGAATAAGACAAAGAACCCTTATGAGGTTACTAATTAAAGAAATTTTGAGGTTTAAAATGGGCCTCCTAAGAAATATTATAAAATAATAGTGGAAATAATAAAATAAGATTAGATTATCTCATCAAGTTTCTAAGGGAAAAAATAAAAAAACTACATTTTCAGCTCGTATTTTCAACTTATCTTCCTACGGTTTTATTCAAATTTCGAGCTGGAGCATTCATTGGATACAAAATTTAATTTTTCATGCAAAGAGTATCCATGTTGCATACTTTCGATGGACCCTACTACACAAAAAATGTAAAATACATAAAAAAAACATGATTGAATGTATTTCACATTTTTCGTGTATGCAACATAAATACTCCTTAGATGAAAAATTAAATACTGCATCCAACGAGTGCTCTTGTTTGAAATTTGAGTAAAATCCTAGGGAGATAAGTTAAAAATACGTGTTGATTTTTTTTTAATCCTTTTACCTTTTTACTCCAAAAATAGTGAATCATCCCCCATGGTTGACATCATCATATTGAATCATATTGGTTCCTATAAAGTTGATTTTTGTTTTGAGGCCCATTTTTTACCTCAAAATTTCTCTAATATGATAGGCTCAACAAAGGAGAAGACTCTAAATAGTTTTGAAAGAATCCTCTCTATAGACCAAGAAATAAAAAACATTGGATCTTCTAAGAAATATGTAGTGCACTATTTTTATAACTAGGTTGTACAAATGATAGCCATAAACACAATGCAAAATAAAATATCGCTGCAAAAGATCAAGAAAACAACAATGGATTTTGAAGAGGAGAAAAGCATAGGGAACTAGATTTGAAGTAGTGTATAGATGTAAGACTCAAACATACAAGGCTAAACTAACAATTATGTAGGCTAGCTAACTTTGGTAAAACAAAACAAAAGAACAATTTGAATGAGACAAACGTGAGAGGAAAAAAAGAATTAAATGAGAAATAAAATAAAACGGAATAGGAGAGAACGCTGAGGAATGCAGAATGAAGGGTCATGTTCGTTGGCCTTCACCTTACCCATTAAACCCCCAACCCCCTTTCCGCCTCTCTCCCCCTATTTCTTCCTTCAATCATTATGGGTTTTGGGTGGAAGAAGAGGCATAAAAAGCCATGACAACATTGTACCATAAATTGCGAATATGAATAGAATGAGACCCATTTGAAGTTGTGTTGTAGGGAAAACCCCAACACCTCCCATTTTTGACATATTTACTTCAAATAATGGGGAACCTTTCCATAAATTTTTGGCTAAATCACTTTTTGATATTTTCTTTGGTTAAGTATTCTACAATTTCGCTATTTTTTAATTTTCATCAGATTTTTCTTTTGATTGCTTCATTGAGGTCGACTTTTCGCTAGCTTTCCATCGATACTAGTTTGATCTCATTTTGTTACACGATTTGCAAATGATGCTCGTCTGAAGTTCGATAAATTTTACCACCTAGGTTAAAAAATGTACAAAATGTATAATATTTTAATTTTTGCAATTAAATTAGTAGTTCATTGTAAATATTAATTCTTAGTCAATTTTCACTAATTATTTCATTTTTCACTAACAGTCTTACAAAATCACCCAACCAAATTGTAGACCAGTTAAAATTATGCGTTTTCGAGATCTCTGTAATTTATTCCAATTCCTAATTTTAAAAGAAATTACGAGAACTGAAATCTCAAAAATGTGAAGTAGTTGTAGTTCATTTTGTAGGATTTTAATTACCAAATTGGATCTCACTTCACCTCACCTCCTCCCTTCCTTTACAAAAGACCCGATATAAAAAGTTTCGATATTTCTGATATATCCGATATCGGAATATCAGATATCAGGTTTTTTGTTTGGTGCACGTATTAAAACTTCTGGTATTTCATTTCTTCTGATATACAATATGGTTTATGTTGCGAATATTTAATTTTAACATAAAGTTTCTCACTTTATGACTCCCACTCCTTCGTCACGTGGCCCTCCTCACCTTATGACTCCCACTCCTCCATTAAACTCTCTTCCTCTTATTCCAAAGTAGCATATGGTTTTTGGATTTGAGTTTTGTTATATATATTATATTTTAATTATAATTTTAATATAATTTAATTATAATATAATATAATATAATGTTTTTTTTTTTTAGTAGGTAAGCACCCACGGGGGATTTGAACCAGTGACCTATCGCAAGGAGTGCCTTAACAATGCACCTATTCACCATCAATCCAAAGCCCCGTGGGCTATATAATATAATATAACATTAATTTTAATTAATTTTAATTAAAATTTATTTTAATCGTATATAATTAATTTGTAATTAATTTAATTTTGTAATCACAATTAAATTAATATTAATTAAGGAATATTTGTAATTTAGTTTAGAATTATATTTTAATTTCCTAATTTTAGCCTAAGCAACAAATTTTCTAGGATTCTGGTAATTTTGACACTTTAACTTTGGAAGCTCATAGGTTGAGTTTTACTTGGCCAAATGATGCCCATGATGGCTCGTTGGATAGATAAAATCATGGAAAATATTTATGAAGTATTTGTATAATTATATTTTATCATTTAATGAGTCTAAAATTTCAAAGAAAAACAAACTACAAATTTTTAAACAAAATTAATTTTCTGAGTTTAATTTTATGTATTTTCATTTGCCAATAACCTCTGTTGAATACAAATCCATTCGACTATGTTCTCCTTGACCAATTAGATATTTACATGGATCAATGAAAAGCTTATATTCTCTTTTATTTATTTATTTAATTAAGTTTTGATTGGAGATATTTTGTGTTCCATGATCGGTGTTTTGATTTTAATTTGTATTTTAATTGAATTTTAATAGGTTTTGGCAGGAAAACAGTTGATGAGATGAGGAAAAGAATATTTCAATCAATGGAATTGCTCCAATAATAGAAGAAAAAGATTTTGGACCAATGAAAATTATGGAAGCAAAATTATTCTTCAACAACTCTCCTATTTGGAATTCATTTTTGTAAATTATAAATAGTGGTTTGTCGAATGTGCAAAAGGCTTCTCTTTTTTGCAATTTTGTAATTCTTAAAAAACCATTGTAATAGAGATTTAGGTTGTAGGTAGAGAGGATCAATCTCAGATCTGAGAATTATTGGGATTTGTCTTTTTCCTTTCTGAACTGTGTATGAGAGGCAGAGCTTGCACTATTGCAACTCTTGCTTTTAGTAGTAGAGTTTATGCTTTGGAGAAGATTGTAGGAGATCAGATTCAAAGAACAGAGCAGGAGAATAGGTTCAAATTTATTTGTATTAGAAATATTATTATTTTTAATATGAAATTCATTTTTGATGACAAAATTATGTTAATTGGATTTATATTATGCATTATTGTAGATATGAATTCATGTCTTACATATTAGCTATCTAATCTGTTTGTTTCATAGATCTGTTGTTAATTTCCTCTTATGCTCTTATGCTTAAATCAGATTTCTAAGTAACTATTTACTCAGAAATCTGTCATCTAATTCTGATTTAATTTCCATTGGCATTATGAGAACTACTTCCTAATGTTATTGGTTCATCATTCATTGTTAATAGATCTCTAAACAACATGTTTGGTAAATTATAATATTAGTTAATTGAACTACTTCATTAGCCATATATTCATCATAAACCAGGCATGTTTAAATCTCAATCATTTAATTACTTTGCTCTTGGTTGGGTTAGATATATATCTTCCTAATCGAGATAGGCTTATGATTTCTTTTATTTTGCTTGCATTTAGATTTAATTTTACATTCCTAGAAGTCCTCTTATCAAAGAGGAAAAATTTAGTTGTGGCTTGGTTGAGCCCCAGATCAGTTTAAGGATCACTTTTTTGCTTGATCAACAAGAGGGTTGATATGATGTCTCTTCTCTATTGGTAAGTGAAAGTCATACTTTAAGCTAGTAGAGATAAAAAGAAGGTAACTTGACCTAGTTTGACCAGTTGAAACCACCATTCCAAATGGAAAAGGAGCTTCTCTAAGGTCCAGACCGAATGGTCTCCCTTATAATGTTGAGACAAAAAATTTCGAGCCTTCAACATTTTTGGCGTTAGTAGGATTGGAATTTTTTTTTCCTTTCAATAAACTTTTTATTTTATTACCATGGCCCCATATAAAAGACTTCCTTGGAGTTTTTTTATTGGACCTCATTCAAAAACCACTCCAGTAAAGGTAGTCAAGGTCCTGTCTCAGGTAAAATGCAATGGTAAGACATCTTATTTTAGTCATCTCCTTCAATTTATCTTAAGTCACAATAATTTCAATATTGATGAAGATATTATTTGTAGGATATTCACTCGTACTTTGACAGGAAAAGCCAAAGATTGGTGCTTATCACTTCTAGTTGCCTCTGTATGTAGTTGGGATGAATTTTCGAAGATTTTCCTTCACACATTTCAGGAATATGATTACGAAAAGGTGTGTGATCAGTTAGAAGAATTGCGTAGGATGGAAGGTGAGACTTTGGATATGTTTTATATTAGATTTAAATTAATTTTAATGCAATTTCGATCCAAATATTTGCCTCCTCAATTCCAATTAATTGGATGGTTTAGGCATTTAGTGTCTCTGTCCTGTGATAACTATCAAGAACTAGAAAGTATAGCCTTTGTTGATAATGATACACTTGCTCAAAATGACAACTTTGATTCTTCGCAAATTGAAATTACAAATGATAATCATTATGCCATAAATTTTCCAAATTTACATAATGGTGATCAAGTGGAATTTCAACAAAATGCACAATCTATTAGCAGCAATCAACAACAACTAAAAAAATAGCAATTAAATTAACCAAAGAATGTCGGCAACACATAGTCTACTACTGAAATAAATTCACAATCCATTGATAATAAATTGCGAATGATGGAGCAACTCAGCAACAATTTGCAAAACGATCAAATACATGAAGAATCTGAATTGTCTATTTTGGAAAATTAGAAATCATCTATGCATAGAAAAACCTCCAGGTATATATATTCAACTTCCTATTTTTCTCTTTACCCCAACATTTTTAACAATATTAATTTAATTAATGATCAATCAAAAGTCCCATATCAAATTTAATTTTAAACAGAGGAACTGATATTAATAATGAATTATTAAAAATTGGTAGAGATACTTAATCAATAATTCAATTAATAAACCTGAAGATTCTCTTAATTTGATAGTCAACCACTTGCTTGGTTTTGATTTATTTAATCCAAAGAAAAATAACACTTATGGTGATGACTTGGAAAAAAAATACTCAACCTCTTTTCTCTTTGGAAATGGTTTTGTTTGATTCCTTAGGCGAATTTGTTTTTGAAGATAAATAAAGTTTTAATCAAGGATTTAATCTGATCCATTCTATTTTTCAAACATTCAATCATCATATCAATTTTGGTATTCAAGAACCTATCCCAATTTTTAATTCCTATTATGACCAAATGCCCTTTTTGGATCATAAGCTTGAAATGTTCCCATTCCTGCAAAAGAAAACAAACAATGAGTTTAGTTTTATAATTTCTATTGATGCTTGTGGGAAAAAAATCTTCTCAAATGAATCCCAACCATGTTGTACCATTATTTGTAACACTAATGTAAACTTGAATTTTCTTTGTTTTCAATTCCCTCGGTTTGAATTTGTTTTTCTTTTGAATCTAATTTTTCAATTTATGAGCACATTTTACTAGTATTTTGAACATTCAAACTCTAGACACTCATCAAGTTCATTAATAAGCATATACGAAAATCAATATCAGAGTTTCAAGCAAGGACATCAACTATTTTTTTTATTTTTTATTTTATTTGTTCATGTTTGACCAATTCATTTATGCTTTTCAAATAAGTTCATCACAAATTATGGCACTTGAGAGTGCGCCATTTCATTCTGAATAGCAATGGAATACTTCTAGAAACCTTTTAAATATTCATACATTCTTTATCAATCCATTTGAAAAACATCTAGAAATTCCACTACTCAGGAATATTTATGACTTTGCCAATATTCAACAAGCTTCAATAATTGAAATGTATCATTCAAGCCCGACATGATGTTTCCTCTTCCTTTGAAATTCTTCCAATCATTCACTAAAATGCCTCCATCTTTATCATATCCTTCATCTTTATCATATCATAATTTTTATAAGAAGCACCTATTCACTACACTCCCAATATTCCCAATGCCTCTTACTTCCGATATCCGTTATTCTCGCCCTCAGCCTATACCAAGACTCCCATATCGGACGCTTTCACTTTAAATCCCCGATATATTATCGCCGATATAAAACCTCCGATATCGCTTCCTGCCTCCTTATTTCTTTAAACATGATTTATCAGAAGTTTGATATATTGTAACTTTCTAAAGTATAGCCAAGTGATTTCTCCGAAATTTTTCTTCCGATATGCTCATGTGTGCAGACCCACGTGAATTCATGCTTTTTTTTTACTTAGCAATATGAGTCAATAATCGTATTTTTCCTCTCATCGATGCAGCTGAAATGAAACACTTACACTCTTTATTGCTCTGATTTGCTACAAACGGAGGAAACTTCACACAAAACTCTTGCGGTGAATGATCTTATCAACGATTTTATCTACGTCTATTTTGAATCTTACAATTTCCAAGTTGACTTGAACCATTGCATCACACTCATTCATATTTTTTTCCCTTTAGTGATATTCCTTTCTTTCGAAAGCATTCAACGCCTAGAATTGGTAAATTTTGGAATCATGATTCTCTGCTTTTCATTTTGCCGAGATCTTTCCTCAGAATTTCAGACTTTCTGACTTATTGGAATCTTGGGTTTGTATTATATCGAAAGCATTTAAAACAAATCCTGAGATTTACCTCTCTGAGATCCACGTTGCCTTTTCCTCCACTATCACGTCCATTACACTTAACAGAGGAAATGGTCCCTATTTCACTATATTCATTGGAATCTTATGGTCTCAAATTCTTGTAAGTTGATTTAAGCTTTAAAAAGGTTTTTGAGATCTTTGACACCCGATTTATTCTCATATTTATTAAATCTCAGAGTCCTATCCTAGGAAGCTTATTTTATAGGTAAATGTAAGTACTCTTGCAATTATTTTTTACAAAACTTCAAGTTATCTCATTATCGAAATGAAAGTCATCAGAACTACTTTATAAACTCTTATGAAACTTTTACCTCCGATACATGAATGTTTGATGTACTAGAAAGGCAAAGTTCCCACATTATACATTTAAAAAGCATTCGTTATCGGGCATGATCAATATCGTAAGTTTTGTTTGTAAAAGTTACAAAAAAATTTGTTCCAAGATCTTACTTCCCTTTAATATTCTAAATATCGGGATTTCTTATATCGGAGGTGAAATTTAATTAAACTTCTAAAAACAAATGTCACCAGAAACATTATGAAGCAAGGTTTTTGTTCATCGAAGTTTTTCCCATTAAGAATTTTTGGAAAACTTGAGCTCTTACCTTTCACTTTGATTCTCTCGGAAACTTAGAACTTCAGAATATCGGGTTAAGTATCTTCATAGGTCTCTGATCAATTCATTCTGATCTTTCACTATGCTCACATGAAGTATTGTTTGATTATATTTGTATATATATGCTACTTTCATGTTATCATGGTGGTTAAGAGCTTGGATATATTTTAATCATAATTTTGTCAAATCCAAGAACTCATTCATCGGGATGACTTTATGACTATAGGGATACACATTCTTCATGGTGTATGCACATGGGCCTCTTTTACTCTTCTCAACAATCTGCTTGGCTAATGAGAAATTTCATCACCTGTGGTTCATTTACGGTTTTTCCTTTGACTCATTATTGGATGCACATTTTATTATCTCAATCATATTTTAGTGAGAATCTTCATTTTCTTTTCAAGGCACTCTTGAGAAACCACTATGGTAATGTAGTAATTGATAAGGAATTTGGAACAGGTAAAGGTAATGGACCATGGTTAATTCATGTTTGAATTCTCTTTTATTTGAATTTTTGATATATCGCTCTGTACTTATTATATAAAGATTCAAGTCCTCTTCATTGCTACATTATTTAGGATTTTGAATCGATTTAAATATTTTGGGGCTAATATAAATTTAGAATAGAAAAAACAAAGAGAACAATCGTTCCTGCAATTCATAAAGAAGCATATCTTCATTTTCATTTTTATGAATTTGTTTTACTTTAGATTCCTTGGACATGAAACATTGTTTTCTTCTAGTTTATTGCTTGCTTTAATCTAGATTTAATAAATGATGATTTTGGGTCAATAAGATTTCAGAAAATTCAACTTCTTCATACTTTTAATTCTAATTAAAAGAAGAATTTATAGTTTATTGGAGAAGATGATATCTCTCAGGTAAGACTAAATGAAATTCTCCAATGGTAAGTTTCATATGCCCACTTTCATTCATTTTCATTTCTTTACCTTTGGTTTCGTCTTTGTTTTCAGTTTTTGCTTATCTTAAACTCTGTTTTTGCAGCTCCCCATAAACTTTTCACACCTCTACCAAATTAGATTTGGAGCTTATTCTCTTTGTTTGCGTTTGAGTTTTGGAACAATAGTAATGATCCTCACCGAATAAGATAAACTGGGGAGTTTCAGAACCTTTAATATGTTTATTAAGTATTTCTTTTATTGGAAAATGGTTAAGATACTTTTATGCAAAATTTTCTTTGGAACAAGAAAATTTGCAGCAAGCAGAGACTTCTCATTAGCTTATTATCTCTTATAACCTCTATTCACTCTTTATATTTTGAGAGCCTAATTTCTTATAACTCTACAAGATGAAAGCTATTAAAATCTCAACATAAGAAGGAACATTCACATGCTTATCTTCTTTTACTCTTTTGTTGAGACCTTTATATAGTTAATCTTGTTGGAGTTAGTTCTCTAAATTTGGATAATTGTTTCAAATTTTACTTTTTTCATTTTTACATTTTTAGTTTGCTGATTATTGTTTTACTTCAATTTGGAATTCTTTTCCTTTTGCTTTCGGTTTTGGCTTGATTTTGATGACTCCACCATGATTTAAGTGGAAGGCCTTTTCCTCACCCAAGAATGATTGGCATACATGGGAAATCTTTACTCAGTCTATTTCAGTGAATTTAATCTATCATTAAAGGTATATCTTTATGGAACCATAAAGCCCTCTTACTTTAAATTTTTTTCATGGAGGAACAAACATATTTTCTAAGTGATATGGTTTACCTTTTCAAGGAAAGAACTGATATGAGTTCAATTCAATGAATCCCTCCCACCGCTCCACTTTATAAATCCTCTAATTAATAGTCGCGGGGAAAGAATTTGGAGTCAAAAGTATGGAATTATTATATCCATTAACATAAGTCTCTTTTACTATCACACCTCTTTCACTCAGGTACATCATAAACTAAAAGATCGCAAATGCGCTTATCAAAAGAGTGATTAAAAGATGAAACATGAGAAATACAAGTAAACCTGTCTCGGCTATGGATGCTCGCTAGCAGCGGGGCTAGGCTTGTATGACATAAAAGACAACTTCGCTGGGGTACTTTTCAGCTCCCTGGAAGGGAAGAAATGTCAGATACCATTCATAACAATGTATATATGCTTTATAAAAAACTCCTATCTCTACCTTCTTCTATATCTCATATGAGGTAATTTTAAAATATTTTCTTCCCAAAATTTGGATTCATGATTTTTACTGAAGTCTACTTTTGAGTACTTACCTTTTCAAACTCATATTGCTTAATCTATTTATGTGGGACCCATGTAAATATTTTATTTTTTGACAATTTAATGGACTCTATTATTTTTAACCTTTGGGTAAATTAAAGTTCATTATGTTTAACCAGAGATAATTGGTTCTTCCTAGGGTGTCGCCAATGTTGTAGGGAAAATACAACAACCCCCATTTTTGACTTATTTACTTCAAATAATGGGGACCCTTTCTATAAATTTTTGGCTAAATCACCTTTTAATATTGTTAGGATATTCCGACACATAGGAAATAGTTAAGTTCAACTTGGTCTAGTGTAGAGTTAGGTATAGAGTTAGGTAAAGTGTGTTTTGTTTACCGTTGTACATTTTGTAACTTACAATCCGACGGTCACGATATGTAGTGATCCGACGGTTCACTCTCTCCTCAGTATTACTGACACTTGATCCATGGCTTGACACCCGATTGGTCCATGAGTTCTATTTAAAGCGCATGGAGGGTCATTGTTCGGGTAATCCGTGCATGAGAGAAGCTTATGTAAATTTTTATTCTTTGATTAATAAATTGCCTGTAGTAGCCACGTTGGCGCAGGCCGTGGACTGTTTCCCTCTTTGAGGGTTTTAACCACGTCAAAAATACTGGTGTATTGATCTGTGATCTGGTTGTGAGCAGTGTCCTTTTGGTGTTCTTTCTGAGGAACTTACCCTGTAAATTCCTACATGGTATCAGAGCTATTTGAGGGTCGCGTCCGTTGGTGATCCAAATCTGAAGCCGGTAGAACTGCATCTGACTGTCGTTTCCTAGATCTGCTGTTTCTGACTGCTTTCGGGCCAAGAGGACTGCTCTATTGTGTTCAAAGCATCTGTTCCAGTGAGGAACCCCTTTCGTTTCACGCGAAAAGGTTTCCGGTAGCCCTAGCTGTGTCATTTTTAAGATCTGGAGGTATATAGTCTTTATTTGCAGTTTACTGTTATTTTCTCTCTGCTTATTTCGGTTTCGGTTTATTTAGCTTTTTTTTAACCGGATCTATACCTTTCATTTCTGCGTATGCTCTTTGCCCTGCGACTCTGTGCGATCTGGGCAAATCAAAAACAGAAAGGAAGGATTTTTCTCATGCGTATGCTCTTTTCCCTGCACCTCAGTGTGATCTCGGAAAATCAGAAACATTGAGAAAAATATTTAGTTTTTCGGCTAAAGCTAACTTTGAGCCGCAAGATTCATTTTTGAAAATATCTAGTTTTTTGGCTAAAGTTAACTTCGAGCCATAAGGTTCGTTTTCTTTGCATGTCCGTGTTGGGTTTTGTGTTTTGTAGGGAAAAAGAGCTTTCTCAAGGCAAGCACGCAAACCAAGGCCCCCCCTCTCTCTCTCTCTCTCTCTCTCTCTAATTTTTTGTATAGATCAATTGGTTCAAAGCTATTTTAAGAGAGTAGAGGTCTTGGGTTCAAGTCTCCATTTTGTGGGGGCGGATTATTTCATTCCCGCACATTCGCACACTTTGCCGGCAACTTCAACAATTTTTTTTCAAAAAGCCATAACTTCTTCATTCGGAAGCCTTTTTTAGAGCCGTTTTTTTTAAAACAGCCTAATTTTTCGAGATCTATCCATTGGAACACTTACTTTCAGCATCTTCAGCTTCAGTTTTTTTTTAAAATGGAAAGTCCATGCCAAGTCATTCTTGACAGCACTAACTACTTCCAATGGATATCCTACATGGAAGATTTACTTAGAAGTAAAGGTCTCTACAGAATAGCCACAGGCCAAGAGAAGAAACCAAAAGATGAAGACAAGGCTGCAAAATGGGAAAATAGACAAGATCAAGCACGTGGTTTGATAGGCATGTCTATTTCTCCTGATCTTAGATTCCATATTGCAGAACTTGAAACTCCTCATGAAGAATTGGAACAAATCACTAAAGTTTTTGGGATTAAAAATGAAATTAGAGCCCATCAACTTGAAAATGAGTTGCTTACATTGGATCCTAATAATTTTTCTTGCATTGAAGATTTCTTGTCCAAATTCAAGACCCTTAGATATCTCTTGGAAGGTGTTAAGGTTAAGAAAGAAGATAATAACCTTATTTATTCCATCCTTACTAAGTTGGGACCAGCCTACTCTGTATTTGTTTCCACCTTCCATTCTACAAGGGAAGCTTTCATTTGTCAAGGAAAAGACTACAAGGCCCCTTCCTTTGACTCTTTTTGTGATTCTTTAATAAGAGAACAAGAAAAACTCTTACACCTTGGTCTTCTTAATCTTGGAAACTCTTCCAAGAAAGCGTTAGCCGCCCAGCAGCAACCAAATTCAAAGAATCCTAAGAAGTCATATCCTAAAAAGAATGGTCCTAAACCAAACAAGGGTCCTAAGCAAACTCAGCCTCAAAATGAAAGATCATTTCAGCAAAATGATAGGACCAATAAAAACAAATGGAAGAAGACTGATAGACATTGTAACTTTTGTAATCGAGATGGCCACTTAGAATCTAAATGCTTTAAGAAGATGGAAGCCTTGGAAGCCGCAATGAAGAAACATAACATCCATGTGGAGCATTCTTCAACTTCAACTTCAACTTCATCTTTAGGAATGGAACTTTCTGCATGTCGTTGTCAATCATCTCAGTCTGGTTATGCATTAAATGTATCTTCTTCTTCTCATTCTCATGAGTGGCTCATTGATTCTGGAGCCTCTTATCACATGGCCAAAAACCAAGCCATGTTTTCTTCTTTAAATGATTGTAACACCAAAAATATATATGTTGGTGATGATAGATCTCTTAATGTTGTAGGGACTGGAACTGTTCATCTAGACAATGGTCAGTTTAATGATGTATTATGTGTTCCAACCTTATCCTGCAACCTTCTATCTGTATATCAAATAACTCATTCAGGTGAAGGTAAAATTGTTGAATTTTCACCTCATGATGTTGTAATCAAGGATCTAACACATTAACACATTTATTCCACAAGGTTGTATAAGTTTCACAACTTTGGGTCATCAAATCTTCCCTCAGTATTTGTTGCTCATAATGATGAAGTGAGCAAACTTTGGCATGAGCGATTTGGTCACTTAAACTATCGCTCCCTTCAGCATCTATGTAAAGAAAATATGGTGACAGGTCTTCCTATGGTATCTTGCAGAGATGGTGTTTGTTCTGGATGTGTACTCGGAAAACATCATCGGGACAGTTTTGAAAAACGTGCCTCTTGGCACGCCTCAACCCCTTTACAACTTGTGCACAGTGATTTATGTGGTCCACTTCCTGTTGCTTCATTCTCTGGCTGCAAGTATTTCTTAACTTTCATTGATGATTTCTCCAGACGCACTTGGGTATACTTCTTAAAACTCAAGAGCGAAGTATTTAACACATTTTTGGCCTTCAAAGCCTTTGTTGAAAAACAATCTGGACATCAAATTCTTAAGCTAAGAACTGATAATGGTGGAGAATATGTTAAAAACACATTCATCAACTTTTACACCGAAAATGGAATTCAAATGCAACATACTGTTCCATACACTCCACAACAAAATGGTGTAGCTGAAAGGAAAAATCGCACCTTAAAGGAAATGGCTAATTGTATGCTGCAATCTAAAGGACTCAGTCTTAGTTTTTGGGCCGAAGCAATTAATTGTGCAAATTATATAATCAATCACACTCCTACTAAGGTTCTAAAGAATATCACTCCAAAAGAAGCTTGGAGTTCCATTAAACCAGATGTAAGTCACTTTCGTGTTTTTGGAAGTGAAGCATGGGCCCATATTCCAGATGAAAAGCATAAAGCTTTAGAACCTAAGAGTGAGAAATGTACTTTTGTTGGATATTCTGAAGATGTAAAAGGTTATAGACTTATTCCATTTAAGTCCAAAAATGTTATCATTAGAAGAGATGTAAAATTTGATGAAAATAAATCGGCCTGCGAGCCTAGTCCGGCGGATGTGCCACCTCTTCCTATCTCTTCTACTTTTGAAAACATTTCTTCTTCAGATGATGAAAGTGAGGATGACAATCCTCCCCCACCTTCTCAGGATCCTCAACTTCCAAGATGGGTCCGTGCTACTCGGGATGCAGCAGGTGATCTTGCCGGTGATCCTACAGATCAGCGACGTACACGTTCTCAGTTTGAAAGAGCCTCTTCTTTACTGGCTCAAGCTCCAGTAAATCATGATCCTGACACTTTTGCAGAAGCTTCAGGCCATCCACATTGGGAAGCAGCTATGAATGAAGAATATCATTCATTGTTGACAAATGATACATGGGATCTTGTTCCTCTACCAAAGGGACGCAAACTTGTTAGATGTAAATGGGTTTACAGAACCAAGTATGGACCAGATGGGAAAGTTGATAAACATAAAGCTCGTCTTGTTGCTAAGGGCTTTTCACAGGTTGAAGGCATTGACTACACTGAAACCTTCTCCTCTGTTGCCAAAATGAACTCTATCCGCCTTGTTCTTTCCCTTGCTGCCTCTTTAAAATGGGAAGTCCATCAGATGGATGTTAAATCTGCCTTCTTGCATGGGGACTTGCATGAAGAAATCTATATGGAACAACCCATTGGCTTCATCCAAACAGACTCCAGCCTTGTATGTCGACTTAAGAAATCCCTTTATGGTCTCAAGCAAGCTCCTCGGGCTTGGTATGCCAAAATGGATAGCTTTCTTTTAGAATCTGGCTTTTCTAGGTGTTATTCTGACAATATTGTCTACACCAAGAAAGTGGGCAACTCTCTTATCATCCTTGTTCTTTATGTTGATGATCTTATTCTTACTGGTAGTGATCCCAACCTTATAAACCATGTGAAGTCCAGCCTTAAAAAGAAATTTGAAATGACAGACTTAGGACACTTACACTATTTTCTCGGTCTTCAAGTCTTGCAATCCAAGGAGGGTATTTCCCTTTCCCAGTCCAAGTATGCTTGTGATATTCTTCGTCATTTTCACATGGAAGACTGTAAGCCAGCCCCTTCTCCCTTTCAGTCTAGAGTCAAACTTTCAGTCTCTTGTACTTCTCCTGAAGTTGATGCTACCTTATACCGTCAACTTGTAGGAAAACTCTTGTATTTAACCCATACTCGTCCTGACCTTTCCTTTGCTGTTGGCCTTGTTGCTCGTTTTATGCAAAACCCCCGTGAAAGTCATTGGAAAGCAGCTAAAAGAATACTTCGTTATGTTCGAGGTACAGTATAGTTTGGGATTCATTACAGTGCCAAAGCAGCTCCTCTATTAGTTGGTTTCACTGATTCTGATTGGGCTGGTGACCCTGATGATCGGAAGTCTACTGCCGGTTATGTCTTCACTCTTGGTTCAGGACCTATTACATGGGCTTGTAAGAAACAGGCTGCCATTTCTCTTTCGTCAGCAGAAGCAGAGTATCGTGGTGCCGTGGAAGCTAGTAAGGAAGCCTTGTGGCTTCGTCAGATCCTATCAGAGTTTGGCTTTGAGCAGCAGCATCCAACCAAACTTTGGTGTGATAATCAAAGTGCCATTCAGCTATGCAAAGATCCAGTACAGCATCAGCGCAGCAAACACATTGAACTACACATGCACTTCATCAGAAAGCTCATTCATGACCATGTTCTTGAAGTGCAATATTGTTCAACAGATGATCAGGTTGCAGACATCTTCACAAAGGCTCTCACAGAGGCGAAGTTCACTAAACTTCGATATATGCTTGGAGTTCAGGAAGTTGTCACTAAGGGGGGATAGGCTCTAGTGCCTCCTTCCTTCTCCTATTGTGTCATATTTGTAAATCCTTCAATCCTATCCCAAGTTGTTCTTAAGGGGGGATGTTAGGATATTCCGACACATAGGAAATAGTTAAGTTCAACTTGGTCTAGTGTAGAGTTAGGTATAGAGTTAGGTAAAGTGTGTTTCTTTACCATTGTACATTTTGTAACTTACAATCCGACGGTCACGATATGTAGTGATCCGACGGTTCACTCTCTCCTCGGTATTACCGACACTTGATCCGTGGCTTGACACCCGATTGGTCCATGAGTTCTATTTAAAGCGCATGGAGGGTCATTGTTCGGGTAATCCGTGCATGAGAGAAGCTTATGTAAATTTTTATTCTTTGATTAATAAATTGCCTGTAGTAGCCACGTTGGCGCAGGCCGTGGACTGTTTCCCTCTTTGAGGGTTTTAACCACGTCAAAAATACTGGTGTATTGATCTGTGATCTGGTTGTGAGCGGTGTCCTTTTGGTGTTCTTTCTGAGGAACTTACCCTGTAAATTCCTACAAATATTTTCTTTGGTTAAGTATCCTACAATTTTGCCATTTTTTCATTTTCATCAATTTTTTTTTTGATTTCTTCATTAAGCTCAAATTTTCACTAGCTTTCCATCGGTACTCGTTTCATCTCATTTGGTTACACATTTTGCAAATGGTGCTCGTCTGAAGTTCGATAATTTTTACCACATGGGTTAAAAAATGTACAAAATGTATAATTAATATATATATATATATATATATATATATATATTTGTAATTAAATTAGTATTTCATTGTAAATATTAATTCTTAGCCAATTTTCACTAATTATTTCATATTTCGGTAACGGTCCTACCAAATCGCCCAACCAAATTCTAGAACAATTAAAATTATCCATGTTTAGGATCTCAGTAATTTATTCTAATTCTTAATTTTAAAAAGAAATTACGAGAACTGAAATCTTAAAAATGCGAAGTGGTTGTAGTTCATTTTGTAGGATTTTTAATTACCAAAGGGAACCCCACTCCACCTCACCTCCTCCCTTCCTTTACAAAAGACCCGACATAAATTTACCCGATATGAAAAGTTCCAATATTTTCGATATATTTGATATCGAAATATCAAATATCGAGTTTTTTGTTTGGCGCACATATTAAAACTTACGGTATTTCATTTCTTCCAATATCCGATATGATTTGTGTCGCGACTATTTAATTTTAACATAAGGTTTCTCACCTTATGACTCCCACTCTTCTGTCACGTGACCCTCCTCACCTTATGAGTCCCGCTCGTCCGTCACATGTCCCTCCTCACCTTATGACTCCCACCCCTCCATTAAACCCTCTTCTTCCTCTTATTCCAAAGTCACGTATGGTTTTTGGATTTGATTTTTGTTATCTATATTATATTATATTATAATTAAATCATATTAAAATTATAATATAATATATGATATTTTAATTATAATTTTAATATAATTTTATTATAATATAATATAATTTTAATTTTAACTTTTTAAAGCTTGGTAGATCCTTCTTTTTCATTATAAAATAAGTAAGCAAGTTACAACCACATAGAACCTGGTTAGGTGGTCTCAACTTGCCCATCGGGAAACCAAGTATGTTGACCACCTAACCACATTATAAGCCATCTAGTAGCAAAAAATACTTAGTCTATCTATCCAAGCTATATAAACTTTATTGTCATGTCCACAACCATATTCTAGATATATATATATATATATGACTGCAAACTGTAAATTAAAAGCTATCTGCATGAAAACTAATAATAAAAAAGACTGAGATCCAACATTCTAGTCCTCCTGCTCAGCGGATGCCAATGTAGTCAGGGCTGGATCTTTCGCGCTAGAGCCTGGCAGTTTAGTCAGCAAGAACAAGCATGAGAAATGTTTTTCAATACGGTCTGGGCGGCCATCCTATTTCTGAAATTGAAATTGCAATTTTTCAAAGTTATGTTTGTAATTTGGAGAGTCCTGGAGAGAAATTTTCTAGATTTGTTCCATGGCCTTGCCTAGGAGGCATTTCATAAGCCAATACAGATATAAGATCTGCTTGTATTGTGTCTATCAGCCTTTGGTGTGTCTCGAATCTAGAACTAGGAGCTTCCAATCCTCCATGTCAGCTGCCTCCATGCTCGCTTGGCTATTTATATCTTCCTCCGATTCTGATATGAGCCATTTGATTTCCTCTCTAGTGCCATCCGCATAAGCAGTTGCTGCTTCTTGGATCAGGTTGGCCACGGGCTTTCATCCTTGTTGTTTACCCGCAATGCTCAGCTCGGCCTCAGCCTCGCTCCCCCACGATCTCTTCCCTTGGCCCTTGCCTTTTGCTACTTGACCCAATGCCTCTATGTCCCTGTACCTTCAAACCAACTTTTGTCATTGGCCAGAAACTAGCCTCTGTGCTCTTCTCGTCCAAGGAAAGTTACCTCTTAGCGGACCTGTTACGGGAACAAGAAACCATAATTTCGAAAACATTATTTTCTATATTGCTATCATCCAAAGGTTCTGCCAATGCATCAAATCCACCACCCATGATTTATGTGCATAACCCTCGAGCATAAGGATCCCCCACCCATGACTCCCAAGATGCCCCTGCATGACCCCTGCCTTACTCATGCTTTGACTACGGTCTTGAAAGTAAGGTGCATGGCCACCTACAGAGCCTGTAGCCCGGAGGCCAAGCCTATAGGAACCATGCCCCTCATTTCCTTTTCCCCTTACTGATTTCCCCTGCCCTCATTCCCCGTGGCTTAGCCTTAGTGTGGATTGACTATGGTCCTCCTGGCATCCCGACATCTGAACCCCGACCTCCACGAGTCATATAACCCACACCTTGCTAGCCACCCCCCTTCCCTTCAATCGGTCAAGGCTGGCCTGGCCAGTGTTCCAAGCATGCCAATTCCCCAATTTCGTAAGACCCTATCCTGCGACAGTCACCCACTACTAGCTCCCCTTAGGGGATTGGCGTCTTCCCTCAGGGCCCATGGCTCCCAAATTTCCCCAGCCTTCTCAGAGCATTCCAAGAACTAGATTGGCCTTAACACAAACACAATTGCAACTTCCTTACCCTCGACCCTCGGGTTTGCCAAGCAGATAAGAAACTGGAATTCGCTCGGGCAAAATCCCTCCCGACCCAACCCAATAAGCCCCATGCGAGAGAGTAGAATGCCGAAATGGAGTGACACCCATGCATAACCCATGGAACTAGGATTATTCCTGCAGACCTCCGCCACTAGGCTAATCACACCGCCCCAATTTCTCTCCCCCACAAACCCCATGCCCCCATGCAAACCCCAATTAATAGACCAGATGTAGGGAAGCATAATGGATTGTAGGTAGAACTAGTTAACATACCAAGTAACCCACGTTTGGAGTCGTCGCATCACCTTGCTTTCCCGAAGCCATTGCTCCAATTTCGCCATTATCACCTTTTTTCTTATAGTCTCTGAACCGTTATCCTTCTCCGTGGTTAGTAAACTTAGTCACATGCAATTTCCACCTTACCTCATCATGCTTGCCTTAAACATGTCGACGGTCACCGCACCCTATGCTTCAAGCGTGTGGGAGGCGGTGGCACCATTCCTTGGTGTCCTTTTCATTATGACAACCTTAATGGCTCTGTCTTCCAGGTCACACCTCGATCAGGAATTTGTATGCCTTGAGCACTCTTTCTTTGGTCATGCTCCAGGATCTCCTTCAAGGGCTGAAACTGATCATCTTCTGGTTGATTCATCCATACTTTCCCAAGAGGTACATTTTGATGAATGCATCCCCAATTTGCAAGGAAGCCTACTGCTTTATTACCATCCCTCCTGACGTGATTAGTCATTATATAGTTGAAGTTGATGATGAGGTTTCCTATCTCTTGGATTAGCCTTGTTATTCTCCAACTGTGGCTGAGCTTTTCCCATTTGGTTCCTTGATTTAATTTTTTCACCGTGTTGATTACTAGCCTCAAATCACCTTCCACTACAATATTCTTGTATCCCATTTTGGTTGCTGTTTGAGGGCCTTGCCTTACAGCTGAAAATTCTACTTCATTATTGATAGCAAACTCACAGTGATTAACATATATGAGAGTGGTGTTGCTTCTGGGGTCTCAAAAAATTCCTCCTAGGCCTGCTGGGCCCAAATTTCCTATAGAAGCGCCATTGAAATTTAACTTCATAAATCCCTTCAGTGGGCCAATGTAATAGTTAAGGGAAGCTACTTTCCCCAAGGTTACCTTCTAGGAGGATTGAAATATCATTGCCGGAGCTATGTTCAATATCTGAATAATTCTAGCCTCATGGGGTGGAACCTGCCAGTCCTCTGGGTACTACTTCTCTGCCATAATTGTTTCCTTGATGTTCTGTATGATCCCTTCCCATATGTCCTCCTAAGGAAGAAGTTTATCCTTAATTTTGGCAATTTCGCTCTTTTCAGATGGCCCAGAGTGTTAGTCCCAGTGCGAGTCCCCATGCCCTGTTTATGACTGGGCTGGAGAAAATACCTATTCTCTATAGGAGGATGGTTTATCAAATGCTTTGTTTGTCTTGATCCATTCTTCCGAAGAGGTCCTCCATATGTCTCCATTTTTGTTTAGCATATGGGAATGTGTTAAGTATATGTTCGAGGTCCTCACTATGCGTATTGCATAGCTTGCATAACGACGGCCCATAGAAGCCCCTTCTTTGGAGCTAGTCCCAAGTAAGAATGTAGCCTTTGCACACGAGCCAAAGGAAGTAGGCCACCTTCAGCCACCATCGTCCTCCCCATATCTTCTTCCAAGTCTAGTTCTGGCTTCCCAAATCTTGGCATGCCCTTAGATCATACACTTCTTTGATAGTGAATGTCCCTTTGGTAGTATACCTTCATCTGAGGATATCTAGTCCGTTTAGGATATATATTTTCCTTGAGTCTAACTCCTTGTCTAGCTAATTCCACTGATTTGATTCCAAGGCCTGTGGCTAGTCTATTTTTTCCTTCCATCTCCGCCAACCTTCCCACGCTTGGTCTGTTTTCCAAAATTGTTCCACCATATAAAAATTCCTCCCAGTTGTGTATAGAAAGAGGTCTCTTAGGTCTTGTCTACTCAGAAGTTTATCCTGTTGTTTCCATGAGTCTTGCCAAAACAAAGCCATTTTCCCATTCCTAATTTCCCAGAAGAAGTGTTGTTGAATAAGGTCTCTATTTTGGGCCGCCAAATTCCATATAGCCGATCCTTTGGGGGGGTCCTGGTATCTTAAGATATCTTTCGTTCTGACAGGCATATTATATTTGCGTGTCCATATTTGTTTCCAGAGATCAGTCTTGCCTCCCATCCAACGCCACCATAGTTTAGCCCCCATTACTTGGTTTAGGATATAAGGGTCTCGCAGGCCCAGGCCTCCATCCATCTTATGCTTTGTTAAGTTTGGCCAGGATACCAACACCCATTTTTTAATTTTCCAAGCTCCTCCCCATAGAAAATTCTTAAACATTTCCACCATCTTTGTGTAAGAGGTTTTTGGCACTTCCATCCCTGAGAGCTGATAGATTGGAGAACTCATTTGAGAAGGACTGTCCGACCCACCAAATTTAACCATCAAAAGCCCAGCCACTGAGTTTGCTCGTAATTTTTTGTAGCAGGGATTGCCAGTAGGAGGTCTTTAGGGAGTTTACCGTCAGGGGCATTCCCAGATACTTGGAAGGTAAAGTTCCAATACCGAACCCCAAGACCCGAGCTAGATAAGATTGTATGTTTTCGGGAGTATTGAAAAATAAAATGCATGATTTGTCATTGTTGATCATTGTCCTTGATGCCTCCATGAAGACGAGGAGTACCTCTTTGATGCGGCGAGCTTCGTGAAGAAAAAAATGACAAAAGAGCATGATATTGTCTACAATCTGCTGATGTGTAATGGGGAGGTAATTGCCCCATATCCTCATACCTTTTATCTAGGAATTTATGGCTTCGGTCTTAAGGTAGTGGCCCAAACCTTCAGCAGCAATAATGAAGAGAAACGGGGAGACGGGGTTAAAATTTTGAGAGGGGGAGCCATTGAGCAGAATGGAGAACACAGGGGATGACACCAAAGCCTAGACCCAGTTAATCCATCTCTGATCAAAACTGAAATCCCCGATTATATTGTCGCGGTACTCCCATCTTAGGTGATCATAGGCCTTGGAAAGGTCTATCTTCATCATCATGCCTAGGAGTTTTTGAGATTTGAGATAATGCACTATTTCTTGGAAAGTGAAAAATCCATCAAGGATCTGCCGGGCTTCAACAAAACCTGTTTGATTGGGGAAGATGAGATGGGGAAGTAGAGGCTTCATGCATTTAGCAATAACCATGGTTATGATTTTTTATATCACATTGTAGAGGAAAATGGGTCTAAAGCCTCGGGGGTCTTTATATTTAGAGGATTTTAGAATTAAAGCAATGAATGCCGCATTTAAGCTAGGACATACCTTTTGGTTTCGGTGCGATTCTTCCACCACATCCAGTATATCCGACCCTATAAATTTCCAAGTAGCCTGATAGAATTTCATCGTGAAGCCGTCCCATTCGGGTGCCTTATTCTTCGCCATTCCCTTCACCACCTCCTCAACCCCTTCCAGTGCCACTGCATGCATGAGGGCTATATTATTTTCTCTAGAGATAAGTCGCAGAATGTTCCTCATGATCCGTTGAGTAGCCTCTGTGTAGTCTTGAGGCGGTTTTATTAGGATGGATTTGAAGTGCCGAACCAATAGATCCTCCATCTCCTTGTGTTGGAATACCCAGTTTCCATCTTCATTCTTTAGGGAATAGATTCGGTTGTGTTGCTGGTGCTAAATCATTGCTTTATGGAAGAAGCAGGTGTTCCGTTCTCCTTCCATCAAGCAGTTGACCCTAGATTTTTGCTTCCATAAAATATCCTCTTGCTTTCTCCTTTCCTCTAGCTGATTGATTGAATTCCCTTCTTCCACCACGAGGCTATTTGTTTGTCGTGTTGGATGATCTGTTGTTGTAAATCCTCGATTTTATTATTCCGCTGGTGTTGGTCTTTCATGATATGGCCGAACTCTTCATGATTCCATTTGTTGATCTTGTGTTTGATCTCCTTTAACTTCATTTGGAAGGTATGCATGGAATTTATTCCTTTCTCCTCAATGGTAATCCACCATTCCTCTATTTTCTTCATTAGGTTGGGGTCTTGTAACCAGAAGGCTTCGAATCTAAATGGGTGATTCTTCGGTCCAGATTTCAAATCTATTTCCAATCGGATGGGCCAGTGATCTGAGCCCATGCATGGGAGGATCAAGGCTTCGAAGAAAATGTCTCTACTAATGATATGCTCCGAGGCCAGAAACCTGTCCAGCCGTGAGGCAATCTGATGGGTTCCTCCCCGACAATTGTTCCATGTGTAAACTCCATTATTCCTCTGTAGTTCCACTAAGTGCAGGTTTTCTATGAGATCCCCAAATGCTTCCATATATATCTCACTATGACAAATACCTCCTCTCTTTTCTTCCAATGATGTTATCATATTAAAATCTCCACTGCCTGTTTATAGGTCTTCATGGTATACCTCCCTCAGTTTGATGAGGTTATGTAAGAAGACCCATTTTTCTCCTAGAATGTGAGGCCCATAAACCCCCGTTAGGAGGACCCAATCTCTAGATCCCACATGTCTGAACTTACCTGATAATATCCTCAGTAGACTAACCCAATCCTCAAATGTTACCTCTGTTGGGTTCCAAAGGATAGTCAGGCCACCAACACTGCCTCTAGCATCTTGGGCAATTACCTCATAATAGGGGTTATAACTCTTTAGGATTTCTTTGAGCTTGACTTCCGCAATCTTTGTCTCTTGAAGTATCATGATACTCGGCTTGTATTTTCTCAGTCTCTCCTTTAGGCACCGTTGTTTGCCTCTGTTGTTGAGGCCTCAAACATTCCAGGATGTAATTATCATTTCAAAGGTTTATTGAGTTGGTGGAACACCGCTGACAGCGACACCACCCTTCCAGAATTTACCAGCATTTCCCCTACCATTTGAATGGACTCACTCAAGTTCTTTCTACCTCGTTTCTTTCCTCCTTTCCCTTGAGGTCCTTGATCCATCACTTGGCTTTCTTGGGATCCCAAGTGTTCCAGTTGATTTGTTCCTGGCATGCCTTGCTTGGCCTGATATTGCTGAAAGGTATATTTGTATAACTACTTCTGATCTTCTGGGATAAATCTCTCATCAAGGTGTCGCCATTCGCTCAATAGGTATTTCATCACTTGTTATTTCGTGCTAAGGTCTTCCTTCTCGTTGTCGATCTCCATATTGGCTTGGTCCACTATTTGCATGTTTAATTTTTTTCCTGTGGTTCCTCTTCCTCTTTTTGTTTGGTTTTTCTCCCTCCCCTTTGGGGGTTTGGTTTGGTTTCTGGGCTTGTCTTTGACACAGGGGTTTCGACACTTTCCTCATCCTCCTGTAGGATCTCATAGCGATTTTGATTGTGGAGGCCCTTTCCACTTGGTCCCTAATTAGGGTTCTATGAATTTTTCTGATTTCTTTTTCTTCTATGGACTTCTTGGAATCCCTCTGCATCTTCTTTTTCTCTGTTCTCCCCATTGGTATTAGAGGCTTCTGGCAGTTCTTGCTTGTTCAAAGGGAATGCACGAAATATATGTCCATACTCGTGGCACCTGCGACATCTAAAAGGTATGTGCTCATAGTCTAGAGGTTGCTGCCACACCTCATCATGGTATTCCAACTCTATGAATTCCGACAATGGCTCTGTTATGTTCATATAAACATAGATCCGGGCGTATGAAGTGTATCTTCCCTTTTTGGTGGAGTCTGCAACCTTGACAAAGTTCCCAATGGAGTTTCCAATGCCTTCAAGGATCTCTGGGTCCCAAAATTCGACTAGCAGAGCAAATAATCGAACCTAAACAGGTGCTGCTAGGAGTTTTTCCTGATCTGGGTTGTAGCATTCCTCTCAGTGCCTCATAAAGAGACCCGCATTGTTGAAAAAGTAGGGGCCTTCTTCAAAGACTCGTTCCTTGTCTTCTATATTGGAGAAGATTACTGTGAAGAAGCCTTTGGCTCCCAGCTTCAGCTCTACATGACCTTTTGGCTGCTATTTATAGTGGATCAATTTGGCCAGATCCCTTTCTGTCGGCCAAACTCCAATAAAATTACATATTAGGGCATGTTCTTACATGTATTTCCTGTACGCTTCCAGTTTATTATTGGGTATAATGAATCGCGAATTTTTCATGGCCCTAGGAAAACACTAACCTTTCATCCATGCTTGCCATTGGGCGCCATAGCCGGAGATCCTTTGTCGCCGCCTCCTTGGTGACTAGTCGCTGCGGTTCCGTGATTACTTGTTTCTCCCACCGCTACATTCTTGTAGGAGGGGATGTCTCCCCCCCTGTTTCCGCACTCATTTATTTGTCATCCGACTTGCTCATGGTAGGTACAATCGATTTCTTTGTCTGTTTGTGAGATTGAGCTACAGATACTTCAGGGTTTACAATCTGTAACCCTAGCCGTGACAGTCATTCCAGTGAGCTCTTCCCCTTTGGATTGTTCAATAATTTTAATTAATTTTTAATTAATTTTATTTTTTAATAAAAAATTATTTAATTGTATATAATTAATTTAATTTTGAAATTGCAATTAAATTAATACTAATTAAGTCCATGGGGTCTTGGGTAGACAGTGATCAGGTGCTTTGTTAAGGCACTCCTTGAGGTGAAGTCACCAATTCAATTCCCCTCCACGATCGGGGTGATATATTGGAAATGATGAAGATGTAGTCCTACCAAGCTTATAAAAAAAAATACTAATTAAGAAATATTTGTAATTTAATTTAGAATTAGATTTCAATTTCCTAATTTTAGAGCAACAAATTTTCTAAAATTCTGGCAATTTTGACACTTCAACTTTGGAAGCTCATAAGTTGAGTTTTACTTGGAAAATGAGGCCCAAGATGGCTCGTTGGATAGATAATAGCATGGAGAATATTTCTGAAGTGGTTGCATAACCAGATTGGTCATTTAATGAGTCTAAAATTTAACAGAAGATCAAGATCCAAAATTTTAAACAAAATTAATTTTCTGAGTTTATTTTTCTGCATTTTTATTTTCTCATAACCTCTATTGAATACATATCCAGTCGACTATGTTCTCCTTGAACAATTATATAGTTCAGGGATCAATGAAAAGCTCAAATTTCCTTTTACTTATTTATTAAATTAAGTTTTGATTGGAGATATTTTGTTTTCTATAATTGGTATTTTGATTTTAATTGAATTTTGATTGGTTTTGGCAGGAAAACAGTTGAAGAGACGAGGAAAAGAATATTAATGAATGGAATTTCTCCAAAAATAGAATAAAATGAATTTGGACCAATGAAAATTATGGGAGCAGAATTACTCTTCAACAGCTCTCCTATTTGGAATTCATTTTTGTAAATTATAAATAATGGTTTGTAGAATGTGCAAAGGGTTTCTCTCTTCTGCAATTTTGTAATTCTTAAAACACTATTGTAGTAGGGATTTCAGGTTATAGGTAGAGAGGGTCAATTTCAGATCTGGGAATTATTGGGATTCGTCTTTTTCCTTTCTGAACTGTGTATGAGAGGCAGATCTTGCACTATTGCAGCTCTTGATTTTATTAGCAAATTTTATGCTTTGGAGAAGCTTGTAGGAGACTAGATTCAAAGAACAAAGTAGGAGAACATGTTCAAATTTATTTGTATTAGAAATACTATTATTTTTAATATGAAATTCATTTTATGACAAATTTATGTTAATTGGATTTATATTATGCACTATTGTAGATATGAATTCATGTATTACAAATTAGCTATCTAATCTGTTTGTTTCATAGATCTGTTGTTAATTTCCTCTTATGCACTTATGCTTAAATAAGAGTTCTGAGTAATTATATATTCATAAATCTGTCATCTAATTCTGATTTAATTTCCATTGACATTTTGACAACTACTTTCTAATGTTATTGGTTCATCATTCTTTGTTAATAGATCTCTAAACAACATGTTTGGTAAATTATAATATCAGTTAATTGAACTACTTCATTAGCCAGATATTCATCATAAACCACGCATGTTGAAATCTCAGTCATTTAATTACTTTTTTATTGGTTGGGTTAGATCTATATCTTCCTAATCGAGATAGGATTAGGATTTATTTCTTTTTTCTTACATTTAGATTTAATTCTACATTCCTAGAAGTCCTCTTATCAAAGAGGAAAAAATTAGTTGTGGCTTGGCTAAGCCCCAGATTAGCTTAAGGATCACTTTATTGCTTGATCAACAAGAGGGTTGATCTGATGTCTATTCTCTATTGGTAAGTGAAATTCATACTTTAAGCCAATAGAGATAGAGAGAAGGTAACTGGACCTAATTTAACTAGTTGGAACCACCATTCCAAATGGAAAAGGACCTTCTCTGAGGTCCCGAATGAGTGGTCTCCCTTATAATGTTGAGGCAGAGAATTTAGAGCCTTCAACAAGTTGGTTTTCCTATTTGCTTTTATGGGGAAATATGGCACCCTTCATGTCTTGATTTTCTTCGGTGAGAGAAAAAACCTAGAGGCTATATGATGAATGTACATGTTTCTCACAATGATTCTTTCCATCTTTAGGTAATATAATTGAATTCTGGGCACTTGCGATGAACTACTAGTTATTTCATTTGATTTTTGGGTGTGACAGTTAGTTGCTAGTGTGATGGGCAAAGGTGTGTGATTAAAAGTTAGGTATAACCATTATGTGCAGTTGGAACTATATTAACTCTCCTAGACAATATTTTATTTAAGAAAGATTTTGAATTTACACATGAAGCTCATAGGTGGGATCCTATCTATACAAGAAAATGGTAATTACTATCCTTTATTAATGATACAACCATACTTTAGATGCCATGTTATTGTGAGAAATATGTGAGCATGTACTGAAACCATTCTTTAAGTCTTCCATTCTTAGCTACTTATGAAGAGGGTGAAAATGTATTTCAAAGTTCTAGTTTGCACGATTTTACACTTATGTGCCTCCATATATTTAGATTGATGGTTCTTTAATTGGGAACTGCATTGTTTGAGCCTTATACAACCATGCCAATGTGTATAAAGAATAACCTTGTCTAACTCTTAATCATGGTAATATTGAGTTGCAATGTTCCCTTTGCCAATTCGTGTCTAGCTCATAATTATTCCTTAGATTTGTAAGTGGTTGAAAGTGTTTTGAATTCAAACGAGACACAAAAATGACGTGTTGGGTAGTTGGTGTTGTTCCTTTCTATTCAACATTTGACATTGTTTTCCAATAATTCAATTGATGAGAATTTAGAGTGCTAGATATAGTGTTGTGAGGAGTACAACTTATTTCCTTTGCTAGTAGGTGCTCTATTGTTGAGCATTTCCAAGCGTTGAAGACAACCAATAGAGACGTTCATTTTTCCCATTGATGCTCAAAAATAGAGAAACAACTTAGAGTCTCACTTATTATATAAAATTGCTCATTTGTTGATTATACTATATGTGGGATACATAGAGAAAGAGATAGCTATTCATGTAGATAATTAGTTGGCATGTTGCATACTTACATGCCATTGAAGAACAAGGCAATCATAGAGATCCTCATATAGGGAAGATGATAGAGGAAATTTTTTTTGTAAATCTTGCAGAGGATTCATGTTGGTGAAGCAAGTGGGCTATATGTCCCTCATTTACGGGTCACAAGATATTTGATTAATTGTACCCTTGATCACATCAAATACTATAATTTTGAACAAAACATTGTAGATTTTAGCATGGGTAAGTATAACAAAAAAAAGTCTAAGGGCTTGAGAGTTATCAATGCTTAAGGTTTGGAAGATAATGAATACTTGAAGGAGTAGGTCCAAATGTTAAACAAGAGGATGGTGACATGGAGAAGAACCTTGCGACCTCTACCAAACTATTTCCATTGCTTAATAATAAGTTTGATGAATGCCAATACTCCCTCAATATGGCCATGTCATATTGGGACACGCACATAATGTAACTTGTATACTTCGAAGGTAACATAATCTAGATGGATAACTAGAAAGAGTATAGGTATTCTAAGATGATGGCACAACTGTGACAAAATTTGGTAGAGAAGGCCTTGTAAAATATCCAAGTATCCATTCAAGAGCACCATGAAGCAAGGACGCTTCCATTGTCACTATTGAAGCCAACACCATTATTAAGTGCACCTTGGTAAGCTATATAAATTTCTCTAGAGCGGATTGGTGACTTTGAAAAGCATACTAGAGGCATTGGTTCCAAGCTCCTAAGGCATATGGGCTATGATGGAAAAGGGCTAGGAAAGAGAGATCAAGGAATCCTAAGCTCCATTATAACCATAGAGAAGGCTAAGGCTAATGACATGCTATAGTTGACTTTCTAATTAGGAGAAAGAGTATTAGGATGCGAAGGTGATAGCCCACTACTACCTCAACCTTCTTGTGGAAGATTAAAGAAAGGGAAACAATGAGAAGAGTTTGAAGACTCAACTTGCACCATCACTTATAAGAAGTGGCAAGCCAATTATCCAAGGGAAGAAGATGAAGAATACCAAGAGGTATTCATCAAATAAGACATCCAATTTTTGTCACTACTACAAGAAGAGAGGCCATAACATTGTCAATTGTTGGTACTCAAAGGCTTGTTCATTTGGTGGGAAGAACTGCCATCTTGAGGCATATTGCTGGGATAAGAAATGCATATTCCATGAACCTAATTGGTTTTAGAGGAACAAGGAAAATAAGAGTTCTCCAATCCAGTAATGAGTTGATAGGAATGTGGAGAGTGTTGAAGAATGTAACTAGTGTCAGTCTTCATAATTGTATTTGTCAAAAGAAAGAAAAATAAATTTTTATTGTTAAAATAAATTGACTTATTAAAGCATGGATTTCATGCTTGGGTCAATGGTCAATAGGCCAAGCCTAAATTGTAGGCTTCTAGGTTTATGTCTCATGTCATTATCACTATCATTTGGAAGAAAGAAATTTATTTATATAATTTAGTTATGTAAAATCCTCCACCATCAAGTTGGCTTCAAGTAGATGTCAAGTCGGCCTATTTGAAGAGTCACGTCCTCACAACAAGAAGTGTATATATATCTATATCTATATATATATATATATATATATATATATATATATCTACAATTTCCATTCGAGCTATTGTTGAAAAAGAAGAAGGGATATGCAACTTATATAAATAGAAGAAAGTGCGAAGGTAACTTTTGTTATCACTATGAAGAAATGATGATAACTAATAAAGAAAGGATGTCTACAAAATTCTATATCACTTTGTCACACATGCAAGGATGATTATGATTGCAGAACTGAAGTTAGAAGTCGAGATTACAAAAGGCGCTTGTCATGATTGCAGAACCAAAGTTAGAAGCAGATATTACAAAAGGAGCTTGATATGATTATAGAACCAAATTTAGAAGCCAATATTGCAAAAGGAGCTTGAAGATTTTGGTTAAAGTTTTGAAGATTGACTTGATGGATGGAGAGCTTTGTCTTTTTCAAAAAGGTCCTAGTTGTCTCAATCTGATTTAAATATATTGGTGGAAGAGTTGACTGGGTTTTCCCATTCATAGGGGTTTTACCCTTGGTTGAGTGCCTACATCTTGTGTCCTCTTTTGTTTGTGATATTCATTGATTGGCATTAGTATTGATGATAAGAAAAAGATAATTGGAAATGAGAACTAATAAATAAATATCACAAGATAACGTCATAATAAGAGAAATCAATTCAAAAGCCTAATGTTGCTTCCCTAATGTATTTCTCAACAAAGAGGAGTATGTTAGGAAATCATTATGGCAACAAAACAAAATTTTGTCACCATTACAAAATGAGTGGACATTAGGAAGCGAAGCATTAATGACTTCACTAAGAGCTTCACCCTAGAAACTACATAGCCAAGAGCAACGTGTAGAAAGTGAAGCATATTATAGATGGAGAGCTTCCTACATATCCAATCAAGGAGACGTTATCCAAGGAGAGATGGTATCACATGAGTTTAACATCACCATTGAAGAGGACAACAGGTGGATGCCAACCAACTAGGAATCCCCATTCCATTAGCTACATACCATTTTCCAAAATAAGTTTTCCTTCTTGAAGATATGGCTGAGATTGATGCATGGGGTCAATTACCTTAGAGGGAAAAGTTCTTGAGAACTCCATGATGTGCTTGAAATCTTGTGCAAGAAATAGAGAAAGTTGGGAAGCAATTGATCCTAGTAAGATAAATTAGGCCAAACTTCCTTTTCAGGTATTGATACATGATGACATAGCTTATTAGGGTCATGTTGAACATGAAGACCATCATTCAACTTGGCTTCATGATTTCCAAGATGGAACATATCCAATATAGAGAGGGAGATGGGAATGAATGTTGAGTCTAGAGTTAGAATCTAGAGATTGCTCAAAGCTAAGAGTTAGTAAGCATGCTTCTAAATTTGTGGGAATAATTGAGACAACGCCATAGTCAGGACCAAATCCAATAGCTAAAGCCACGAGATAGAACTAGAGCTAGAGTTGAAGTTGTGGCTAGGAGCAAGTATCAAATAAACATTCTAAAGAAGCAAACAATACTACATTGATCCATATTGGTTTCCTTGATATTTTGGAGACCAAAAATCCTCTCAATGGGGAGGTGTGATCCGAGCTAGATACAAATCGATAAATGGGTGTAAGACTTAATGCCTACAAGGTTAAATTAGGAATTTATGAAGGTTAACAAACTTTTGTAAAAAATAGGAAATGTGTAATTTGAATGAAACAAATGAGGGGAAAAAATAATGAATGAGAAAAATGAGGGGAAAAAATAATTGAGAGAGAGAGAGAGAGAGATAGAGAGAGATGGTTGTTGGCCTTCCCTTACCTCTCTTCCTATGCGTTTTTGGGCCAAGGAGGAAGAAGCATAAAAATCCATGAGAGCATTATCCCTATTTCTTACTTCACTTTCCTTTTCTATGCGTTTTTGAGCCAAGGAGGAAGAAGCATAAAAAGCCATGAGAGCATTATACCAGAGAATGCCAAGATGAATAGACTAATCCCTACTCAAATCTAGTCTTCCCATTCAGGTTACTAGGGTAAATATGTTGTCTATTGTGTCTTGAATTTCTCTAGTATTTCTACAAGGTTTCCACTTTGTATATTTATGATTTTAGTTCTAGTTTTAATGGTAGTTAGTGAACAACGAGTGTAAATGAGGGGACATGTCAATAAACTTGAGGATTTATTTCAATAATGGTTTTCTTTGTTTACTAAAGAGTATAATAGATCTATTTTTCCCACTATTGAATGCCTTTCCAAGCCCAGAGATTGATGGTTCTTGAACATGTGTAAGAGTTTCTATTTGGCTTAATTTTCATTATTATGTGAATTTATCTTTCCTATATGCTCGAAATTCTCTGCACTCTACAATCTCACTCACTCGGTCGATTTTGACTATTGTTGGAAAATTTCTCCTTGCTTGGGTTGATTTCTATTACATGGGATGGTTCTCTTGTTGAGAAATGAACATGGGCATCACTTAGGGTGATTTCTCTTTCTTGATAATTTCTTGTAAATTTATGTTGTCTTTCTTATTACTTTATTATGTTCTGTTCATCAAACAATTACCAAAACATAAACAATGAAGATCACAAGTAGAAAATGAACACAGGATGTAGGCTCCAAGTTAGGGAAAACCCCTCCAAGGGGAAAAAAGAAGAAGTTATTCTCTTCTTATAAAATCATATCAAATGAGGAATTCAAGACCCAAACAACAATCTCAATACCATCAACAAGACCCCAATCAACCCTCCTCCCAATCTCTCCTAGCATGACCTAAAATCACCCGTAAATGACCTCAGAGAAAGAATGAAGGTATTACAGACTCAAGTGCTGGGGTGTTCCTATGTTATGTTATGCAACGGATAGATAAGATTGTGAAATACACAGACACTGAAACAGTAAGAGAAACAAAGTAAGCAAACACATGAACACAACAAATTTAATAAGGAGTTCACCCAATCCTCCTGGGCTACGTCTCCCGGTCCAGCCTTCAGTGGTGGCCTTTTCTATTGTGTCTTAAAGCAGAGTTTTTACAATATGGAGCTCAATTTGAGTCTCACTTAATAGATGATGATCAGTAGGATTGTACTTGGTTCCCCCAAGTCTCTAGAGTACACAGACTCCCCATACTGAATCTTGACCTCAACTGGTCTCAGCGGTATGAGTCCAATTTGGTACTCAATACTTGATAAGTATACACAGAAGAGTTGCTTGAACCTCTCAAGCCTTCTCTAGAGTTCACAGATTCTCGGACTCTCTCTGTCTCTGTCTGCTCAATGCTGCCTTTGATCTGCAGGTCAGCTTGGCTTCTCTATTCTCTGCAATTCACTTCTTTCTTGCCTCTCTATTTTCTGCTTCTCTTTCTTTGCCTGCCTTACTCTTTGTTTGTTCGTGGCTTAAAGCCAATCTGCTCCCTGACTATTCGTTTCTGCTTCCCGGCTCTCTGGATCTCCTGCCTCTGTCCGCTTGAATTCCCCTGCTCTGTGTCATCATCACTGTGTAACGCTTCACAGAGAGGTGGCCACTTGTTTCCTCACGAACTGAGTGTCAGTTTTCTTTGAACGGTCATTATTTCTGTTGCTCCAAGATTGCCCACGAAACTGATTCCTCTGCCAACTCAGTGGTCATGCCAGACCTCAAATCTCATATGACTTAGCCTATTTCCTCGTCGAATCTGGTCATCCATCGGATCATTTCTCTGCTGTTTATTTGGAGCCTCCAGATCCTACGGTCTCCGTCCATATCGGGCAGGTAAGTAGCATGACCTTTACCCACATGATGTGAGCGGTTTTCACTCTCATCCACTGGACGCGTGTCACCCAGTGTATGGCATCGGTCGGGATTCGATCGAACCCGCTTACCGCTTGAAGCCCTTCCGATATCCTACTGGTTTTTAGCGCGAGACCCACCTTCTGACGGAATCAACCATTTCCGTACGATTTTATGCTTTTCCTCGTGACCGAGCGCTTGGGGCTTTCCTTCACTGAGGGGGACGCCCTGCTAAAGCGCTAATTAGAAACTACCTCTGTTTTTGGATTTGACCTCCCGTTTGTCAATTTGTGCCAATACGCGGTCACCATGGGCCAATGGTCTGCGTGCGTTGACTGAGGGTCCTCGTTGTTCGGTGCTGACCACAAATTTCCATTGTTTAGAGGTTATTTATGATAAGCTCAATATCCATAAGATTTTGAAGCTTGACATAATTTGAAACAGTCATGAAAACTTAGAGAATGTTTAAGGATCCAATTGGGATCATAGCAAGTCAAAGTCAACTTAAGTCAACACCTTCCAAAACAACTCCAACTACAAAATTTAAGCTTGCAACTTTAGAATTTCAGCCCCTAGCTTCAAAATTTCAAACCTGCAGTGACTCTGCATCTTTGTCCCTTTCAACATCTTAAAATTTTGCAAATGTGAGGAATATAGGGCATATTTTTAGGGAAAACAATTAAATTTTCTTCTTTCTCTCTTTCTTTCTTTCTCCTTCTTCTCTTGAATTTCACACTTATGTTCTTGGAGCTCGAACTTGATTGCTTGGTTCTTCAAATGAGGTCGAAATGTCTCCATTTATACATATACATGAGGTCAAATTATCCCTTCGAGGGCCAACTCGAAGAGGAAGGGATGTCTTGATATTGGAGACATAAAAATTACATTTTTGACTCAAATAAATTTCTTTTTCCATTTTCTTTTCAAAGTTGAAATGGGACTTGAATCAAGGACTATAACTTGGCTTGTCACAAATATTCTTTTGAATCAATAGACCCTAGAAGAATGAAGAACATTCTTGACCTAGGTGACCAAATAATTTGAGCATGAAACCCATGACTGAAAAAATAATATTTCTTTTTCTTCTTTTGATATTTTCATGAAACGTGTCATGTGAGGGCGTCCACTAAACTCATTCAGTCGTGTCAGGTCGGGTCATGTCGTGTGAGGGCACACGTGTAAACTCATTGGGAGGGTCGTTTACCATGTAAACTCGTTCGGGTGGGCCATTTGAGGGCGGCCACGTAAACTCATTCGGGCGGGTTGTTTGAGGGCGACTGTGTAAACTCGTTCGGGCAGGTCATTTGAGGGTGTCGGTGTAAATGCATTCGGTCGAGTCGTTCAGTGTGAGGTCGCGCCCAGGCACATGAGCCCGTATCAAAAACGCTAATTTGTGACCCGAAGTGGGCCGTGTGCATGTTCATGTAGCTCGTTTTCCTGCCTCTCCCTTATGCCTTCGTTTCGGTCGTGTGTGGGCGCCCATGTAAACTCGTTCGGGCAGGTCATTTGATCAATAAATGGAATTAAATATTAAAATATATTGATTGCATGATTGGTGCTCTACATCCTCGTATAAGGGAGATGTGTAATTACTAGATGCTAGATTTAAGTATGCTCTCAAGGGTACTATTTTTATCTTTGTCTGAAACATATTTTTTCAAACATTTAGCTACATATGTGATTATTTCATTCCATGAATTGTAACACTAATGTGTATAGTTTCATATTCATAGAGATATGGATATAAATAAGATATACCATCATTGAAAATATAGAAGATTCTCGTTGAGATATAGAGAAGTTCTTAAAAATTGTTTGGCGAGCTAGTAACTTATTAACTAGTGCTTTCATTTATACTACTATGCTTGATTGCACCAAGAATAAAAAAAAAACAATATTTTGAGTGGTGTAAAACTTCTAGGAAACTATGGATCTTTGAACTCAATGGCCACTAATATGTGTTGTCACCAGATATCTGCCTGCCACCAATAGAAGTTGCAGAGTGAGAGAGTTTACCAACCATATATCTATCTCTGATACCAATCATATATCTATGTGTAATGGATAAAACTGTAGAGGGATTAATAGAGATGTAAACATGCATCTTCGCCTAGAAAGTGAAATGTAGGGATTGTTTGAGGTAATGAAAGTTAATTTCTGCTTTGTTGTTTTAAACTAGTCATAAATCTAGTTTAGTTGAAATATCAACATAGAAATGAATTTTCTACCCTTTCTTTAAAGGATGAATTTTATGTTGAAATATATTTATGTTAGTACAAAATAATATAATACCAAACAAAACCCTTTATTTTATGCCTCTTCTCTAAAACAATTAACAACTACATTTTCAAAATATAAATTTAAACATTTATCAAGTTTATTTAAAACTAAACAATATTATCTAAAATTTTGTAATAGTTTATGCATTTTGGTCACCATTTAATGTTGCGGGTAAAAAAAATATGAGGAATATTTCTTTCTATGTATCAATATTAATCATATTATTTATATGATTTTATGTGATAAACACAATTATATTCAACACCCTTAACATTATCATAGTTATATAAATTAATATTAAATGTTAGGAGACATCAATTCATTCTTTATAAACATCCATACAATCCTTATAATACATATGGTATAAAAAAATCCTAGATGCATCTTAAATTTGAATCTATTAAGCTAATAAATTGATTACACCTTTCTAGTTGCAAAACTTTCCTCAAGTTTTGCACCCACAAAAGAGGCTTGCGCCTCGAAATATTTGATCTGGATTTAGGGTAGATCTAGGTTTGTTCACCTACACAATAAATTATATTGTGTTGCCTATAAAGTTTTAGTGGAAATGAAAAAAAACAAAGTTGTTAAAAAAATACAACCTCGAAAACAAATGTAAAATGCCAACAACAAACTCTTCATTGAAAGGGAATCGATATCATTATGAAATATTTGTAATATATTCATTTTAAAATATTTAAATAAATATTACTCAACATCAAATCTTCAAGTGTTATTTACAAAAAATGGCCTAAATATGTTTACACAAATATCATTGAGGGTAAAATAAATAACTAGAAAAATATTCCTCCATAGAGTCACACATGTTCAATGAGATAAATGTATAGAAAATAAACCAAGTGAAAACATGATTTAAAATAAATAAATTTCTAAGAAAAGATCCACACAGTAGGCATTTCATGGTGTGTAATCATATATATGACCTAGAGAATCATTAACCATGTAAGGCCATTCCTTTGCAAAAGATATATTTAACCACACAAATTTACATAATATAGATAAAATGATATTGACACAAAGGAATTTTTTTATAAATAAATCTAAATATCTCCCAAAAGGAAAATGTTTGCTACACAGTGAAATTAAAAACAACATTATTTATAAACAAATAAATTAAATAGAACCCTATTTTTTCCCTTTCTAATTTAAAATTGTTAATGATCTGTTCAAACAATGTAAACAATAATACATTATATAGAAAAATTTCCTATCCTACCATGAAAATAAAATCATGGGAAGTAATTCTCAATGAAAATAAAATCTACAAAAACTCGAGTTAGCATCAAATGAATCAAATGAAACCCTAGAGTTGTTTTTCATCTCGTTTAAAATTTTCAATGATCGATTCAAACAAAGTACAACCCCCTTGTCCTCTTCCTTATCTGTGAAAATTCTATGTGGAAAATAACAAAAATTTTAAAGATTCAACACTCCAAAGGTTTTAGCATAAATTCATGGTTCTCTTCATGATAGAGTTTCGAAAAATATGAGTAGAAACAACTTACCTATAGCAATGATAGTCCTTATTTGTGATTTCGGGGTTGAACGTTATTTGAATCCCGCTAACCGCAACAAAGTTTTTGGGGACCCCTTATATTTACTGTTTTTATAGTTTACTTTTATATATAATTATTTAGAACTCCAACTTATTATTTACTATTTTATTTATTTATTATTAGTATATTCTCTTCATTATTTATTATTTATTATTTATTTACTATTATTTTAGTTATTATTTACTTACTATTATTATATTTTATTTATTTTTAACTATTGATTTACCATTATTATCTTTTCTTTATTGTTTATTATTTATTTACTTATATTTCAATACAATTTTATTTATTTATAAAACCATGAAAACCAATAACAATACAACAACACAAACAAATTGGTATGGCCATACACCAGACATAAACAAAGTCATAATCAAGCGCAACAAATCACAAAAGACCAAAGAACAAGACTAGAACAAACACCATGACTCAACCCCCATGGTTCCCAGTGCTTACAAAGGAAAGCTCAACCTGAGCCTTCTTCAAGACTTCATGGAAATCTCTTTTGCCATGCAATCCCTTGCATCATCCTGCCATAAAATCATAAATTTCAGTGCATAAATAAACATAAAAATATACTAGTTACCTTACCTTGTTGTGCCAAGCACATTGCCTTGTAACTGAACGCATCCATGCCATCTCTCAAGGGACTCGAATTCCCTTGATGAATCCATCAATAACTGGAAACTAGTTATGATACCTTTCAAATACATGTTCAGGAATACAACAAATATCCACATAATGCCAAACAAAATAAAGGTTAAGAAGACTTATTGTATGCAAAGCACTCTTTCATTTGGAATTGCGGTTTCCAAACATAGCCAAAGGAATTTTCACTCAATTCCTTTCTTTTACCTTTTCCTTGTTGCAATTGAGTCTTACCATGCACTGTCATATCACCCAATTGTTAGTTATATAAACACATCAACTATTACCTTGTCAAGCTAATACCAATCATGTTTCCCTGCAACTGCTCACACATGTCAGTCTCGCGTTCCAAAGATCAAGACATCATGTATATTAATTTTAAATCAACCTTTACCAAGTCTAATAACCAGGTCATAATCAACTAACAGTCATAAGACATAATGCTACAAATATCACCTACATACACTCAAGTGCATATCAGTTATCTCAACACATATGTATTAGTACAACCATCTTAAAACAAGATCATTCCTTCATGCAATCTTATAGACGCAAACTCATATCATGCAATTAATCAAACATTCAAACAAACTATAAACGTACCATGTTAGATAAATCAACTAGATGAAATAATAGACACCAAACACTCAAACACTAAATAGGCGACATAAGATACCTCAATGTATCTAAGGGGAGGCTATCTTATTTGCACAATCAGTCTATATTAGCATGATATAACTTCACAACATATCAACTCAAACATAAATAAGATCATGATATCAATAACAATAACTACCTAACATGTTCACCTCATAAGTTCATAAAAAATTGTCATTCATGCATAATAATCACATATGCATAGTCAGTCTAGATTAGTACAACACACTATCATAATTAGGTCGACTCATACCTGAATTTCATAACCCTACCCATCTGCATAAGCCAATCCAAATTAGGAAGATGAATATAACATCAAGGTCTTAACGACAATAACCTTAATCGTCAAGTTAACTAACATATAACAACAACAAGCTAACATATAACATAATCATCAACAACATATATCATAATCATCAAGTTAACTAACATTTAACATCAACAACAATGCATATCATAACAAGTTACTATCCTACATGACTATATAACACATGTGCATATCACTACACTGGTTAACTAGCATTTATCATACATGTAACCACAATAAAAATAGAATGACAAGCATATAAGTAACTCTAATGCTTATAACAACCATTAACCACATACTTGCATGCAAAACATACAAACCTATATGACGATATGTTCTTACCCCGAAGTCAGGTGTTGCAACCTATATCTGATGATCTGGTCTCCTTCTTTATCTCAGCCTACACATCAACATCTTAACACACCAATATCATCACGATGACATAAACTACATACAATGACCTCACAGTGCATGTCTAACCTACTATGCATGCATAACTGTAACCATGACAATTCATGCATAACAACATATAGACACTGACATGCATAACAAATGCATGTACAATTGACATCCATTCATGACAAACACATCCCAACAACAACATCACCAACTTCTACATGGAAACACAACTGCAACAAAGGCCACTACCATGCATACATAACAAGCACATATACAACCTACATGCATGCTTGACAAACACATTCCACCCATCCAGTCCAAGTGTTTAACCATGCTCTGATAGCACTCTGTAACACCTTGCTCCCACATCTACCCAAGTAACCGACAACCGGGGTAAACATGTGACAAAGAGTTACTATGATATGATTCAAATCCCTATGCAATAGTTAAGGAAGTGGAACTGACGCAAGAAAAGCTTACTGGCCTTCCTCAGGAGCTACAGGATCCACACGAGCTAAAACACCCCTCCAGGTGCCCAAGCCTTGAGTCAAATTGACTTTTCAATGAAAAAACCCCCAATCGATCCCATGACATGGGCATGCATGTGACTGGGACCCTCCAGTCTCTACCACAATTCCTGCAAGGGAGAGGCTGCAGTCTTTTTCAGCTAGTTTTGTGCCAGATATTGCGAGATTTAAGCCACTTTTTCAGGGCTAATCTCCAACCACTGCCCGAAACTTGATGAGACTTTCTAAGACAATAAATGACACAAATACAAAGCCTCTAACACAAAACTTGATCAAGGAATTGACCTAACCAAGCCCAACCATGACAGGCATTTCGTCAAACATGTCACAAATATGCATTCTACATGTCATAACAACATATCTGAGCATAAGGGTCTCATACTTATCTGAGAATCGCTAAGAACCATTGACGCCTTATCAAATTAGTTTCATTACCATCTATTAGGTCACATATTCATTGTTCATTAATTTACAAATCAAAACATGATGAGAGCCATACATCATCATTGTCATAAAACATGCTCATAGCCGACATATAACCAGAGATATATCAATGAGGAAATAACCATTAAAACCACATAACATCAAGTACCTTTACTCATGAATATACCAAGGGAAGAATCTCTTATTAACATATGTAAAATGCAACCATGTTTGGGACTTCCATGTACCACCCGACCATAGACTAGGCTGAACCAAATATCTCTTTCAACCAGTCACCCTTGTGCCATATTCCAAACATGAATGTGGGATTTCATGAAACACGTCAAGAAAAACCAAACCAGGGCTCCTAGAGGCCAACCACCTCAACCCTCAACCAGTGATTCCACCTCATGGTCAAACATCACCAATCTTCACCAGATTGGTCTCTACCCAAGCTATCCAGGGCTCCATACCGTTTTTTCCAATCAGGGCTTCTAGGACTAGTAACTCAACCCACAACTGTTGTTGGGCTTCTAGAGCGTTTGTCCAACCAGGTCTTCCAAGACTAGTAACTCAACCCACCAAGGGCTTCCAGAGCGTTTTTCCAACCAAGGCTTCTAGGAATAGTAACTCAACCCAAATTGTTATAGGGCTTCCAAAGCATTTGTCCAACCAAGGCTTCTAGGAACTAGTAGTTCAACCCATAGCCAAAGGAACATGAGAGCCAACCAGAAAATAGAAGTGCAACCCACAACACCATGGCTATCCAGGAAATGGAAATTCTAAGCAATCCACCATCAATCGAGGCATTCCTCCATGCCAATGACAAATCATAACCAAGAAACCACATGCATGTGCCATGCATGCCAAAACTAGCAAGGAAATCATACATGAAACTCAGTACCTGCAAGAAAAACATGTTGTAGTTGTTGATCTCAATTTCCTCTTATGCTTTACTACTTTTCCTTTGCCTTCTTGCTCCAAATTCCAAGTATGCCACACTCCTCCAAGAGTGCTCCAAGAAACTCTAAGTGTCCAAGAGTATGAGAGAGAGAGATAATAGAAGAGAGATCCACCAAAACATGTCAAAAGCTTGCCAACTGATCCTCATAAGAATTTTTATTAATGAAGCCTCTATTTTCTTCATTTTCCATTATTTTCCTTCAATTTCCTCCTCACATGCAACCTGTGACCTTTCACCTTCCTTTTCTCCTAATTTCCAATATTTTCATAAATAAAATGCCAATTAATGCCACTTTGCCTTTCCAAAGCCTTTTCCATTACCTTTTCTAATTTCCTTTAGCCATAATAACCAAAATAAACACCCACTTTGATGTTTTACCCACCATTCAGCTAGGAATACGTGTTGCACGACTGGGTCATATATATATTTTACATGGATTTTTAACCAAGGTTGTTACAATTGTGTTTAAAATGAGTTTGTTCAGGATGAAAAAACCTTCCTAGCCTAAAGCATTCTTGGGAGAGATCATCTTCCCTTGAGTGGGAAACCAGATGGTCTCTTTGAGAGCCTTGAGACCAATTTTTGATATCATAAAATCATAGAAAAACAAGAGTAGCGGTCATAAAAAAAGACCACAAGAAAAACAATAAAGAAATATATGTTGAGTAAGTCTTTCTTGGAGATTGTTAGAGAGATGTATCATGTTGAGTGATATACTAGATAGGGTTGTCATATTATTTTGGTAACCATAGAGGTCGTTCCCACTCAACAAAAATTCCCCTTGTGCTGGTTTGGGCCTCCTACCGTGAGGTTTTTCCTTTCGAATTGTCCTCTATAGCTACCTTTTTGGCATAAGTTATCTCCCTCTCCACATGGTGAGAAGATCCAGGGTTGCTTGGTTGTTTTTCCTTCTTTTTATAAGACCCTAGATGTTCAGGGCTAGGAGGATTGGTACCTTGATGGAGTGAATCTGCATTTTCTGAATTATCTGGCGATTTGGAAGAAACTTGAGGAGGGGGTGGAGGAGGGAATTGAATTCCTAGAGTGTTTGGAAATACCCTTAGATTTGACCGATCCTAGACAATATGGAGATGTATGTATGTAATTTTGTTTTCCACAACACACAGACCTCTTCTTGATCCTTGTGATGATAACCAAGCAATTTCTTGACTGCACAACGACCATTGCTAGTGTTCATGAGCTCTTGCACTTCCATAGCTACAGAAAAAGCATATAGTATGCTATGACAAGTCTTCATCAACTTATTCCACCCCTTATCCATGCCATGGAGGGGGAGGTTGGTAGCCTCTTCCTCTCCCTCCTATCCTGGCATGTCCTCGTTCACAAACCATAACTGTTAGGTAATAAAAATATGTGCCCTCAGAATCAAGCTCCTCAACCTTTGCTACTCTGCAAATGCAACAAAGGCCAACCATCCGTAGAGCAGTTTGAATGTGAGAATGAATGTGCCTTTGAGGAATCACGTCTAAATCCATGTCCTGAGAAGGGTATGAATGTCAAGTCCTTGTTTGTTCACCACCTTCTCCTTGGCATTAAATGTGATCTGCAAGGCTAACAAAGGAGAATATCCACCCAACACTATCCACTAATGTACTAGATTGCTCTAACATAGAAAGCCTAATAAGAATCATAATTCGAAAGGGCACCCAAATCCGAGTTATTTATTTTTTTATTGTTATATAGCTAATTCATCATTTAAAATTTTCACTTATGAATATATTTATCATTTTGATATATTTTTATATTTTATTGAAGTAAAAAGTGATATCACAACCTTCTCAACCATATCCTTGTTTTCTAAAATGCCTCTTATCTTTATTTTCCTATAGGAAAAAGAGACATTTTGTTTAAAATATATAATTATTTGTAGACGTCATAATTCACAATTCCATAATCTATAATTAATCAAGATACTAAAATTTATTTATTTTATAGTACTTTCACTTTCTTTTTTTTTAAGTGTGGTTCACGGGCACCGGAGTGGCCGCTACGTCCACATAGAGAAGCGGGGCAGCTCCACCCGAAGGGATCTGCCGGTCGGCCATATCAGGCCTAACCCCGAGGGCGTCGAGGAGATTTGACCCCGTGACCTCCCAAACCGGGAGAGTACTTAGCAACGGGAACTCGACCATTTGAGCTATCCCTCGGGGCTCTTTCACTTTCTTTTTTAAGTTAGACTTTTTATTTATTATCTATTTTTTTTAATTACTTAATCCTTTATAAATCAATTTTCAAATTTTAAAATAATTTCAATAATTTTTTAGGCATATTTATTTTGGAATTGGGTTTTGATAATTCTATTTTGATTATCAATAATTATTAGGTAGATGATAGAGATTTAATCTCCATGGAATATTCTAAAATATTCTTGGTAGTACACAAATCAAAGGTTACGATTTATCTTCAAATTAGTTATGCCATTTTTTCCCTATTCATTAAATTTATTAATTAAAAATATCTCATATGAATAAGTTGTGGCATCCTCTGGTTAATATTTCTCTCTTATAAATAATTGTAACTATTTTAAATGGCTGAGAGAGGGACACAGATTCCATTGGTTGAGGAAGGAGATTGCTTGAGGGAATTGTTGTTTTAATTATCAGTCCTCATTCGTTGAGTGGTTTAATTAGGGTTGACTATGCCATAAATAAAACTGAAAAAAAGGCATTGGCCCAACTGTCTTTTGAGCTTCAACCATAAGCAACAAAAGGACAAAACTTAAAGACATGCATGGGTTGTGCTATCCAAGAAGAGGGTTGTTACGAAAATCATGGGTCGAGGGAAGTTAGTCGGTTTTGGAAAAGAGGAAGGAGGATTCTTCATAGGGGGGGATCCATTATTCACAGGGGTTCTCACTCACTCAGACATGCACAAAGACACGATGGTAGAGAAAAAGAAAAGAAGTGATAACGCTTGGCCAAAGAGGAGAAAGAGTGAGTTTAATTATTGAATCGAATTCGGGGAAAGGAGCACCAGCTAAGAAATCCTTTGAGAGAGGCTTACTTGGTGAAATATTTCAGAGAGTGTGGCTTTCCTATAATGTTGAATAAATGACTAAAAGGTTGTGGATTGATCAACCTGTTGGATTGGAAAGAGTCACTCAAGTTCTTGTGAGGGCTGAAGAACCACTCGGATTTTCCTTGGGGATGAAGCTTTGGTTCTTGAATCACTGATGAACCACCTGGAGAGTAATTTATTTAACCATCAGAAACTTATCCATTGATGAACCTTCCTTATTTTGGACTCTTTTCTCCTAAATGTGAGCTAAGCTTACATTGTGGTATGTCGGGCATGGATGAGAATATGTCTGGTGTTGTAGCTTTTTCTATCTCCTGCCGCACAATTACTTCAGTAGATATAGATGACCAACAATATCTTTATGGCTTCATTGTTAGGGAACAAATCAGAATATTTTTCCCTAGGTACGATAATTTTTACATTTCCTCTATCAGATGAGCAAGGGAAGTGTGGGTTGAAGACATCTCACCTTGGTGACTCCAATGTTTGAATCTTATTATAAACATCTTGGCGACTCCACTATTTGAATCTTATTTTAAACACCCTGGCGACTCCACTGTCTATATCCTTATTTGGTCATCCTGGCTTTCAAGAGGCCTCGTACTCGCTTTGATGCTAAACAACAAAAAACTTCCCCTACATTTGAACTTGAGATCACTCACCTAAAGGGGTTTTCTGAATGGCCCTTCTAGAATTCTTGGCCAACAAATTTTAACCACTGGATTTTTCTTCCGTTGTTGGTTATCCCCATCATGTCCCTTCAGTTCATGAATGGTATACATATTTTCCTAGATTCAATGGAAACATAGATAGAAGGTCAGACCAACAACTCAAGCATTTTCATGAATGCATGAAACAACAGGGTATTGTTCTTGAAGATGTGAAAATTAAATTGTTCATGTATTATTTATATGAATATGCTAGAGCTTGGTACAAAACAATACTTCATGGTAGCATATCTTCCTTACAGGGCTTTCACATAGCATTTAATCATTTCTACAAAAGATTATATCCACTGGGTGCTCTGTTTGAAGATTTTTGTGCACATTTTAATGTTGAAAATATTTATGAGGTTAATGATCCTGCTGAAGATGTTTTTGGGGCTCAAATCCAAGAAGACATATACTGGCATCAAGAAGCATCACCCAAAAATCAATAAAGGGAAGAAAGAGACATCACCAAGTTGCAAGCAAACCCTCAGAGGTCTTATTTTGCCGGATTTTATGATTCTCCTTCTTATGATTTGTATGACTTCGATGGGAAGTTGAACAATGAAGAACCACAATAGTCCCATTCATGGGAAGCTACACAAAAAGAGGAGGCCCACCAGGTGGTTAACAAAGAGGATCCAGTTTACGATTCCTTCAAATGGAGAACAAGTTCAAGAAGATGGTATTAAAGTCAATAAAGATTCTCCAATCTATGATTCAGATGATTCAGAGGAGGATGAGAATGTTGCAAAGCTTACCAGAAAGTGGGGGGAATACTTCCAGCAACAACTTCTTAAAGAGGAACCCAAAGTTGTAGAGTCAAGCAATGTCAGTGGCATCTTGTTGTACAAAGATTCATGTTGGGAAACTCTTCAAGAAAATGAGGAAGCTGTAATTTCTCTCGTCATTTCTAGACCCAGTAGTTGACTACGTGGCAACATTCTTTGGTCAGTAACAAATGTTTTTTCTGGGTTATGTATCAAGTTTTTTGTTTGAAGATTTTCCATGGGGTATGTTTGTTTTTATCTTTAAATTTCAGGATCATGGAGGCATTAGGTCCAGCACCCAAATGCTGACCTAGTACCATTAGAATGTTGACCTCACTTGGGTGAATTGATCCCTATGCATAAGTAGGAGTTTTATATAAATAATCTCACTATATGAGTGTTTAATTTCAAGTTTTTAGAGTTTGTAGTTATGCATTTTAGTTTATGAGGAGGGGACTTCCAACAGATAAAGTTACAGGGAGGTTTTATGGCTTTATAGGTTCATTATATTTTTGACTCCATGCCCAATGGTGAGGGCTACTAGTCTGTAGGTTCTCAGTACCTTTCCAACAAGGCATTGTCCCCAATTGGAGCCAATGCTGTCACTTACTGCAAAATGTGTTTTCAGTTGTCCAAAGAGTAAACGAGAAGAGAAGTTTGCAGTCATCTTCCAAGCCACAGGAAGACATAAAGCCTACATCAGACCCTCTCCATTGGAAATTTATCTGAACAAGCTTTCCAACGATATGTGGAAGTCCAAAAATGGATTCCTGGATCAAAAGATATGGTATGCTGAAGTTTAAGGATTGAATCCTTAGGAAGGAATATTGGAGGTTTGATATATCGAAGATGGCATATCGAAGGTCTAGTGACATGAGATCGATGATCACACATCGAAGCATTAGCCATATCGACGATTGCATATCGAAGGTAAATTTTCAGTGCTCACAACATCAGAGCATCGACACGTCGGAAGGTCGACGATTAGAGAATCAGAACTTATGAACATGTGAACCTTTTAAAAAGTTTTGATATGGGTGAAGCGTCGATGGTGTTAAAATTCGTCGAGAATGCTGATAAAGGATTAACAAAGGATTTCATCACAAAACCAAAGGTGGGTGTTCCCTTTTCTCTCTCCTCTAGCAGGACGCATGGCAACATATGATTGGTTACGATAATGACACGTGGCAGAATATGATTGGTTCTGATAAAGTTACGGTGGCATCTGACGTCAGCATGACGTGGTGGTACAAAAGGACACATGGTAGTTAGTTTTGGCATTTTGAAGGGGCCTAAGGGCACAAATTTGGGTGACACATGTCATGACTCATGAGGTTCCACGTGGAGTGATGACATCATAGCAGAGATCGCATATCAGAGGTTTAGGATGCCAACACTTTATAACAGTTGGCACTTGAAAAAGTTCCGATAAGGGGGCTCTGATATTGGGGTTGGCACATGGTCGTAAGAGCTCAACGAACGAAGGGCACAAAACAATTAACAAAGGGAGAAGGATCCCCAATAGGAGTCTGAAGGCTTAACACCTTAAGGCTAAGCGGCAAGTCACGGACCTTGGTCTTATGGGATACACTTTTCAAGGAGAAATGGAAAAGGGCCAAGGGCATCAGAACTCGTTGTTTTCATAATGTCTTTAAAGAATAAATTTCAGATAAGGAAAATATTTGTTATAGCACTAAGGTAATATTAAAGGACATATTGGGCTTTGATAATGTGACGTAGAGAGGTAAGAGATGTATGAGACGACAACTATGATTCCTGAACACCACTAAGGCCACCATAGTTGATCGCTCCCAACTCTAGAAAGTGGGAAGTTCAAGTGGTTAAGAGGAAAGCGACAGGCAAAGCTGTCAAGTAGCTAAAGAAGAGCATCATGGAAAAGACATGGCCTAATCATAGGAAATCATAGGCATGGCATGGATATATTCCCTTGGCCATCATTCAGTTATTTTGTTTTGATATTTTTGTGATTCTGTGTACTTTAAAGAATGGAATCAAATATGTTGCAATGATTTGGGCGATCGAGTAGTTGAAGAAGAACTTCATGGAAAAGAAGTGGCTAGATTAGAGGCCATCATAGGAATGGTAGGAAGATATTTTCCTCAAAAATCATTCATTTTTCTCGTGTTTTGATATTTTGTAATTTGTTGCATTTTAAATAAGGAATAAAATCCGATTGTAATCATTTTGGGCAGCAGAATCATCACACGCCGAGATAGCTACTGAATGAAATAGTTGGAGCTCAGCTGAGATATTTTGTAACTGTTGTTCAAATCTCCCCCTCTCCTTATAAATAGAGGGAAGAAACACTTAACACAAGTTCCCAAATTCTACATTCTAGAGGCCCGAATTCTAATTTGCAAGTTCTGAGCTCTGTTTACAAAGAGAGTGGTTCCACTTTGGTTCAATTTGCTTGTTCATGAGGTGCTCAGGCATATAAATATGTTAAATATAATGGATTGGAAATTTGGAATCCATATTCAAAGATTAACGAAGTAGTTTTGTTAATTCCAATTGGAGCAATGCACAATATGTTTTCCCCTTTGTATATCATTTCATGTATGTCTTTCCTCTTCTGAAATTGTGTAATGAATCTGTCGGTTTCACTCTCTCATGGTTGTATGTATGTTGCTAAGTAGTGAGAAGTACCTGTGTAAACACATATTTACTTGTGTTATCTGATATCCTACAGTACCTGTATGTAAGCACAAATTTATTTATGCTAATTGGTGAAAAATTTATTCATGAGGCATAGATCTTGAGACCTTAATTCGCGCTCCACTTTTTCTGCATTTTCACCTCCTCACTCTTCCATATTTCTGCTGGAGATTGTTGCTTAGGATTATGTGTTATGTCCAACCCTCTGCATCGATTTCCCTCCTTTCCTTCCTCCTGTTCACCTATACTACAACAACAATGTTAAGTTTCATATTTTTGTGTGTCGGCCACTAGAACCAAGACATTTCTCTTCGAGATTAGCCATATCTACCAGTGTGTGTTCGCTTGAGTTTACCTTGGTGAAGGACTATTGAACCAAGCTCTGAATTATCTCTTTTCAAATTATGTGGCATATGGAGTGCAACAGAAAGCCCTCAGATAATATTCGAAAGCACTCCTGTGGATGTCCTAGGCACTAACTCTTTCTTTCAACCTGGGGGTTGTCTCTAGGAGGCTTCTACATCTTCTGAAGCAATTGTGTTATAGGATATACAAAAAGATACAACACCTGAAAATTGTGATTGATAAAATGTGTAGTTGGTAGATGGAAGCATTATATCCTTGTGACACCCTATGTCAATTGTTTTGTTGGTTAAAAATCCTCAAAATCACTCCACCTAAATATTTTGGAACTTGGCTTGAGTGTTACAACTACAAGTAATAGTGGTTGTAGCTTGTCTATGGATGGGTGAAGAGTCAAAGTCCCACTCTCATTTTCTTGTTCATTTCGTTGCACAAGATAAGTATTGTTAATATTTCTTATATGTGAATATTATGTATTGTTTATGCACTAGATAAATTCTTATATTTTTAATGAGGAATGTGAATTCCTATATGTTAATGGATAATTGATTTTCTGTATGCACGTCTGGAGATTGGTTCATATATGTGACTTTGTATGAACCTGAATTGTTGTGTTCCTCACATTATTTGGACATGTAGGAGCTACTAGTTATTTATTGTGTAATCACTTGGTGTATGTGAGTCTAGTTATTAAAAACTAATGCATATTTATGTTGTGGGAGGGAGTTTCTAAGGTTCACTATAAGTATAACTCCATGTACATATTATGTTCCATGTTTTATCATAAAACCTTCTATCCATCTTTAGTTTATTAGGTATCCTATCGTGACATAAAGCTTGATGGATTTATGGCTTCAAGCACTGGGAAATTGTTGCAAAAATCATGAAGATCATGTTCTCGTAGGCATAAGGGTCGCTTGTCCTAGCACCTGAGTAAGCCAGAAGAAACTCATAAAAATATCTAAGTACGAGAAGACTTGCATAGACATGATTTTAGTTACCTATTGAACCCACCAAGTATATGCTAGGAGGCTAGGTGGAAAGGTCGAGTCTCAACATGATCGACACCCGACCAATAGAGTGTTGTAGGGTAGTTGGCGATACCCATTAGTAGGAGTCAGACTAGTCGAGCAAGATCCCCAGGTCGATGGGTCGGGCCAGTCACAACGGAAATAGTAGTTTCCCGATATAAAGTTGGGCCGACCTCTGAGTCGAGGGTCAGGAGGTTAGGGCCCATCCTCGTGTATCCATCATAGTGGGATCCATGTGCAAGATGAATGAAAAATAATTGATGCGCTAGATCAATTGTCGACATGAATTCTCTCTTGTGACGTTGGTAAGGGGAGGGGAAACGCCCTCTAGGATCAAAACCATTGGTTTATCAATAACCAAGATCGCAACGGGGCCTCCCCCCTATGACGTCAACGAGGGGAGGTGGAGGTCCTGCATATCGTTGAATTGATCGAATAATTAGAGACCATTGGATGGAGAAGGCTTGTAGTTATATATCTATAGGGTCATGCGTAAATATTAATTGTGGATTTTCGTGACGAGTGTGGTCATGGAAAAAACTTGGTTAGATCAGAGGCCATCATAGGAACGACAAGGAGATATTTTCCTCAACCATCATTTAGTTTTCCCATGTTTTGATATTTTGTAATTTTTTGCATTTGAAAGAAGGAATCAAATCCAATTCTAATCATTTTGGGCAGTAGAACCATCACATGCTGAGATAGCTAGTCGATCAGATAGATGGAGATTGGTTGAGATATTTTGTAACTATTGTTCAAAGCTCCTCCTCTACTTATAAATAGTAACACAGGTTCCCAAATTCAGCATTCTAGAGGCCCAAATTCTACTTTTGCAAGTTCTGAGCTATGTTTGCAGAGAGAGTGGTTCCATATTGGTTCAATTTGCTTGTTCATGAGGTGCTCAGGCATATATATCTGTTAAATGTGATGGATTGGTGATTTGGACTCCATATTCAAAGATTATTGAAGTAGCTTTATTGATTCCAATAGGAGCAATGCGCATTATGTTTTCCCCTTTATATATCATTTCATGTATGTCTTTCCTCTTTTGAAATTGTGTAATGAAGTTGTTGGTTTCAGTCTCTCATGGTTGTATGTATGTTTCTAAGTAGTGAGAAGTACATGTGTAAACACAAATTTACTTGTGTTATTTGGTAGCCCACAATACCTGTATGTAAACATAGATTTATTTATGCTAATTGACGACAAATGTATTCATGAGGCATAGAGCTTGAGACCTTAATTCACGCTCCACTTTTTCTACATTTTCACCTCCTCACTCTTCCATATTTTTGTTTGAGATTGTTGCTAACGATTTTGTGCTATGTCCAGCCCTCTGCATCGATTTCCCTCATTTCCCTCCTCTTGTTAACCTATTCTACAACAACAATGTTAAGCTGCATATTGTTGTGTGTCGGCCACCAGAATCAAGATATTTCTCTTTAAGATTATCCATATCTACCAGTGTGTGTTCGCTTAAGTTTACCTTGGAGAAGTACTATTGAACCAAGCTCTGAATTATCTCTTTTCAAATTATGTGATATATGGAGTGCAACGGAAAGCCCTTAGATAATCTTCAAAAGCACTCTTTTGGATGTCCTAGGCACTAACCCTTTCTTTCAACCCTAGGGTTGTCTCTAGGAGGCTTCTACATCTTCTAAAGCAATTTTGTGATAGGAGATAGAAAAAGCTACAACACCTGGAAAGTGTGATCGATAAAATGTGTAGCTGGTGGATGAAGGCATTATATCCTTGTGACACCCTGTGTCAGTTGTTTTTTTGGTTAAAAATCCTCAGAAGAACTCCACCGAAATATTTGGAACTTAGCTCGGGTGTGATAGCTACAAGTAATAGCAGTTGTAGCTTGTCTATGCTTAGGTGGAGAGTTGAAGTCCCACTCTCATTTCCCTGTTCATTTGGTTGTACAAGATAACTATTGTTCATATTTCTTATATGTGAATATTATGTATTGTTCATGCACTGAATAGATGCTTATATTGTTAATGAGGAATGTGAATTCCTATATCTTAATGGATAATGAATTTTTAGTATGCGAGTCTGGAGATTGGTTCATATATGTGACTTTGTATGAACCTGAATTGTTGTGTTCCTCACATTAATTGGACATGTAGGAGCTACTAGCTATTTATTGTGTAATTACTTGGTGTATATGAGTCGAGTTATTAAAAATAAATGCATCTTTATGTTGTGGGTTGGAGTTTCTAAGGTTCCCTATAAGTATAACACCTTGTACATATTATGTTCCAAGTTTTATCATAAAACATTATATCCATCCTCAATTTATCAGGTTTCCTATTGTGACACAAAGCTTAATGGTTTTATGGCTTCAAGTGTTGGGAAATTGTTGCAGAAATCATGAAGTTCATGTTCTCACAGGTAGAAGTGTCACTTGTCGCAGCGCCTGAGTAAGCCAGAAGAAGCTCATAAAATATCTAAGTATGAGAAGACTTGCATAGACACGATTATAGTTACCTGTTGAACCCACCAAGCAGGGGTTAGGAGGCTATGTGGAAAGGCTAAGTCTTGTCATGATTGACACCCGACCAATAGTGTTTCACAGTAGTTGGAGAGACCCATTAGTAGTAGTCGAGCCAAATACCTAGGTCGGGGGTCGGGCCAGTCGCAGCGGAAGTAGTGGTTTCTCGATAGGAAGTCAGATCAACCTCCAAGTCGAGCGTCAGGAGGTTAGGGCCCATCCTCGTGTATCCACCACAGTGGGATCCATGCGCAAGATGAACGACAAAGAATTGATGTGCTAGATCAATTTTTGGAAGGGATTCTCCCTTGTGACATCGGCAAGGGGAAGGGAAACCCCCTCCAGGATCACAACCCTTGGTTTATCAATAACCAAGATCACAGTGGGGCCTCCCCCCTATGACGTCAACGAGGGGAGGTGGAGTTCTTGTATATCATTGGATCAATTGAATGATTAGAGACCTATTATCACTCCAAAATTCCCAAGGGTTTTTCAATGTGTTAAAAAGAAATATCAGAGGTAACTATAAAAACTACTTTGGAGCTTAGGATCTAGCCTTCCTAAACTCAGAGAGGGCTCTCTCTATGTGATTTAACTTTGTTTACTTAATTGATTTTAGGCTAGCTATGTTTTCTTTATTTGGTTTGGTTTTGATTTGTTGGTGGAATTACTAATTTAGATGGATAGGTGCCTGTCTATTTTCCATTGGGCTATGGAGTCAATATATCAAGAAAATAGAACATAAACCAATTATAAAAGCAGTGTTACAAGGCAAGGTAACTGAGCAACAATAGATCTTTAGGGCTGAGATGGTGAAATGATTTTCAATCAGGATCAAGGAGCAGTTGAGGATTCCTTAAACCGGATAATGAAGGAAGATGAAGGAGGTCAATCGGGATTAGAGGGAAATTAAGGATCCTTTAAACCAGATATCAGAAAAAAAAAAAAAAAAAAAAAAAAAAAAAAAAAAAATGAATAACAATTCAAAACAAAGTGTACTTAAATAGATTTTGCAATAACATCCCTGTTATACCATTCAAATTTAGAAAAACATTCAAGTTTATGGAATAATTTAGAAAAGAACATGAACAATTGAAATATACTTCACTGAAGTGGCTCAACACATGAACCCTGTAAAGAAATGATTTTATTATTTGTCCTGACTGTCAACTGGAAAAGTACAGTAAACCCTCAGGTTGTAGATGAGTTCAACTATAGAAATATTTAGAAATCCACACTCAATACTTTGAATTATGAAGTATTTATACAAAAACTACTACAAAATATCCTAAAAATGATTTAGGAATTATATAAGGAAAATGAAATATCTTCATGCGAGAAGATAGAGATAGCTACCTAAGTAATGCAAGTTGTCCCTGCTTATTTGGCTTTACTATTTGCTTTCACTGATATTTTACTGCTTTATCTCTTTTGTTGTTTGCTTTACATTGGCTGTCTCTTTTTCTGTTTAGTGTCTTTCAAGTTGGCTGCATATTTACTCTGCCTTGTCATCTGATACTCTTTAAAATCTGTTACTGCTTTACTTTTAGTCTTTGACTGCTATGTTTCTGTTTTAACCTACATGCTCTATTTTAACCTTGACTACTCTTTTACCTGTTTTACTTGTACCTTTCGAAGTAAATAATTCAGTTTATCCCAAGCCTCTTCATCTGGTAATTTGATTTTTACCATTATTCTGTAGATTTCATTAGCTTCTGTATATTTGGAAAATGTAGGCTTTTTCACAAAAAGGTGATTTACCTCATGCTGGAGGTAAAAGAAGTTTTCCAAAGTTTGGAGGAGCACTTTTCCTGTGGGCGTACCTTTCATTGATGAACTGTTGGAAGTTCCTTTGGCTACTTCTCTCATCTTCTTATCATAATCTTCATGTTTCATCAGTTTATCATTGATTACCAAAGGATTAGGCAAACCCTTCTGTCTCAATACTTCAAAATTGTCAAAAAACATGTTTACTGAAAGTTTCATGTTTTGACATTTCTCCTCAAGTTGTATCATCAGATTTCTCTTGGGAATAAATTTCTTCACTTATATAATTGTCTCTATTCTATTAGCTATCCCAAGCTCCTCTAATTCATACTTTTTTTAGAATTTAGAAATTTGATTATTTTCGAGGCTTCCTCTGGTTTCTCCCCAAGATCTGCTTTTACCTTTTGAATTGCCTCACTGGCTTCCTTCACCAAATCATTTTGTTCAAATATTACCTATATAGATGGCCAAATATCATTGAATGAGTCAATGGTATTGGCCCATAAATGTTGCTTTGCTTGGGCCAAAGGCTCCTTTAGTGACAATTATTTTTCTAGTTGGTGGATCATGTCATTCAATCTATTAGCTTTTTGTTTCTTAGCTTGATGCATTACTTATGCTAATTTATTTTCATCTTCCAAGCTCTTCACTTTCTCCTTAAGCTTATTAATATGTGTTGTTTGAATGGACATATCTTCCATGGCTTGAATCAATTTGTTGGCCTCATCAGTGGGATGGGTTGTTGATTTTGCTGATGTTGTTGCTGCTGTAGATGATGTAGCTGCTGGAACTGATGTTGATGTTGTTGCTGCTATAGCTCCTATGGGAATAGCAGTAATGGGAACTGCTTCTCTGCTAGCTTGTTTCTCCTGTACCAATTTATCCATTTCTATCTCCATTTCTCTTAGTTGAGTTGTCAACTGGATGATTAAGTTCATCATCTCATCCTTTTGATTAAGTGTCTCCAACACCTCCTTGGTTTGTGGATGTTCAGTAGTTGGTAGCTTTAGTTGTGATCCGGATTTAAACAGGAACACAACAAATTACAGAGATAACCATATACACAAAGATGCAGCGGAAATAATACTTCATTTCATTAATGGAAAATACTGAAATATGCTTACAACCAGAAATGGAAATAAACCAGCTAGGGCAATGGTAGCTTATCTCTGAGAAGAGATGTGATGGCTACATGCCTCTGAACTGTGTTACAATGAGGCTCGAAGGCCTATTTATTGTTGAGAAACAATGGAAAACCCTTAACATTCCAAAAACTAACCCTAGGAGATGAAACGCCAAACTGTGGGCCCCGTTTGGGGTAAATTGGTACATCAACTTCCCGGGGTCGTAACTTTGGCATATGATCTCCGTTTGACGCGTACAATAGCTCATTAGAAAGATCTATCCAAGCACTATCATTGTTGGAACGGGATGGACCCATGTTGCCCTCGGATTCCCCAAAAAACGTCGTTTAGGGCCTCAAAACGGCTCCGGAAGTTCAGGACCCGAAAAACTGCTAAAAATAGTAAGTTGTGCTGCAATTAAGGAAACTGAAAATGCTGAGAAAGACAATGGTGGGGGTCCAGGTGGACTTGGCAGGTGGCCACCAATATCCACCTGGATCATTCCTCCCCCCTTAGGAAGCAATGGTCCCCATTGCGTTGAGCTCCTCCATGAGATGAGGAAACTTCTGCTGAACTTGTTCCCTGGTGAGCCACTTGCCCTGCTGAAGGAGTTGGCCTGCTTTGACAACTCGATACAGTTGGATATTCTGTTGGCGAGTGTTCTTGATCTGTGTGTCCATGATCCGATCAGTTGCAGCTTGTTCCATGCAATCTGGATTTAATTCTGTGGGTTTGAGCTGTTCTGCAATGTCAGATGTGCCTAGTAATGGTGGAAAGTATGGCCGAAGGCGGTCCACATTGAACACTGGGTGCAGGCCAAGGAATGGGGGAATGCTGAGCTCAAATGCATTGTCTCCCATAGCCTTAGTAATGGTGTAAGGACCATATCGGAGTGTTCTCAATTTCCGATAGGCTCCAGTAAGGCGTTCCTTTTGCAAATGCAACCAGACTTTGTCGCCCACCTGAAACTTGTGTGGCACCTGGTGTTGATCATGTCGCTGCTTGTACTTGGCATTTGATTTCTCAAGAATGTCATGGACCTGCTGGCGAATATGTTGGATGCGCTTAATGAAGCTAGTGGCCTTATCTGTTTCGGACTGGACATGAGCTGAATTCATGTGAGTAGCTGCAAGTGGCATGGCCACATCAATGGGGCATAGTGGCTGGAATCCAAAACCCACCTGAAAAGGGCTATGGCCAGTGGAGCTGTGAAGAGCTCGGTTGTAGCTGTGCTGAACATAGGGAAGGATCTCGTCCCATGTGCGTGGATGCTTTGAGTTATACATGCGCAGAATGTGCACAATCATCCTGTTGACAACCTCTGTCTGGCCATCAGTTTGAGGATGGAAGGCTGTGGACTTCGTGAGTTTGGTGTCCAGCATTGACCAGAGACTGGACCAAAATGTGCTGAGAAACCGACTGTCCTGATCTGAGATGATAGACTGTGGGATCCCAAAGTGCACCCACACTCGTTCAAAGAAGAGTTTAGCAGTGGCTTCTGCTGTGATATTCTTCTTGCAGGCCACCATAATGGCCATCTTCGAGAACCTGTCGACGACCACAAAAACACAGTCATTTCCATGCTTAGTGGAAGGAAGGCCTGACATGTAATCCATGGAGATGGATTCCCAAGGTCGACTAGGGGTAGGCAACGGGGTATAGAGGCCGTGCTTCTTAATGGTCGGTTTGGCAATGGCACAGGCAGTACATGATCGGATGTACTTCCCAACATCCTATCGAAGATTCGGCCAATAGAAATAATTTTGCAGTACTGCCACTGTTTTCTCGACCCCGAAATGCCCAGTAGCCCGACTGTAGTGTGCTTCCCAAATCATCTTGGCACGCTCGCTTGAAGGAACACAAAGGTGTCCGAGGTGGCATAATAGGGCATCCTGGAGGTGAAAATTTGCAACATGCCGACCCTCCAAGAGTGTCTGGTATGTGTGGCCGAATTCTGGGTCGCTTTTGTAGAGAAGTGGCCAATCAGAAGTCTCGTGCCCACAAGAGTTGAGCATGGTGGTTAGCGCCATGATCGGTGGCCGACTGAGGCAATCTGCAACATTATTGGTGCTACCCTTTTTATACTTGATATTCAAGTGAAACTGTTGCAGGTATGTAGACCACTTATGATGGCGATCATTCTGCAATTTCCCTTGGGTCTGTATGAACTGCAGAGGTCGGTGGTCTGTGTGGATGACCGTTTCCTTCCCCAAAATGTAATGCTTCCATTGTCGGCAGGCCTGTACAATGGAATACATCTCTTTATCATAAGTGGGGTACTTCCGGACTATGTCTGAAAGTGTTTCACTGTGATATGCCACTGGATGTCCATGTTGAGTAAGGACTGCCCCAATAGCATAGTCAGAGGCATCTGTCTCGACCTCAAATGGTTGTTGTAAATCTGGTAACGCGAGCACTGGTGCCGTGCAGAGGCAATCCTTCAATTCCCTGAATGCCTTCTGTTGAGATTCAGACCAAAAGAATTTTGCTTTCGCTCCGCCCTTGGTGACTTGACTCAAGGGCCAAGAAATATGAGAAAACCCCAACACAAACCTGCGGTAGAAGTTGGCAAGACCTAGAAAGCTGCGGAGCTCTATTAGAGTGGTTGGAGAGGGCCAATCCCGAATGACTTGGATCTTGGCTGGATCGACATGCACCCCCTGTTCATCAATGATGTATCCCAGATACTGAACCTGGGTCATGCCAAAAGTGCATTTCTCCAAATTGGCACATAGCTTGTGTTGCTGCAGTGTCTGGAGAACCTGTCGGATGTGGTGGAGGTGCTCTTCCCAACTCTGGCTGAAGATGAGAATGTCATCCAAGTATACTACTACAAAGGAGTTGGTGAATGGCCGCAAGATGTCATCCATTAGCCTCATAAAGGTTGCAGGAGCATTCGTCAATCCGAAAGGCATGACCAACCATTCGAAGAGGCCCTCCTTGGATTTGAAGGCAGTCTTCCACACATCAGAGGGTTCGATTGGTACCTGGTGATATCCTGACTTCATATCGATCTTGCTGAAATATTTCGCCCCCTTTAGTTGGTCTAGGAGGTCATCAATCCGCGGGATCGGGTACCTATTGCGGACAGTGATTTTGTTCAGCGCCCGATAGTCAATACAGAGTCTCCACGTCCCATCCTTCTTCTGTACCAACACGATCGAGCTCCCACAGGGCGATGAACTCGGACGGATGTGACCTTTCTGCAGGAGCTCCTGAATCTGCCTCTTGATTTCATTGTTCTCCAGAACGGAGCGCCGATAAATTGGTCCATTGGGTAGCGGCGCACCTGGGGTCAGATCGATGGAGTGCTTGACTTGACAGTGCAGAGGAACCCCTGTCGGGGAGGTGAAGATGTCCTCGTACTCCTCCACAACCTTGTCCATCTGTAGTTGTCGTGCAGAGGGACCCCGTTTGGAGGCCGCGGCCACTGTCTTCTTCTTTCCTTGAGGGCGTATCATCAGGAAAACAAATTTCCTGGTTTTGGAAATGATCTTACTGCATTGTTTTGCAGTAATCAAAGAGATGGCGGCAAGTGGTGCTACCTCTGGTATCCTGAACAACTTATTTCCCAATGTAATAATAACAGCACGGGGCCTTGATTCATACACAGCATGTCGCTTCCACAAGTATGGTTGCCCTAGTAATACATCACAAACTTCAAGGGGAGCAATGTCACACAATACCTCATCCGTGAAGGGCTTGATGTTGTATGGAAGGCGACACTGCTGGCTCACGCGAAGATCTCGTCCTTGGTGAAGCCACCCAATGGTGTATGGTTGTGGATGTGCTGTGGTCGGTAAGCCCAACCGCTTCACGACCTCTGCCGAAATGAGGTTCTTTTGACTCCCGCTATCAACAATGAACTGTATCGGGGAGCCCTTTACCCACATCTGGGAGTGGAAGAGACGCTCCTCCTCCTCTGGATCTTCGGGTTCATTTTTCTGGATCTTTGCGGTAGCAACAATGGCGCTGGGATCCGCATCAATGATCTGCTTCCCTTTTTCATACCCCTTATCGGGTTCTGACTCAGAGTCGGAACATGCATTTGATTCTGAAACCTTTAGCTCAGCCACCAGTGACTGCTTGGCCCGACACTCACTTGTGTTGTGAGTGGAGCTCTTATGGAACTCGCACCATTTTCCAGTGTCATTTCTCGGCTTCGCGGCGCTGTTCTTTGCTTGCAGCTTCGGCTGGTTGTCTTGGGCTGTCCCGCCTTGGCTTTGTCCTTTGTTCTGTGGTTTAGGGGCACCTTTCCCCTGCTTTGGATTCGCAGATCCAAAGTCTCGCTTCTTTTGTTTAAACTTCTGCTCGACCTTGACGGCATATCGGTATGCTGCGGCGAGCGAGGGGATGTTTAGGAATTGTATTTCTTCCTGGATGTACTTGTGTAGGAAGCCACGGTATTTGAGTATCAAATGTTGCTCCGAATCCTTGATACCCAACTTTGTGCGAAGGGTATGGAAAAGATTGGTGAACTCCGGCACGTCTTGGTCCCTTCCCTGCAGCAGCATGGTCCACTTTATGTATTCATCCTCATAGCTTCTGACAGGGTAGTACTGCTCCTTGATGGCATCCTGGAATGAATCCCAGGTGGGTGCGGCTGAAAATAGTGAGCCAGTACTTTCATCCTTCTGCTCGCAGTAGGTTTCCCACCAGTCCTTGACGTGGGGGGCTGCTTTGAGAAGAGCAAAAACAATCTTTTCCCGACTCGAAAATTCATGAACAGAAAAATAACCCTCTAGCAGATTTAACCATTTATCTACGGCATCTGCGTCTATCTGACCCTCGAATATGGGGATTTCAAAATTAACTTGTACCTTAAAGGGTGTGGCGTTTCTAGAGTAGCTGCTGGAAGCCGATGCGTTGCTTCTGGGTAGCCGCTGAAGGATCTGGGCAAAGTTGTCCATCATCGCGTTCCGTTGTCGCTCGAGGGCTTCTTCGAGCAAGATTTTGATGGGATCTCCTGCCCCCTCGTCTTTCTTCTCGTCCGCCATGGGAGGCCGTCGGGATTTGCGAGGCTGGTCTTGCAAAGGTTCAACCAGTTCAAGCCCTAACTCCTTATATCCCGACCTTGTTGGGGACATGCAAAGAAAAACAGAGAAAAAGCAGACCGCTCTGATACCACTGATCCGGATTTAAACAGGAACGCAACAAATTACAGAGATAACCATAGACACAAAGATGCAGCAGAAATAATACTTCATTTCATTAATGGAAAATACTGAAATATGCTTACAACCAGAAATGGAAATAAACCAGCTAGGGCGATGGTAGCTTATCTCTGAGAAGAGATGTGATGGCTACATGCCTCTGAACTGTGTTACAATGAGGCTCGAAGGCCTATTTATTGTTGAGAAATAATGGAAAACCCTTAACTTTCCAAAACCTAACCCTAGGAGATGAAACACCAAACTGTGGGCCCCGTTTGGGGTAAATTGGTACATCAACTTCCTGGGGTCGTAACTTTGGCATATGATCTCCGTTTGACGCGTACAATAGCTCATTAGAAAGATCTATCCGAGCACTATCATTGTTGGAACAGGCAACATGGGTCCATTCCATGGTCCCATGTTGCCCCCGGATTCCCTAAAAAACGTCATTTAGGGCCTCAAAACGGCTCCGAAAGTTCAGGACCCGAAAAACTGCTAAAAATAGTAAGTTGTGCTACAATTAAGGAAACTGAAAATGCTGAGAAAGACAATGGTGGGGGTCCAGGTGGACTTGGCAGGTGGCCACCAATATCCACCTGGATCAAGTTGTTTCTTGAGTGCAGCTATGTCTGCATTTTTCATTTTGATAAGTTCTTCTGCTGCCTTGATATCAGTTGGATTATAGCCAATTTCAATCACCAACTCTTCTAGTGACTTAATCCTATTGTCCTTTTCTTGTGATGAGGCCCTTTCCAGCTTTAACTGTGACTGTACATTTTCCATAGAATTCTTCAATTTCTAGACACTTAGAGCTTTTCGTCTCACGGTTGAATATATCATTTCTCCTGCTTGTTTATGAAATTCAATATGGTCAATTGGGTGCACATCTTGAGCATGAATTTCAAAGGTTGTTTTCTTGTAATCTTCTGAAGTTTTTGGGGCCTTTACCTCTGGCTGTAAGAAGGTCATCTGCATCTTCCTAGTTTTTAGGTCAAAAGCTGAAAGTAACCTACTCTGATCACTGGTAGTTTGCTTCCAGTATTGTGTACATATTGCAGCTTTTAATGCCTCATTTCTGATTTTAATTTCTTTGTATTTCTCCATGATATCTTTCTCTTTGTCCATTGTTTTGCTAGATGATGAAACTTCTACATTATTCTGATTTTGAATGATATGTGCACTAGAAGATGAGGGCAGAGGTGTTTCTTCTACATGTGTTGAGGGTGCATCACCCCTGATGATAATCTATGTTTCTGCTTCAACTGTCTTTTCATGCTCTATTACTGGATTTAGCTTGGTTTTATTTCTGCTCACAAGCTTAAATTTAGTATCAGAGGTGGTTTCAGCTGAGTAGGATCCTTCTTCTCTAGTCGTTTTTGAACTTCTGTCCTGTGGGTGTAGAGTATGCAGGATGGAACTTGTATCAACCTACTTATCCATCTCCTGAAGAGTGTTTTCCAACCACTCTAACTGGTTGGAATACTTTTCAGTTTCTGGTTTTGACTCATGGATGAAGGGGGTCAATTTGAATTTGACTCTTAATTTACTTATGACACCTAAAGGATCATAATTCCATTTGAAACTGTTGCTGAACTTGAACTCTTGTAAGCATCTATCTGCTTCCTTTCTAGCATTTCTATTGTTACATATAAAAGGCCCTATTTAGTTTTTAATCTTGAATTGGGTCTTCTTTTTGGCTGAAAGGAAATGGATTTCATCAGAATTCAAGATTTGTCTAATGTATTCCAAGGAAAATAGCCTCATTGGGAGGTATTTGGGAAGCTTGTATGGAACTAGATGGCTTCCATACACTCTGATCTCTGTATGATTTTGGTATAAATACCAGTCTCCTGTTTTACTTTGATCGGACAACTGTAACACCTTCTTAATCTCTTCACTAATTCTAGGCTAAATGCTACTGCTTAGCATATTGACAATTGGATAAACAAATGAGTCAATGAAGTCTTTGTAGCTAGATTGTGTAGGATCCTTTCTGATCAAGGGTGTTCAAAAGACAATAGATTGGGGATTACCCTCTGTGTCCAGTTTTTGGAGGCTGACTGCAAACCTTTCTAACTGGAAATACAAAAACACATGGAATAAAACTGAGGAGTATTTGAAAGCTCCTTCTTCTTGCAACTTGACTAGCTGATCATGCATTGTGTCTGCGAGGAATTGGGCAAAGTTGAAGGTTATAGCTGGAGGCTGGTCTAGGTTAAAGATAGAGAGGAAACCCAAGATGGATTCATCTACATGTTCATCATTAAATTGTCCTAATATACAAGATAACATGGTCACAATTTGCCTGGTTTGTTTTGGGAACATGGTAGCAAAGTAGGGTGGGTTATTTTTAGGAATTTGAGCTGTTTCATGGAGGAAGGTTTGGAAGATTTGAGACCTCTCAGGAAACTCTAGCTTTAGGTAAAGCTCAGTAAGGGTTTCAATGGAGAAGGGAACTCCCTCTGGTTGTGGTTGAATTTGCAACATTTGATTGATGGATTGAGCAGTGACAATAAATAGGATTTCTTGGGCTCGGGTGACTATGGCTCTTTCATTTGGCAAATAATTGATTTGGCACAGTCTGATGAGTTCAGGGCATTGGTAGGTCTGTGGAAAGGTATACTTGGGTAGGTTAGACTCCCAGAGATGAATATCATCTGCCTGGTCAATAAATTTGTCATGGCTCCAGCAGTGGAGCTCCAAGAGGTTGGACTTTGTAACAATGTCAACGATTTTGAAGTCTTTATCGGCCAAGGGTAGGTGTTCGATATCTGCTACTGGGGGTTGAAGAGGGCTTACCATTAGAACTCTCTAAGAAGCCATTAATTTGGTTCAATTTATCAATTTCTGAGTTCAATTGACGGAGAAGAGTACTAGAATTACCTAGAAAACAATGAATTTCAGTTGTAGAGGGGTCCGGGCGGCTGTAGGGGCTCTGTTTTGGGTTGGTGACAACTCTTGATCTTTTCTTGTAAGTTAAACAACAATTGAGAAATAACAGTCTCTCGGGGCTTTCGTTATTTCACCTTGTTTGGGGAATTGGCGGGTTCATAGCACGATGTTTAATTACACAGTATGGTGGTTTATCGCATTGGTGGTTTTACTACACAGTGCAAGGATGGACAAATGGTTTATCGCACTGTGAAAAATGGTTTGGTGGTTTTGGAGGAGCGGATGTGATAAAACATAGGAGCGCGTGGCGAAAAGGCGAAGTTACGAAACCACCCATTTCGCATCCTTTTGAAAGCTTTAATTGTCGGGTGTCAAGGGGTGTGAAACGGATTAGGGACCATTGGATATGATCTAAGGAGATCGGGCAATAGATGGATATGTGGGTATTGTGGGTTTTCAGAGAGGTGGGACCGGGAGTTAATTGGTGGAGGGTTATATGTAAATAGGGTCGGGATATTTATAATGGGGAATTAATATAATAATGTGGGTTAATATGGGGGATCATATATAAACTATATAAAGTGGATTTTTTGTATGTTTTTAAATAAAAAAATGGAATTAGTAAAGGGGAAATTAATTTTCAAAGGAAAAATGTGTTTTTTAACTAGGGAAAGGGGTCTTTAGGAAGGGAAAAGGGGTGAAATAAGGGGAAAAGGTTAAAATGAAGGGAAAGGGACTTTTTACAAGGGATAATGCCTTATAAGAATGGAAAATAGGGTTTTAAGCATGGGGAAACGGATTTAGAGGATATTAGCGATATAGAATGAGTAATTGATGCTTTCCATGACTTGTTAAACTCTTCTGCCTACTCTTTATTTATTCTAACAATTTTTCTTCATTTATTGGGTGCATTTGAGCTTGCTGACCCTTTTATTTTCTTTTGATAAGAAAACTAATCTATTTCTAACCTTATATCCTCCAATGGCTTATATTAAACTTGTGAGCTCATTATATTCTCTACCTATCTACCGATATGCCAAGATTAAATGGTTTGGTCAGATCTTTATTCACTAGCTATCATTACATGAAATTTAAAGCATGATTGACCAAGATTAAGTTGTATGATCATCATGAATTGTGGCATTTTGGACAAGCTACACACAATTTTATTTGCAAGAGAGTAGTGAACTAAGAGTAGCGGCATTTGAATGTGCAACACTTTCAGAATGTATTTTTGTTTCTTTTTGTGTGGTTCATATTTTATATCCTTTTTTATCTTCTTTCTTTTGGTCCTTTGATTATTCTTTTAGGACATACCCTCTTTTGATTTTTTAATATGGAAAACATTTGCAAAAAGCAAAGGTATGTACAATATTTCAAGACTTAACGTAGTCAATTCAACATTATGATCCCTATTATTATAGGAACCTAACAGTGGCTCCATTTGGGGATGGCATCTTCATGTGAGATGTCAAGAACTTTCTGATCAGTGGCCTTGGAACTTTGACTGTGCTTTACTCAGAACTTCTTTATGTGATCTCCTTTATTCAAACATATGATGTTATACCTTTTAAAGCTTAACATTTCCTTTTCAGGCTTCAACTTTAGAAGATAATCATCCACTCCAATCTAAACTTTGCTATGGTATTTACAGTGAATAGAGCTGATGAACTACTAATTACTCTGGTGGAAAATAGTGCTTCAGCATTCGACCATTGACTGGTCCACCTTGTAAGTCTGTGCCATCTAATTATTTCAAGAAAAATGCAGTGTTGCCTCTGTAACCATAAATAACATATGGTCCTTTCTAGAGAAATTCAAATTTCCCATGTTTCCCTTTGTCCTCCCTTCTGGAATCCCATTTTAGTACTTGATCACCTACATAGAAATCCTCTTCTTTAGTTTTCTTATCAAATATCTTCTTGATTTTTTCTTGAATTACTTGGGATTTGATATAAACTTCTTCCCTGGTTTGCTGCAAATGAATTGTTTGGTTTATCCTCCTTTGGATGTCATTTGGTTCTACTTGCAGCTCTTGAATCATTTTCATCATTGGTACTCCTAATGAGGATGGAAAAACAACATCCATTCCATATACCAATTGATAAGGAGATGTACCAATAGATTTCTTAGTAGTAATCTTGTCTGCCCATAGGGCATTCACCAACTTTTTGTTCCAGGTTTTCTTGTTATCTTCTAACAGCTTCTTGATGATGTTGACTAGGCTTTTGTTTGAAGATTCTGCTAGTCCATTACCTTGAGGGTAATAGGTAGTGGAATGGCCTAGGGTGATATGGTATCGGTTACAAAAATCTATCATTTTCTTGGATTTGAAGGCAACAACATTATCAGTGATGAGCTTTTGTGGGCATCCAAACCTAGAAAGGATGTTGTTCTCAAGGAATGAAATGATGACAGAATCTGTGGCTTGTCTAGAAGGGATGGCTTCTATCCACTTAGTAAAGTAGTCAGTGGCTGTCAGAATCCATTTATGTTGGGCTGAGGAGGGTGGGTGAATTTCCCCAATGAAGTCTAAACCCCATTGTTGAAAAGGCATTTTTGCTGAGATAGGTTTGAGGGGTAATGGTAAGAGTTTCTTCTTGCCTTCAAATATTTTGCATTTGTGACAGGAGGTCACATATTTTTTGACATCTACAAAAAGGGTGGGCCAGTAAAATCCTGGCCTTAAAATCTTATCAGCAGTTGTTTTCTAGTATAGGTGTCCCCCACAATCCCCTGCATGAAATTCTTGCATGACTTTGCCAGCTTCATCTTTTAATAAACAATTTAATAATATGCCACCATTATATTTTGAAAATAAAACATTGTCTAAGATACAATATTTCATTGCTTTCATTTTTAGGAATCTACTTTTAGTTCTAGATAAACCAGGAGGAGCTTGTAGGTTGAGTAAAATGAAAATAATGTTTGCATACCAGGGTGAATCTATGAAAGCTTCACTGATTTGTGGAGTCGCCATATCTTCCTAATCATCTATGGCAGCAATGAAATTTATGTCTAAGGCTCGATAGTTCGATTCAGCCATGAGTTTGGCTAAACCTTGGCCTTTAATCAATTTCGTAGGGTTGATTTCAATGTCATATTCTAGTATGGTGGCAATCCTTTTGCCTCTTTTTCCATTAGGCCCATCTTGAGTTGGAATGTCCTTTACCACTGAGTTTGGAACATATGCTATTATGTGAGAGTATAGAATATATACTCTGAAATCCTTTATGGCTTTCACTAAAGCAAGGGCTTGTTTTTCCATTATATTATACTTTAGTGTAGCATCTCTCAAAGCTTTACTGAAGAAAGTGATGAGTTGCTCATAACCCTCATCATTTTTCTGCAACAAGACTGCTACAATGGTGTGCTCCGAAGCAAATGAAAAAATTAGGAAGTCTTTGTTAAAATTAGGACTTATGAGGACATGTGTTTTAGTAAGGGCTTCTTTGATTGCTTCAAAAGACTTCTTAGCCTCTACTGTCCACTTAAGTGTTGAATCCTTTTTTAACATGTTATTCAAATATCTAATTAGTTCTGCTAAGTTAGAAATGAATCTTCTAAGAAAATTTATTTTACCTAAGAATGATTGCAATTCTTTAATGTTCCTAGGATGACTGATGTTTAGGATTGCTTCTATTCTAGCTGGATCAATTCTAATGCCCTCTTTTGAAATTATGTGTCCTAGGAGTTTTCCTTCTTCTAATCCAAAAAGTGATTTTTTAGGATTTAAGGATATGCCAAACTTTCTGCATTTTATGAATACCTTTCTTAGATGATCTAGATGTTCATTATCTGACTTGGAAAACACTGTGATATCATCTAGGTAAATGACCAAAAACTCATGGATTTCTTTTGCAAAGGCTATGTCCATTGCTCTTTGGAATGTTGCCCCAACATTCATCAATCCAAAGGGCATTTTCAAGTACATGAAAGTTCCCCAGGGAGTGGTGAATGCAGTCTTTGCTTGATCTTCGGGTTGGACTAGGATTTGATTGTAACCAGAGAATCCATCAAGTAATGAAATTCTGGATGACCCTACCACCCTCTGGAGAATGTGGTCCATTTTAGGGAGGGGATAGTTATCCTTCAGTGATACTTTGTTTAAGTTCCTGAAATCAACACAGAGTTTGATTTCTCCTGTTTTCTTTCTAGTGGGGACTAAATTAGAGACCCAATCAGAATATATGATGGGTGCTATGATCTGAGCATCGTACATCCTCTTAACTTCTTTTTCTATTAATAGCATAAGAATGGGGTTAATTCTCCTTAGTTTTTGTTTAAAGGGCTTCTGATTTTCTTTAATTGGTATCTTATGTTGGATGATGCTGGTATCATAAGACTTGAGGTCTTCATAACTCCAGGAAAAGATGTCTTGGAACTCTTTAAACAAGCTAATGTATTTCAACTTTTCATCTGGGGGTAATGTCTTAGATATCTTGATGAGCTTAGGATTTTCCTCTGTCCCTATGTTGCATTCCTCTATATCTGACCTTAGAGGCTCCATTTTAGGTTTTCTAGCTACATCATTGAAGTCAAAGATGTCTTCTAGTGGGGCTAATCCCTTAGGAAAAAAGTTGTCTTTGAGGTTTAAAACTTCTAATTCATCATTGATTAATTCCTCAATTTCTACAGTTTTTAATTGATCTATCTCTAGTTTAGTTAATTTAGATGGTTCTAACTTATTTACATCATTTACATCTATTTCATTATTTATGGTATAATATGATGTATAGTCAGCGTCTATATTACCATTTCAAAATTCTCCTTTAGAAATCATAAAATCGTGAATTTGATTGTCATGTGAGAAAATTTTCCAATACTTTAAATTATCAGGTATGGTTGGCCTATGTCTTACCTCAGCTGTGTACTGATGATTTGGTTGGAAGGGAAACCTGCATGTGCTGGAAAAAGTGGCTAAGCTATGAGCTTGCATATTTTGCTTTCTTGGAATAACAACAAAGTCAGTCTCAAGGAAACAATTTATCAAGTCTACAATGGTTTCTCTGTAGTAGCTAAGTCTAGGGTTATTGGTAATGTACTCTCCCTTGACCTATTTTATAATGAGTTCTAAGTCTCCCATGATGGAAACTCTTTTAGCTCCAAGTTTTCTTATGATTTGAAGGCCTAGCACTAATGCTTCGTATTCTGCCATGTTGTTAGTGCATTTGAAATTTAATCTAAAATCATGTCCTTCTGAATGATCATTCTCTAAATTGTAGATCCATACACCAGCTCCTGCTCCTAATCTATTTACAGAGCCATCAAAATCTAAATTCCATAGAGACTCATGTGTTATGTTTTTGCTATCAGGTTCTTTGTGTTTTTCTTCTAAAGTTGTGATTTCATCTTTGCTATTTTCTGAATTATATAAGATAAATGAGTCCAAATCAGAATGCATGGAATAAATAGGGTAATTCTGTGGTCTTTCTGAACTACTTACCATGTATTTCATCAGGGTCTCCCTGTAAAGTTTTCTTTGTTGGCCAAATACAGAAATGGTAGCATATGACATGTCTAATTGCAATGACCCTTGTAACTTTGCTCCCCATGAGCGAGATAACAACATACCATACTTGGGTGGGATATCAGCAACTACTATATCCATAACAATACTCTTTGCTGGGCACTGGACTAGAGTTACACATAGATCTTTTATCAGGCCAAGACATTTGACTTGACTAGAATCAAAGGAAAACAGGTCCTTGTAGGGTCTAGTGATGTCTAAGTTTAATCTTTCCATGACTGCTTTAGGCATTAGGTTATGAGATGCTCCTGAATCTAACATAGCATTATGTAGGATTTTATCATGAACATTTAAGCTAATATAGAATGGAGGGATACCCCCTTGTTGATGTTTGCCATTTACTTCTGGACCAAATAACAACTCAGGTTGATCATCATTAAGGTTTACAGCATCTTCGCCTTCACCTATGTTTAGTGTTTCAGTTATTTGTGCTTTGTATGATTCATTTCTCACCAACTCTGTTAAAGGAACTAGTATTTGGCTAACTCAATTTTGATATTAAATGGTATTTGAGGTTTGCCTAATTGAATGATTTTCTTTTCAACAATTGTAGTGTGAGTGTTTTTGTCTTCTTTACCAGCACTTGGTAATTCAGTTTGTGTGTCAACATGTTTTTTTCAATTTTCTTGTTTGGAACAGTTTGAGTGGCAGCTTCAGTTGATGTTATGTCTACAATCTTTGGGCTGGAGGCCTCCTGAGTTCCTCTAGGGAGAATTTGTAGAACTTTGGTCACAGGAGCTTCTACTATTTTCTTAGTTTGAGTTTGGACTGATTTCTTAGTAGGAACTTCTGTGTTCTTTTTGCTTCTAAGGCTATATTGTTTATGAACTTCATAGATAGCAGATTCATAGCCTTGTTTGTAGTCAAAGGATTCTCCAAACTCTAATTGTAATTGTTGTAACATGTATAATTCTTGTTCTTCCTAGGTAAGAAAAATGGCATCTTCATTGTTTACTCCCATCAAGTTTATTTGGGTGTCCTGGTATTCTTCATGTTGTTGTGAACTTTCAGCATAATTTTCCTGGAAAGGTGGCCTAACCTGCTGATCGGGTACAACTTCTCTTGATTTTCCAGTATTAGGATTTTTTCGAAAGTTGGGGTTCCTAATTTGGGGTCCTTGTTGATTTTCCCACTGAGGCTTTCTTTCCATATTCTCTAACCTATCCATTAGCCTTTCTACACTTTTAGCTAAACTATCTATCTTAACATCTGAAGTGGATGGTTCTTCTTTAATGGTAACTCTCCTCTCATTCCTCATCCTGGCTCTTTTAGCCAATAAGTTAGCTTCTACACTAACTGCATCACTTTGCATTTGTTCTAAAGTTGCAGGGTTTCTTTCTCTTAATTGATAGGACATGTCAGCATCAAAACCATCTGGAAATTTAATCAGGGCAAGGTCTGGTGGGGGTCTGATATTCACTGGAATTGCATTGTAAATGTTGTTAAACCTAGTACAATAATCCTGGACAGATTCACTAGGAGATCTCCTTATGTTCTCATATTCATATAATATCTGGAGAGGGTTTTTCTTTCTTTCCCACCTATTTATGAACAATTGGTGGAAAGAAACTAGATCAACAATATGGTTAGGAGGTAAAGATTTAAACCACTTTTTAACATCTCCTGCTAGTGTTTGTGAAAATAATCTCATTTGTACATCAGCCTCATCAACTTCATGTAACTCAAAATAATCTATCATTTTATTTACATGTTGTTGAGAAGTATACTGACTAGTATCGTCAAACTACAAAATTTTACTTTGGTAATCCTATGGCATAGCATGTAAAGGAGCTTGTAAGGCCAAAGGTGCATATCTGTCTACCATGGATACAATTTTAGCTTGACTAAGAGGTGAAGTAGTGTTGCTTGAAGATGAACTTGAGAAATTAGGTTGGAGAGGAAGTTTAGGTATGAATGGATTTGTGGAATGAACTGTGGTGGGTATTATAGGTGAGGTGGTACTGAATGAGGCTGTATTTACAGTTTTTGAAAATATTGTGGAGTGTTCAAGGCTAGTAGCAATCAGGGCAGCTAATTCAACTGACTGTTGAAAATAGGCTTCGTCTATATGCCTTATCAAGTTTGTCAAAAGTATCCAGAACATGTTGATCTAAATTAGGATGTATAGTATCCTTCTTTGATTCAATAAATTGAATAAAATTGGGATCTATTATAGTATCATAGACTGAATTTTTAGATTTGGTACAAAACAAAGAATGCTCAAATGATAAGTCAAATTTAATATCCTCTAAGCTTGATAACTCTTTAGGAAGTGAATTTGATTTGTTTAACTGATTAACCCTTCCTTGACTCTCTAGCTTTTTAGGTTTTCTTAAAATTCTGTCAAGATCATCAACAATTGTAGCAGGTTGTGGATCAGGATGAGCCTTGGTATAATATGTTCTTTTAGAAGCCAGAGTTTTGACTTATAATGTTGATCTCAAACAACCCTTTAAAAACTTAATGTGAAAAATGAGGAAAATTGTTTCCCTTTAAGATTGATTTTAACTAGGGACTGAGTTCCCCAGTATGGTCGCCACTATGTTATCACTCCAAAATTTCCAAGGGTTGTTCAATGTGTTAAAAAGAAATATCAGAGGTAACTACAAACCTACTTTGGAGCTTAGGATCTAGCCTTCCTAAACTCAGAGAGGGCTCTCTCTATGTGATTTAACTTTGTTTACTTAATGGATTTTAGGCTAGCTATGTTTGCTTTATTTGGTTTGATTTTGATTTGTTGGTGGAATTACGGATTTAGATGGATATGTGCCTATTTATTTTCCATTGGGCTATGGAATCAATATATCAAGAAAACATAATAGAAACCAATTATAAAAGCAGTGTCACAGGACAAGGAAACTCTGAGATGGTGAAATGATTTTCAATTGGGCTCAAGGAGCAGTTGAGGATTCCTTGAACCGGATAATGAAGGAAGATGAAGGAGGTCAATCCGGAATAGAGGGAAATTAAGGATCCTTTAAACCAGATACCAAAAGAAAAAATAAAAATGAATAACAATTCAAAACATAGTGTACTTAAATAGATTCTGCAATAACATCCGTGTTATACCATTCAAATTTAGAAAAACATTCAAGTTTATGGAATAACTTAGAAAAGAACATGAAAAATTGAAATATACTTCACTGAAGTGGCCCAACACATGAATCCTGTAAAGAAATGCTTCTATTATTTGTCCTGTCTGTCAACTGGAAAAGTACAGTAAACCCTCAGGTTGTAGATGAGTTCAACTATAGAAATATTCAGAAATCCACACTCAATACTTCGAATTATGAAGTATTTATACAAAAAATACTACAAAATATCCTAAAATTGATTTAGCAATTATTCGAGAAAAATGAAATATCTTCATTCAAGAAGATAGAGACAGCTACCTAGATAATGCAAGCTGTCCCTGCTTGTTTGGCTTTGCTGTTTGCTTTCACTAATATTTTGCCGCTTTATCTCTTTTGTTGTTTGCTTTATGTTAGTTGTCCCTTTTTCTGTTTAGTCTCTTTCAAGTTGGCTACATCTTTACTTTGCCTTGTCATTTGATACTCTTTAAACTCTATTACTGCTTTACTTTTAATCTTTGACTGCTTTGTTTCTGTCTTAACTTGCATGCTCTGTTTTAACCTTGACTGCTCTTTTACCTGTTTTACTTTTATCTTTCAAAGTAAATCATTCAGTTTCTCCCAAGCCTCTTCATTTGGTAATTTGATTTTTACCATTCTTCTATAGATTTCATCAATATTTGGAAAATGTAGGCTTGTTCACAAAAAGGTGATTTACCTCATGCTGGAGGTAAAAGACGTTTTCTAAAGTTTGGAGGAGCACTTTTCCTATGGACACACCTTTCATTGATGAATTGTTGGAAGTTTCTCTGGCTACTTCTCTCATCTTCTTATCATAATCTTCATGTTTCATCAATTTATCATTGATTACCAAAGGATTAGGCAAACCCTTCTGTCTCAATACTTCAAATTTGTCAAAAAACCTGTTTACTGAATGTTTCATGTTTTGACATTTCTCCTCAAGTTGTATCATCAAATTTCTCTTGGAAATAACTTTCTTCACTTATAGAATGGTCTCTATTCTATCAGCTATCCCAAGTACCTCTAATTCATACTTGTTTTTAGAATTTAGAAATTTGATTATTTTAGAGGCTTCCTTTGGTTTCTCCCCAAGATCTGCTTTTACCTTTTGAATTGCCTCACTGGCTTCCTTCACCAAATCATTTTGTTCAAATATTACCTATATAAATGGCCAAATATCATTGACTGGGTCAATGATATTGGCCCATAAATGTTGCTTTGCTTGGGCCAAAGGCTCCTTTAGTGACAATTCTTTTTCTAGCTGGTGGATCCTGTCATTCAATCTATTAGCTTTTTGTTTCTCAACTTGATGCATTACTTCTGCTAATTTATTTTCATATTCCAAGATCTTCACTTGCTCCTTAAGCTTATTAATATGTTTTGTTTGAATGGACATATCTTCCATCGCTTGAATCAATTTGCTAGCATCATTAGTGGGATGGGTTGTTGATTTTGTTGATGATGTTGCTACTGTAGATGATGTAGCTGCTGGAAATCATGTTGATGCTGTTGATGATGTTGTTCTTGTAGCTCCTATGGTAATAGCAATAATGGGAACTGCTTTTCTGATAGCCTATTTCTCCTTTACCAATTTATCCATTTTTGTCTCCATTTCTCTTAGTTGAGTTGTCAACTAGATGATTAAGTTCATCATCTCATCCTTTTGATTAAGTGTCTCCAACACCTCCTTGGTTTGTGGATGTTCAGTAGTTGGTAGCTTTAGCTGTTTCTTGAGTGCAGCTATGTCTACATTTTTATTTTTGATGAGTTCTTTTGTTGCCTTGATATCAGTTGGATTATAGCCACTTTCAATCACCAACTCTTCTAGTGACTTAATCCTATTGTCCTTTTCTTGTGATGAGGCCCTTTCCAGCTTTAACTGTGACTGTACATTTTCCAGAGAATTCTTCAATTTCTAGACACTTAGAGCTTTTTGTGTCATGGTTGAATATATCATTTCTCCTGCCTGTTTATGAAATTCAATCTGGTCAATTGGGTGCACATCCTGAGCATGAATTTCAAAGGCTATTTTCTTGTAATCTTCTGAAATTTTTGGGGCCTTTACCTCTAGCTGTAAGAAGGTCATCTGCATTTTCCTAGTTTTTAGGTAAAAAGCTAAAAGTAACCTACTCTGATCACTGGGAGTTTGCTTCCAGTATTGTGTACATATTGCAGCTTTTAATGCCTCATTTTTTATTTTAATTTCTTTGTATTTCTCCATGATATCTTTCTCTTTGTCCATTGTTTTGCTAGATGATGAAACTTCTGCATTATTCTGATTTTGAATGATCTGTGCACTAGAAGATGAGGGCAGAGGTGTTTCTTCTACATGTGTTGAGGGTGCATCACCCCTGATGATAATATTTATTTCTACTTCAACTGTCTTTTCATGCTCTATTACTGGATTTAGCTTGGTTTTCTTTCTGCTCACAAGCTTAAATTTAGTATCAGAGGTGGTTTCAGCTGAGTAGGATCCTTCTTCTCTAGCCCTTTTTGAACTTCTGTCCTGTGGGTCTGGAGTATGCAGGATGGAACTAGTATCAACCTGCTTATCCATCTCCTAAAGAGTGTTTTCCAACCACTCTGACTGGTTGGAATACTTTTCAATTTTTGGTTTTGACTCATGGATGAAGGGGGTCAATTTGAATTTGACTCTTAATTTACTTATGACACCTAAAGGATCATAATTCCATTTGAAACTGCTGCTGAACTTGAACTCTTGTAAGCATCTATCTGCTTCCTTTCCAACATTTCTATTGTTACATATAAAAGGCCCTATTTGGTTTTTAATCTTGAAATGGGTCTTATTTTTGGCTGAAAGGAAACAGATTTCATCAGAATTCAAGATTTGTCTGATGTATTCCAAGGCAAATAGCCACATTGGGAGGTATTTTGGAAGCTTGTATGGAACTAGATGGCTTCCATACACTCTAATCTCTGTATGATTTTGGTATAAATACCAATCTCCTGTTTTAATTTGATCGGACAACTATAACACCTTCTTAATCTCTTCATTGATTCTAGGTTGAATGCTACTGCTTAGCATACTAACAATTGGATAAACAAATGAGTCAATGAAGTCTTTGTTGTTGGAAATAATACTGAGAGGGGAGGGTGAATCAGTATTATCAAGTCAATTATTTTTCAATTCAACCACAGATTTGTATACGCTACTTTAGTTAGAGAAACCAGCGTATATATGCAACTTCAGTTAAGGAAAACAACGTATAACTCACAGACTTGAAATTTAATTATTCTTCAGGTGTTAATCTTAAATCAGTGTGTCAGAACCATATAGACATCAACCAGGAACAAAAAAATAGTGCAGAAAGTCACACACAAGAACACAAGATATAAGGTGGAAACCCAATGTGGGTGAAAACCACCTACTACAATATGTCTCTATCTTCTTTCAATTAGAAACTTCTTTTTACAATGATTCTGTACTGGTGTAGTCCTTTACCAGTACGTAGGCTACAACTTGTAGAGGGCTACAACCCTCTCTCGTTCTCTAGTTTCTCCTGGAAGGGAGCTACAACCCCCTTTAGCTCTTGTACTAGCAGTGGTACTAGTACGCAGGCTGCTATCTGCAGAAGGCTTCAACCTTCTCTTTCTTCCAGGGACCACGTTTCATCAATTTTCAAACTGGATCCATGAATAACATCAATCAAACATCAATTATATATGCAACAATCAATCTCATTTGTACAACCCAATATATAATCAATCAAACACTTCTTAGAATGCTGTAACCAGAAAACAGTAACAGTAACCAGACACCAACTCTGAACCCAGAACACTGCAGCAGTAAACAGAAGCAGCTAAAGCATATTTCATGAAACATATGCTACTTCCTATGCTGAAACTTGTGTACATACGCATCTGTATCACCGCCAACCGGCGTATACGCTTCTGTGACTTACTGAACCTGCGTATATATGCGCCTTTGTTGCGCCAAACCTACGTACAGATCTATGAAAGACAGATTTCCCTTTTCAAGTATTCAAGCATTAATTATACCCAGATTTTCAAATTCATAGATCAATTCATGCATCAAATACCATAGATCACAATCACACAAAGATACTACTATTCAAGCTTTGAGATTTGACCCATCAAGAGAACTTATCCATCTTGCAGTGTTCAGGTTCCTCCTTGATTCAGATCCAGCAATGCACCATAACCAATCACCAGTGTTCCAGATCTTGCTCTTCTTAAGATATTCAATTCTCAATCGATGCCTTTGCCAAATGATCTCCTTGCCATTTTATAGACTAGGCCTTACTCAAACCATGGTCCAAAACCACTAAGAACTAATACCATGGACCCAATACATGGGTTCAACACCTTGGATGCAATACCATGGACCAAAACCATAGGTTCAAATATGTCGGACTAAATACCATGGACCAAACATACCTTTTTCCACATGTACGCGCTTTTCTTTGCATGAAAGTGCGTGCATACGCATACGCGCCTTTGGATTGGTGATACCGCGTGTATACGCGACTTTGCTGAGAGGAACCTGCGTATACCTTATTTTCTTCCATTCTGATTGCTTGAACTGTGATTTGCCACCTGAGAACGTTGCCATCAAGGACAACACCTGTGCCATAGTGCCAAACTTGTGTCATAATGCCAACAATCTCCCCCTTTGGACTTGATGGCAACCTTCCAACTTCAAAGTCATTCTCCCCCTTTGACATCAAGGGCAAAGGGTTATGCTCCCCCTGAGTTCTTGTTCTGTTGTGCTGTCCAAACTCCCCCTGACTATAGGCAAGGTCTGCAAGAAGATGTTCTACAAAAGAAACATGACTTTATACATCATAAATGACCTTCCTACCACCAAAGACTCATACATACATCCATTTCCCAACCAAGTGGGGCTACACCAAGATAAAACAAGAACATTACATCATTCATCCCAGGCATAGTGGGGAAACGAAGAAAGGCCGTTACATGACCTTGATAAGAAAATAAATACATGACATAGAGACGAAATATCTACAGCAAGATTATGATAACAACTATCATCAATAGCATCTGTCAATCACCATTCAGACCAGCAACCATGCTCTCCCTTTGCACCTGTTCCTCTTGAAACCAAAACAACTATGAATTTGAACCAAGATCTTCTAAGATAATGCCAACAATGCATTATTAGAAGAATATATATGCTCCCCCTGAACCTGTGCCAGATGGTCTCTGTCAAACCCATATCAGACTCTTTTCATCGTGAGTCTGGCCCCCACTGCTTTTCTGCAAACTAGCATATACGCGACTGTACCGATAGAAACCGACGTATATACGCGGATGCTCCTCATAAAACTCACGTACAACAACTTCCAGATCAGCAACCTGTAAATGTCCTGTAATAAGGTATGTCTGCATATCAACTTATCATAACACCATAGTCATCTCATCAAGATCTGCAACAATGCAACTCCATGTATCCAGCATATTGTATATAGCACTATGTATCAAGACTTCTTGGTATCATCAACAACAGCAATCCATGTGAGCGCCAAGAACTATAGGAATCCAGCCTCATAACTGTATTATGTGATCTTTATGCATATGATGACAGTAGCATATGAGTAACTCATCATGTGTATTCATGCTTTGTACTTCTCCTTATCCTTATGAAGATCACCATGTAAACACCATATATGCATCATCAGAGAATCAACCACAAATCTGATCTGAACATCAACTATGTAACCCCAAGAATCATATGAGATTTTGTCATGGATAACTCATAACCATATCATAGCAAGATATATCATTTAGCCATATAAGCATCATCATCAAGGACTACTAACTGTTGGGCCGTTAATATGCCATTATTATTATCACTTTTGAACACTTATTCCACCCATTTCTATTATTCTTCATCATGTCATTTATTATAATTTATTATATAAATCCATTTTATGATGATTTATGCTTCTATGAATGAATATTATTTATTCTCCTTTATTTCTAATAAATTGATGATTATGCATGATTTTATCAATGATAGTTTTAATAAATCAGTTGTAACATTATTCACCATTTTTAGCCTCCAAGATAATTTCCAGATTGAAGATTTGATCATTAAAAGTGCCAACTCAGAAATTCGTTGGAATAAGAAGTGACGGTTTTGTGGTTGAGATTCTGAGCAAATGAAGCAGAATCTGGAAAATCCGAAACATGGGTTTTGTCCAGAACAGACCCAGTTAACTTCTTTAAAGAACGGTTTGCCCAAATTCGGCTTGTACTAAGAGAAATGCAGGGTTCTTTGAGCACGATTTTCTCAGATTTGTTGTTGCGGCCGTCCTCCAAATCTCAGCTGCAAAGCCAAATTCGTCTTGCTCTTGTTGAAAGCTGGATGGAAATATATCTTCTTGTTTATCAATTGGTTGGAAACAATCCAATTTTGTAATAGAAATCATGTTGTAGTTATCTCTATTGTAACTGCTCTCTGATCTCTCTCTATTTAAATGAAAACAGAGATCAGAGATGGGGGGATTCGAATGATGGAAAAATGATGGAATTGAGGATTTAGAATTAGAGATTTAGAATTAAGAATTCATGATAGGATAGGAGGAAGAAAGGATTGTTTCAGGCTGTAAGTCTCAAAGCTGCTGCTGTTGTAATGATTTTACCATTTAATGATTAAAACCTGATTTGGGAGTTGCTATTCATTCTTTTCATCTGAAGTAGCCCAGCAGCATCCGCTGGCGGCTAAGGGCCCAGCCTCTGGTGGAGTACGCTGCTGCTGTGTATCATATCTTTACAATTGCTGCTGTGTGATGGTTTGATTTATTTCCTATTCTTTTGAATTGCATTATTTTACAGTTTCATGTTTTTATAGTGTGTTGTTAGAATATTTTATGGAATTGTTTTATTGCACAAGTTGAGATTGAATCATGTGGCTATTATTTTCCATCATAACAGAGATTATTATCCTTTTCAACTTATATTGTTATGTTGTTCATTTCAAATGTAAAGCTTCGCTGTTCATTTTAGATTGTTGGTTATTCGATTCCACTAATCAGAGTTTGCTATTCAGATTTATTAAATATGATTCGTTGTTTAATTCCTTTAATTATAAGTTTGCTGTCCATTTACTTCGCTGTTCAGTTTGGTTGATTAATTGCAAGAGTTTGCTTTTAAAGAGTTTTCCTAGTTTACTTTCAATAGCAACTTTAGTTTAATTTCGATTTCCTTTTAATTGCTTTAAAGCAGGACTCTCAACTGTAGAGAACATTGGTTATTGCTTCCTCGTTCCCAGATTGATTGTCTTGTTCTGGTTTGATTTCAATTGCATCAATCTCTAGAGGAATGAGTTATTGCTACTGTATCCTCAATTGATGTTTGTTGAGTGAATAGTTAGATTTCAGAGCATTTGAGTTTATGTTATTGTTAGATTTCTTTTTCAAGCATTCATTTACTTTTGGGTTTTAAGCACTATATTGCAAAACATTACTCTTGAGTGAATAGCCACCTCAGACTGAGTACACTCTTGAAATAAAAAGTCGTCCCTGGGTTGACAATTAATGTGAAGGTAATTAGGAGTTAAAAAGACACTTTTTATCGCTCCACACTAACCATAATGCCAACAATGCATTATTCAAAACATAAACTCCCCCTGAACCTGTGCCATCTGTTTACTGTCAGATCTGATCATGCATATATCAGCAAGAAGTATCACGACATCATCATCATCAAGTTAGGATCAAAACACTTCTAAACATCTTAAGGGTATCAAGACATTTCCACACATCATTAGTAGATTGTAACCATTATCAAACAGAACAAATAATGGACTGAATCATATCAGATCCTTTTTCTGAGCCCGTCCCCTCTGCTTTTCCTCAAACTGACATATACGCGATTGTGCTTTGTCTAACTCGCATATATGCGTGACTTCACTTTATGAAACTTCTGTATGAGATTTAGGACACTGAAGTTTTACACTTTCAGCTCCCCCTGAGTCTGTTATGTCTGTATATGGTGTTGTGCCACATCTTCTTGACTGTACTTCCTTCTTCTTCCATATCTTCAAGTGTGATGATGTTTTCTCCTTTTGGTGTGGTGCGCGTACCTTGTTCCTGCATTCCTTTGCTATATGTCCAAGCTTGTCGCATGCATAACATATTACATGTTTCATATTCCTTCTGTAGCAATCAACAGCGTTGTGACCGAACATATTGCAAGAAAAACAATATCCATTAAAGTACCTGGACCGTGATGATCTTTCTGGGTGATGATCTTGAACCATTCTTCTTCTGCATCTAGCTGTAACATGTCCAAGATTATGACATACATAACATTCAACCTTATTTATCGGAGGAGTAAAATAATTTCTTTGAAGAATTTCTTTCCTTGGCTGTTGATGGGGTTGACCTCTCATCTCCTTGTTGAGTATTTCAGATTTTGCAATGGAGTCCCTTGTCTTACTTTGTGAACTAGATTCTTCAACAGATCCATGAAAACCAAGACCAGTTTTGATAACAGGAGACCTTTCACTACTAAGAATATCATCCAAGATCTTAGTACTATCTTGAAATTGTAAGAGCTTATCTTTTTCTTCTAATTTATCTTTTAGAATATTTACCTCAACCTGATGATGATCTTCCTTTTCAATATACTGCTTCTTCATGTTTTCTTCAGCATTTCTTCCTTCTTCCAACTGATGTCTTAGTTGAAGAACTCCGTTTTCTTGTTTTTCAAGAGACTAGAGTAGTTCTTTATTCTTCTTATTTGATTCTTCAAGATCTTCCTTTAGTGAGAGGATAATAGCTTCAAACCTTCCATAATAACTGGATCTATCTCTGAGTTTCGTAATTGTTGTGATCCTTTCATTGACTTTAATTCTTAATGATGTTGCTTCATCCTGCAACTTTTGAAATTGAACTACCTTGTCCTTGAATACCTTCCTTACCTTGTTTCCTTCCTCTAGTTGAACTTTTAGTTTGGTAGCTTCTTCTTTGAAGGCACATTCCCTTTTATTCAATAGATCTTGTTGATCTCTAATTTTGTCTGTAAGCCTTTTAAATTCTGCCTCTATTTGATATCTTTCTTGCTCACCCATAAGAGCAATTTCAGTTGTTTCATTATCACTTTCATCATCTTCAAATGGATAGATAATTGTATCACTAAAGGATAACAAATTCATACCTAATAGTTCGTCTTCATTCTGAAGTGATTTTGAATCTGAAGTGCTTCTTCCACATATTCCCCAATCGATACTCCCACTGTCATAGTTCTTCTGAGATGTCTTCTTCTTCTTAGGTGCTTTCTTCTTAAGCTTCTTTCCCATTGTTCTATGGATCTCCTTCAAGCGATCAAGCTTCTACCAAAGGACCTGCTCTGAAACCAATTGTTGGAAATAATACTGAGAGGGGGGGGGGTGAATCAGTATTATCAAGTCAATTATTTTTCAATTCAACCACAGATTTGTATACGCTACTTTAGTTAGAGAAACCAGCGTATATACGCAACTTCAGTTAAGGAAAACAATGTATAACTCACATACTTGAAATTTAATTATTCTTCAGGTGTTAATCTTAAATTAGTGTGTCAGAACCATATAGACATCAACCAGGAACAGAAAAATAGTGCAGACAGTCACACACAAGAACACAAGATATAAGGTGGAAACCCAATGTGGGTGAAAACCACCTGCTGCAATATGTCTCTATCTTCTTTCAATTAGAAACTTCTTTTTACAATGATTCTGTACTAGTGCAGTCCTTTACCAGTATGCAGGCTACAATCTGCAGAGGGCTACAACCCTCTCTCGTTCTCTAGTTTCTCCTGGAAGGGAGATACAACCCCCTTTAGCTCTTGTACTAGCAGTGGTACTAGTACGCAGGCTGCTACCTACAGAAGGCTTCAACCTTCTCTTTCTTCCAGGGACCACATTTCATCAATTTTCAGACTAGATCCATGAATAACATCAATCAAACATCAATTATATCTGCAACAATCAATCTCCTTTGTACAACCCAATATATAATCAATCAAACACTTCTCAGAATGTTGTAACCAGAAAACAGTAACAGTAACCAGACACCAATTCTGAACCCAGAACACTGCAGCAATAAACAGAAGCAGCTAAAGCATATTTCATGAAACATACGCTACTTCGCTATGCTAAAACCTGCGTACATACGCATCTATATCACTGCCAACCGGCGTATACGCTTCTGTGACTTACTGAACCTGCGTATATACGTGCCTTTGCTGCGCCGAACCTGCGTACAGATCTATGAAAGACAGATTTCCCTTTTCAAGTATTCAAGCATTAATTATACCCAGATTTTCAAATTCATAGATCAATTCATGTGTCAAATACCATAGATCACAGTCACACAAAGATACTACTATTCAAGCTTTGAGATTTGACCCATCAATAGAACTTATCCATCTTGCAGTGTTCAGGTTCCTCCTTGATTCAGATCCAGCAATGCACCATAACCAATCACCAGTGTTCCAGATCTTGTTCTTCTTAAGATATTCAATTCTCAATCGATGCCTTTGCCAAATGATCTCCTTGCCATTTTATAGACTAGGCCTTACTCAAACCATGGTCCAAAACCACTAAGAACCAATACCATGGACCCAATACATGGGTTCAACACCTTGGATGCAATACCACGGACCAAAACCATAGGTTCAAATATGTCGGACTAAATACCATGGAACAAACATACCTTTTTCCACATGTACGCGCTTTTCTTTGCATGAAAGTGTGTGCATACGCATACGTGCCTTTAGATTAGTGATACCGCGTGTATACGCAACTTTGCTGAGAGGAACCTGCGTATACCTTATTTTCTTCCATTCTAATTGCCTGAACTGTGATCTGCCACCTGAGAAAGTTGCCATCAAGGACAACACCTGTGCCATAGTACCAAACTTGTGTCATAATGCCAACATTTGTAGCTAGATTGTGTAGGATCTTTTCTGATAATTACCCTCTATGTCTAGTTTTTGGAGGCTGACTGCAAACCTTTCTGATTGGAAATACAAAAACATATGGAACAAAACTGAGGAGTATTTGAAAGCTCCTTCTTCTGGCAGCTTGACTAGTTGATCATGCATTGTGTCTGCTAGGAATTGGGCAAAGTTGAAGGTTATAGCTGGAGGCTGGTCTGGGCTAAAGATAGAGAGGAAACCCAAGATGGATTCATCTACATGTTCATCAGTAAAGTATCCTAATATACAAGATAACATGGTCACAATTTTCCTGGTTTGTTCTGGGAACATGGCAGCAGAGTAGGGTGGGTTCTTTTTAGGAATTTGAGCTGTTTCAGGGAGGAAGGTTTGGAAGATTTGAGACCTCTTAGGAAAGTCTAGCTTTAGGTAAAGCTCAGTAAGGGTTTCAATGGAGAAGGGCACTCCCTCTGGTTGTGGTTGAATTTGCAGCATTTGATTGATGGATTGAGTAGTGACAGTAAATAGGATTTCTTGGGCTGGGGTGACTATGGCTCTTTCATTTGGCAAATAATTGATTTGGCACAGCCTGATGAGTTCGGGGCATTGGTAGGTCTGTTGAAAGGTATACTTGGGAATGTTAGACTCCAAAAGATGAATATCATCTGCTTGGTCATTAAATTTGTCATGGCTACAGCAGTGGAGCTCCAAGAGGTTGGACTCTGTAACAATGTCAATGATTTTGAAGTCTTTATCGGCCAAGGGTAGGTGTTCGACATCTGCTACTAGGGGTTGAAGAGGGTTTACCATTAGAATGCTCTGAGAAACCATTAATTTGGTTCAATTTATCAATTTTTGAGTTCAATTGATGGAGCATAGTACTAGAATTACCTGGAAAACAACGAATTTCGGTTGCAGAGGGGTCTGGGCGGCAGCAGGGGCTCTGTTTCGGGTTGGTGACAGCTCTTGGTCTTTTCTTGCAAGTTCAACAATAATGGAGAAATAACAATCTCTCGGGGCTTTTGTTATTTCACCTTGTTTGGGGAATTGGCAGGTTCTTCATAGCGCGGTGCGTAATTACACAATATGGTGGTTTATCGCATTGGTGGTTTTACCACACAGTGCAAGGGCGGACATATGGTTTATCACACTACGAAAAATGGTTTGGTGGTTTTGGAGGAGCAGGTGCGATAAAACATAGGAGCGATGTGTGGCGAAAATGTGGAGTTACAAAACCACCCATTTCGCATCCTTTTAAAAGCTTTAATTGTCGGGCGTTGAGGGGTGCAAAACGGATTGGGGACCGTTGGATATGATCTAAGGAGATCAGGCGATAGATGGATATGAGGGTATTGTGGGTTTTTGGAGAGGTGGGATCGGGAGTTAATTGGTGGAGGGTTATATGTAAATAGGGTCGGGATATTTATAATGGGGAATTAATATAATAATGCGGGTTAATATGGGGGATCATATATAAACTATATAAAGTGGATTTTTTTGTATGTTTTTAAATAAAAAATGGAATTAGTAAAGGGGAAATTAATTTTCAAAGGAAAAATGTGTTTTTTAACTAGGGAAAGGGGTCTTTAGGAAGGGAAAAGGGGTGAAATAAGGGGAAAAGGTTAAAATGAAGGGAAAGGGACTTTTTACAAGGGATAATGCCTTATAAGAATGGAAAATAGGGTTTTAAGCATGGGGAAAGGGATTTTAGAGGATATTAGTGATATAGAATGAGTAATTGATGCTTTCCATGACTTGTCAAACTCTTCTGCCTACCCTTTATTTATTCTAACATTTTTTCTTCATTTATTGGGTGCATTTGAGCTTGCTGACCCTTTTATTTTCTTTTGATAAGAAAACTAATCTATTTCTAACCTTATATCCTCCAATGGTTCAGATTAAACTTGTGAGCTCATTATATTCTCTACCTAACTACTGATCTTCCAAGATTAAATGGTTTGGTCAGATCTTTATTCACTAGCTACCATAACATGAAATTTAAAGCATGATTGACCAAGATTAAGTTGTATGATCATCATGAATTGTGGCATTTTGGACAAGTTGCACACAATTTTATTTGCAAGAGAATAGTGAACTAAGAGTAGTGGAATTTGAATGTGCAACACTTTCAGAATGTATTTTTGTTTCTTTTTGAGGGGTTCATATTTTATATCCTTTTTTTATCTTCTTTCTTTTGGTCCTTTGATTATTCTTTTAGGAGATACCCTCTTTTGATTTTTTAATATGGAAAACATTTGCAAAAAGCAAAGGTATGTACAATATTTCAAGACTTAACATAGTCAATTCAACATTATGATCCCTATTATTATAGGAACCTAACAAGACCATTGGATGGGGAAGGCCTATAGTTATATATCTATAGGGTCACGCGTAAATATTAATTGTGGATTGCCCTGACCAGTGTGGGTCATCAGAAGGAGTATTGGGTTGCATTGTGTGGTTATACACGTGTGTGTGTGTGTGTGTCATATGTGGCATGGGCACACTTCCATGATACACACACACGCACACACACACACACACCAATGTGACACTACATGTATGGTGAGGGTGGAGTAAAGTAAAGGGTTAGAGGTATGCCATGTGGGTGCCACATGGCAGAAAAGAAGAATACTTATTGCTTTCAAACGTGTCAGCCAAAAATTTCTCTTATGTGATTTCTACCGAAAGAATTTTCTTAGGTCATATATCGTCAAGTTCGTTTCAACGAGATGAACACAATGATGTCATCCATTTGATGTTTTAAAGAAGTTGAGAAAGATGAAAATTTTTAGACCTAATTTCCTTAATTGTTATTAGCAAAAAAATGATCACCTAACCATTTCTAACTAGGTGGATAAAATACATCATGTAGGATTAATTTTATCATAGTAAAATCACTTTCACCATGGGAAATAATTCAGTAAACCATTTTTATTAAATTGTTTCTAATTAAATGCCAAAAAACTAATAAATCATTTTATTTGTTAATTATTTATAAATAGAGATATTTGACTATTTTAAATATCTTTTCTCTCTTGTTTATAACAAAGTATTAGGTTGATCTCGAAAATGGAAAATAATAAAATAATATTGACCAAATAAAGGTCTAACTGTTAGGAATACTTTATTATATTTTTTGGAGAGGGAAAAGATATTCAAAATGGGCAAATATCTTTATTTAGAAATAATTAACAAATAAAATAATCTATTAATTATTTCGCTAGGATTGAGAATGGTGTGAAATTGAAATAATTATTAAATAGTGATTTAACAATTATTCCAAGAATATAATTAATGAATAATAAATAAATGGTGATTTATTTAATTATTCCTAGGTGATTTAGTCAAATGTAGCGAGGAATAATTATCAAACAATGATTTAATAATTATTCCTAGAGAAAAATAAATAAATAAATATTTATTCAATTATTCTCAATGGGTTTTTAAATTTTAATCAGAAACAATTTAATAAAAATGGTTTTTTAAATTATTTCCCATGGTGAAAGTGATTTTACTATGGTAAAATTAATCATACATGGTGCATTTTGATCTACCTAGTTAGAAATGGCTAGATGATCATTTTTTGATGATAACAATAATGTTTCCTTGTATCCTTGGTCATCATAGTGACCACCTCCTTCTAACATGTTTGGGGGCAGGGATTAGAAGGGGGTATATTACAAAGTGGAATCAAAGCATCCAGGTTCAACACTTGGACAGGATGGGATCTATCATGGGTAAATTAATGGAAAGGTTCATTCCAATCCCTTGGAAGTAAGTTGGTACTCTGTTACAGAGCTAACAAAGCAAAAAGGGTTCCATGTTGAATTTTAGAAAATAGATAAAACAATTTTTTAGGTGTTAAAGTTCAATCTGTGATTGATTGATTGCATGTATGGTTGATATGCTTACCTTATGATTTACTTATGGAGCATGATACTAATGTGTGAGTTGATCCTTTTGTAATATATGCTAATGAGTTGTTGTGGTTTTATTGGTATTTATGTTCTAGCTTGATATTGATGTACTAACATGGATTGTTGTTTCTGCTAGTCTCATCATGACAACTCCACAAAAGAAGTTTTATGGTCATGATTTTGGTATCTATTTATGTCATTATATATCTAATAGTGATGTGTGAATCAAAACAGATCACAAGAAGCAAAGGATAGTGAGAAATTAAAGAGATGAGGACAAGAATGGTTCAATACAGTTCTGACAAGTAAAAACATGGGCATGAGGAAATATTAGTTGACCAAGGAGGAGGGAAAAACTCTCCTAACTCAATGGACACCTTAAGAAGCCTAAGGACTGAGATTAGGAGTTGTAAGGTGGATAATGAAAGGTTGGTAAGGGCTCAAGATAGGAAAACTGAGGTAAATGCAATCATACTACAAAGCCTTTTTTACCTATAGAGACAGAGACAACATGAGCTAGGGTCTAGTTATAGAGATAGAAAGAGCTCTTTGAGATCAGAAGAGAGAAAAAATGGGGTAGATGGTAGTGGGTACAGGAAGACACACAAGCAGGAAAGTGAAGACACTATGAGAGGGAATGCACCACTAAGTACCCCAAAGAGAAGAACTGGTGCTTATGGACAACCCCCTAGTGGACATTCTAGTTCCACTACTAGGAGGCATCATCATCTGAATCAGAGAAAGAGAGAAAAGGACGATATTCTAGAGGAATTCAAGAAGGCCAAACAACCTATATTTGATGGAGAAATGAAGAAATCTAATGATGCAGAAGCTTGGTTGCTTGGAATGAAGAAATTCTTCATAATTCACAATTATTCTGAGAACATGAAAGTAAAGGTAGCCACCTATAGTTTGAAGGGAAAAACAAATATATGGTGGGAATATTTGAAGAATGTCAAAGGCATAACTGAAGAGGAGTTGACTTGGAGTGAATTTGAAAGGCTCTTCACAAATAAATATCTATTAGATAAATACTATGATAGAAAAGAAAAAGAATTTTATTATCTTAGGATAGGACAAATGTTGGATGAAGAATACATCACCAAGTTTCTATAATTTTTGATATATGTGCCATATATTAAGGATGAGAAGGAAAAAGTTCAAATGTTAATTAGAGGGTTGGCCCTATCTTTCAGAGTTCGAAATAAATTTTATGAATCTCAAACATTAGATGAACATTCCAAGTGTAGGCCTGTGTTTAAATCTAATTGGAAGTCCAAAGGCATCGCCAAGTTCAATGAAAAAGGGCATAAAATGATTAATGAATCACATACAACCACTCCTACTCAAGAGATTCAAGGAAGGTTCAACATTGTTGGCAGGGACCGTTCTACTCAAAAAGGAGCCAAGAGTTTTTGGAAGAGTCCATATAAGTGTTGGATGTGTGGGGAAAATCACCTCAGAAAAGATTTCCCATAACACAATCATGTTGGTTTGAAACTATACAATTGGATGTGGCACGTGGTATGACAATAACATATGCAGTTGTGGACAATTGACAAGAAGACCACCAAGCGTCCATAATCAAGATGGAAGGTAAGCTTTGCAATCAAGATATTTCTATTTTGTTTAAAATTGGATCAAACTACAGGTACATTAGTCCTAAGCTTGTGGAAATATGTCAATTAGTCAAAGAATTGCACACAGAATTGTGATTTGTTCAATTGGTAAAAGGAACCAAAAGAAAATAAGCCATTGGTTCAAATCATTTTCATTTGAGCTCAATGGTATGTCAGCGACAAAAAACCTTAATTTGCTTCCTTTGGGTGCACATAACAAACTATTAGGCATGGATTTGTTGTATGCACACAAGATGGAAGTTGATTGTTATGAAAAGGAAATCAAGTGCCTAGATGAGCATGGAGAAAGAAGGGTATTGCAGGGAAAATGGAAGCCCATATCATTGAGACTAATTTCCTCCGTGCAAGCCAAGAGAAGCAACAAGAAGGGATGTATCAGGTATGTTGTGCAAATTTCTAGTAACGTTGAAGCCAATAGTAGCATTGAGAGTAATGATAACGACATTTTAATCAGATATCCCATCTTGCAATAGTTCCAAGATGTCTTCCATGAAGAGGTTCTTGGATTACCACCTCATAGAGAGGTGGATTTATCCATAGAACTGATACAAGGAGAAGCTCCAACATCAAAGGCACCATATGAATGAGCACTCCAAAGTTGGTTGAGTTAAAGCTCCAACTAAGGGACATGCTTGATAAGGGCTATATAAGAATAAGTGTGTCTCCGTGGGGAGAACCTATGTTATTTGTGAAGAAAAAGGGTGGTACACACAGGTTGCGTATTGACTACAGGAAATTATACAAGGTGACCATCAAGAATAGGTACCCCTTGCCCAAGATCGATGACTTGTTAAATTGATTAAGGGGAGCGACAATTTTATACAAGATTGACTTGAGGTCAGGCTATCATCAAGTGCGCATCAAGGTGGAAGATATCCACAAGACAACCTTTGGAACGAGGTATGGGAATTACGAGTTTGTAGTGGTACCCTTTGGACTTACGAATTCCCCTACCACTAAATTCATGTGTTTAATGAACAATGTACTACGCCCTTGGACAAATTTGTGATTGTCCTCGTTGATGATATATTGCTGTACTCAAGGACTCAAGAAGAACATGAAAAACACCTAGCTTCAGTGCTATAGTTGATAAGGGAACACTAGTTTTATGAAAATCTTAGTAAGTGTGAGTTCTTCTAATCACAAATAGTTTATTTGGGGAACATCATCTCCAAGGAAGGGATATCATTTGATCCAGAAAAGATCAAGGCTATAATAGAGTAGCTGACACTAAAAAATGTGAATGAGATTAGATCATTCATGGGGTTGGAAGACTGCTATAGAAGTTTCATCAAAACTGTCTCCAAGATAGGTCATCCAATCACTTCATTGCAAAGGAAAGGAAATAAATTCGAGTGAACAACTGAATGTGCAACAAGATTTGAGAAATTGAAATAGTTTCTAACTAATGAACCAATGTTGATAATTGAATACCTAGAAAAATATTTTTTGGTTTGTGTTGGGTGAAGGAATTGCGCTTGAGCAAACTCCTCAACACTTAATTGTCAACCTGAGGGTTTCGTAAACTTAGAGATGAAGCACAGGCAATGCCAGAAATGGTATGAACTTTTCCTATTCCTAATCCTACTTCTTAAAGGAAATGCTTTGCAGCATCAGATAGAAAACAATTGGAAAGGCAATTAACACCAAGGCAACTCTAGTGCTAGAATGTAAAAGACAATTTGCAAGTAAAACAAGTAAATAAATTCCACACAATAGAAACAATCTTAAATGCTGAAATGAAATTCTATGTTCATCTTGAGATGGATGGTAAGCAGTCTGACAAGTGGGCGCTTGCAGAATTTTTCCTTCCTTCTAATCTTTCTCCCACACAAACAACCTATCCTTGCATGGTTGCAATCTGCTTGCACTAGTGCAGGTACAGTATTTCTGTGTAAGAGTATATTCAATCTTCCTTACTAAAGACTTATGTCTAAGTGAAGGTGCTCTAAGCCTCAGGGCTTGGAGCACTCTATTCCTATGTCAAGAGACTAGCTCTTGCATTGAAGCAGAGTCCCCTTTACTCAGTTTCCAAATTACTTTTGAAAGTTGAAAGACATGATGAAAAGGAATTGCAATTGTAAATGAAATTCTGAAGTAAACTAGCTGCGAAAAAGAAAATGCTTCAACTGATTAAACTTCGTAAGGGAAATAAACTTCATGAGATAAAAACACTTACAAAAGAATCAATAAATAGTCTAAGTACTTTGCATGTGTCAACCAGTTTTGGTACTTCACCCACAATAATGACATTCTTTGCAAGTATAATATGGTAGTTTAATATAAATGCTTCCAGATCTTCAAGAGATGAAACTTTAATACCAAAAACAGTTACTTGATTAATCGATCCATTCACTTGCAAAATAATGGGAAATAAGATGCATGTAAGTGATTCACTGTTTGCTGCAACGAATGACTAAGCCAAGGTGCAAGCAACAACATGCACTGGTGCAAGAAAGAGTTCCTTGCACGATCCGCTTCGAAAATGAATTAAGACAGAAAACAAGAGTAAAGTAAATGTGTGAAAGACATCTTATAAACAAAAGTAAGCACAACTACTCTGAAAACCACGGATCCGTTCCACACATAGGCTACAGAAGATAATTTAATCCAGAACTTAAAGATTAGCGATTAAACTATTACATCACACAACTACAAAGAAATAACCACACCGTCTTTCCAAATAACGAAAGCAAGAGAGGTCAAGGGCTGGGTAGGCCGGGCCCTGGCCAACCAGCTCGTTCCCCTTCTAAGGAACAAAAGTGATCAACACTTCAAATAATACATCAAAGACAAAATTAAACACTGTATGTGCAAACCATAGCAATTCTCTTGTATTTACTTGATTTGGAAAACTACATTACAGAGCAGTCCAGCCCCAGAGCGAGGCGATAACCAGATTACATAAACCAAAATAATAACCGATGGTTCGCTAGCTTCCTATCTACGATCTACATCATATATGTCCTTCGACTCTAGGCCGTTTACACTAATTATAGATAAGTCTTGCTCAGGCCTCTCAGCCAAACAGACTTAGAAAACCGAATTACAAACTTGGCCAATGGTTATAACACACACGAGCTTCACTGGGCCATAATCTATCTTTGGAGAAAAATTCCTGCATGCGCGCCACCTGCTTCAGTTCATCAGCAGTTAGACTCGGAGTCAAAGATCGAGATCTGTCCTCGTGGAAGATAACTCTCGGAAATCTCGGACAGTGGTAGTGCAGGAATATTCCTGCACTAGTCAATTCATACATTATTAACACTACGTTCCATGATTACTTATAGGAAATCAATATGAGTTGCAAGAAATATGTAAATAACGTGAAATCTATATAAAAAGATTAATAAAGTGTTGTAACAAATCTTAATATAAACTATGAGCATGTGCAGGAAAAGGGTAACCATCTTATACTAGTGCAGGAAAGAAGGGTCTTATATGAAGTTAAAACAGAGGTTGATATTGAAGGAAATGGGGTAAAAAATAGGGCAATTTAGGTTACCAACATACTCCCATCCCTAAGTTATTGTGTGTCCTCACAAAATATTTTACCTCTGCAGAAAAAACCTTCAAAAAAATGAGTGAACACTCCTCAGTTCTGCACTTCAATGTTTATTCTTGTCTTTACTATCTTTGGCTTCTTGTCTCGGGCTTTTCACAGCTGCTTAGTTACCTTCTTCATTTGTCTATAGCATCTGGAAGCCCAGTATTTCCACACCTTTACCTGCTGCTTCTGCTTCTGCTTTTTTACTTCAGCCAGTAATTCCACCTCACTCTGTTTCTGCCAACTCTGCTCTTTCATGACTTGATTTAAAACTTCCAGGTCATGGACTTGTTGCTCCAAGTCCATTATTCTACTCTTAAGGAAGAGAGTGGACAGTTCTGTACTAAGATCTTCAGGTGTGAATGCCTCTTCTGCCACAGACTCAACATCAAGGCCAAGACTATCAAAATTCTGCCTTAAGACATCGCTGAGGGTTTCTATGCTTCGCGTTTTACAGTCACTAAGGGTTTGGATACCCTCACCAATCTTTGTGCCAGGGGTTTCAATACCTTGTGACCCTAATTCCTCCTGGCTTTTAACAACTTGCTCTCCCAGTTTCTTAGGGAATTCCACACCCTGTCCTTCCAAATCAGTAGGGGTTTCGATTTCCCATTCTTCTACCACCACAGGGACTTCAATACCCTGTCCTTTGAACACTGTAGGGTCTTCAATGCCCTGATCTTCAGAAATCGTAGGGTCTTAAGTACCCTGATCTTCACAAACCGCATGGTCTTCAATGCCATGGCCTTCAAAAACCGCAAGGTTTTCAATGCCCTGGTCCTCGAAATCATTAAGGGTCTCCACATCCAGTTCACTAAAATTGTCAGGAGGCTCTTCATGTTATTCCTCTTCGTCCTCCTCTCCTTGGACTTCACTGGTGTTTGGTGTCGACATTGTTTTCCTACTCCTTAGCCTACTGACAAATGTTGACAACAACACATCATCTTCTGCATTCTCCTCATCCTCCACAGTGTGTGCCACTACGTCTGCGAGCACCGAGATATTATGAACTGTGGAGGAGATTTGGGGCGAGTTGTCGATTACAATTGGAGAACCCAACTAGTTTTTTCCTTGGTCGACAACTTTCCTCCTCGCCGAGGTCCTAATTTTCCTTTTCTTTGCTGCAGGTGGAGTGTTTTCAATGACCCTCTTCTCTGCTTGCACTGGTGAGCCTTTACTTCACCACTTGGCAAGAGACAATGTCTCTGCCTTTCTCTTTTTACTTGCACTTGTGCTAGTAGGTTCTTCTGAACCCCTTGCTCGGAATTCTTTCAGAAATGCCTCCCATGCTATTCCCTTTTTCTCTAACTTCTTCTTGACCAACATCGTAATGAGTCCATGATGGCAGATTTTGGTTGCAACATGGCTTGCACTTCCGCTCTGCACATTTTTTGCCATCTTTTCGAGGCTCCTAAGCAAGAAGTGAGGGAAATTAATCAGTTTCCCCGCCTTGAAATGTGACAGCAATCTAAGATGGTATACGAATGCCAAGGTATAGCGTCCTTCGCCTCTGACAAAATTCTGTAATATAAACAGTAAATCTTGCCATTTCCCGACCATGGCGGTCTGTGGCAATCCCTTTTTCCAATCAACCTCAATCTTCTTATCGACCATGAACCGCTGCCAATGCTTCTTTGTCAACCGCTCTTTCTTAAACCAGCGCTCACTTGTAAGTGGCAGGCCTGTGGCTTGCGAAATGAACTCTTCAGTGATTTTAAATTTTAAGGACCCGACCCTAACTCGGCCTTCCTTGAACGTTCTTGCAAACTCTAGCACTACACCCATTTTGAATCCATCAAATTTTGGAGAAATGGCAGGAACCCATATTCTTGCAAAAGTGCAAGACTGTTCCTGTATTCGGTGGTTTGTTCAATCTCCTATAGCGACAGTGGTTCACTCCTCACGGGTGCCATTTCGAACCTCTTCCACTTCACTAATCACACCCTCGAAATAATTTTAGGGTAACTCCAACATTCACCGAGAATTCTATGCCGGAGGTTCCTCGCCTTCCGTCTTTGTAGACCTACTTACCCGGCTATGATGGAACAGTCCCTTCCACTTTGGGTGTAGATTCTTGTCAGTTCATTATAGGTGAATCGTGATGATTGGATGCAGTGGCGGTATAGGTGGCGGTGATGCAATGGCTAGAATGATCAGATCACAGGTAGGTTAATGATGGTCGGGTAGTGTGGAATGATTGCAAAGAGGGTGAGTGCAGGTTATCGGACGGAGTACCCTTCCACAGTCAGCATCATAATTCAATCAGACTTATTTTCAGCATTTATTAAGAAAAATTAGATTTCAGCCTTACACATCTTTCACTTTAAATATTTGTCCCTAGATTAGTAATTAATGAAACAAAGCATCAATTAAAACATGGAATGAGTTATCATATCAACACATGTACAAAAAATACAGGCCCATAAATCTTTGATAAACCATTTCAGGACTGTGTAAATTGCTTCCATAGTCAATTGTATTTCTGTACCAGACCTGCTTGCACTACTGTGCTTGCACTGCATTGTGCTTGCACCAGATATTTTTACCAAATAGAAATTCTGATAGGACATACTTCTGTAGCTGGACTTTAAAAAATTTGCCTCATTATACAAGAAAAAAATGATTCACCATCCTTTGGTGCTTCTCAACATGCCTTCTGAATGACAACATCAAATTCTGCAATCAACTTATGAGGGAATAAAGAAGTGGGAAAGGGGTAAAAAAGAAAAAATCAAAATGGGAAGGAATATTACAGCAGGGATTTCAGAACAATATCACCAAGGGGTGTAAACGAAATAGGATGTGGGAAAAAATTCAAGGGAAAAGAGGGATTTTACGAATCGGGTAAGGGTAGTTTCTTGGAAGAAAGAGGAAGGTAATTCATTGGGGAATTTAGAAAAGAACTAGTGGGAAATTTTGAAATGGGAAATAGAAGAAGATTTTTACCTTGAAATCTATCTGCACTGGTGCAGGAAAAATAACTACAGCGGGAAGTAAGCATTTACTTTGATAAAAATGTCCATGCTAGTTACCCCAAACCTGGGTAAGTGCTCAGTTTCGTGAAACTGCTTCTTCTTGGTGGCAGCCAACATATCTAAAAATCAAGTAGCATTCCCTTTTTATGAAAAATTTGATCTTCCTACCAACACGCTGGTTTTCAAGTTGATCCTTCTGCAATTATGTTAGTCAACTGATTTTCACAATTACAGGAAAAAAAAACATTCTTTTTATACTTTTTATTTTTTGTCATTTTTTTTCTTTTTATTTTTCTTTGATTTTTTAATTTTTTTTCACAAAATAAGGACAAGAAGGAATCAATTCTTCAATAGGTTGGTGCTATCACCTACCAACTCCTTTTCAAATGGTTGTTGGACTTGCTGCATAAAATCTCCTTTAGTAAGGGGCTGAAAATATACCTTCAATCTATGCCCGTTTACTAGGAACACAAAATTCCATCCATCAATAGTTTTGATTTCTACCGCTCCATTTTCGAACACTTTGACCACCTCATAGGGTCCCATCCAGTGTGTATGGAATTTTCCTTTAAAATGTTTGAATCTTGAATCGTAAAGGAGCACCCAATCACCTGGTTGGAATTGCTTTTTCTGAATAGACTTTTCATGCCACTTCTTGCGCTGTTGTTGAACCAAGATGTTCTGCTGAACAACATCCCTTCAGATTTCATCTAACTCGTTCAATTATAGAAGGCGATGTTTCTGTGCCTCAGAGAGATCTAGCTCCAATTGTACTGCAGTCTTGAAAGTCTTGATCTAGAATTCTATCGGCAAGAGGACTTGTTTTCCATACACCAGCTCATATGGTGTGTGTCCCGTGATGTTTCTCCAAGTGGTCTGATAGGCCCACAATGCTTCTGGTAAGTTGTCAGCCCAATCCTTTCGGTTCATAATTACCATCTTTGTGAGGATAGAATCAATCACCTTATTTGTGGATTCTAACTGGCCATTTGCTTGCTGGTGATATGGTGTGGATTTCCTGTGCTGGATTTTGTACTGCTCCATTACACCCTAAACTAGATTAGAAATAAAATGTGATCCATTGTCAGAAACAATTTCTCTAGGTACACCAAATCTAGTAAAGATTTCAATAAAAAGAAAATCAACAACAAGTCTTTCAATAGCAAAAGAAGCAGCTTTAGCTTCTACCCATTCTGTAACAAAATCTGTACAAACCAAGATATGCGTTTTATTTGATGATGAGGGATTTATTTGTCCTACAAAATCAATAGCCCATTTTTCAAGAGGCTCAATCATAACTTGAGGACATAAAGGCATCTCATTGGTTTGGTTAGGCTGGCCAATTTGCTGACAGCTATCACACCGCTTGACATATTGTTTGGCATCCTTGAATAAGGAAGGCCAAAAATAGCCAGCTTTTAACACTTTGTATGCAGTTCGCTTATCGGTGAAGTGACCTCCACACGGTTCATCGTGGGTAGATTTTAAGATATCAAACACCTCTTCCTCTCTTACAAATCTACGGATAATGAGATCTGCTCCAGTGTAAAAGAGGCCTCCTTGGATCCAAGAATATGCAGCACTTTTCTGAATGATATTCCACTTTTCACGAACGAATAAGTGAGGTGGTAATTTTTCTAGTGACTAAATAGTTAGCTATGTCAGCAAACCATGGAGATTTTGTTGACACCACAAAAAGATATTCGTCAGGAAAATCATCATTAATAGGAATTGCTTCACCAGGATTATTTAATCTTGAAAGATAATATGCTACTACATTCGATTTCCCTGGTCTCTCAACAATAGTAATATTAAGTTCCTGTAATAATAGCAACCACCTAGTCACCCTACCGCTAGTTAATGGTTTATTCATCAAATATCTTATAGCGGAATGATGAGTATGTACAAAAACTTCATATACTGTAATATAATGTCTGAATTTATTAATAGAAAAAATTACAGCTAAAAACTCTTTCTCAGTAAGAGTATAATTGATTTCAGTGGGTAACAAGTTTTTACTAATGAAATAAATAGCATAAGATTGTTTGTCTTCTTCCTGTCCTAAAGCTGTGCCAATAACAGTATCTGAGGCATCAGAGGAAATATGGAATGGAAGGGACTAGTTTGGTCCTCTCAACTGGTGCCTGAACTAATTTTTCCTTCAATGTCTCAAAATACTGTTGGCAAGATGTAAACAAAGAAAACTCACTATCTTTAGCCAAAAGTCGGAAAAGGGGGGTAGCTATCCTTGAGAAATTCCTAATGAATCTCCTATAGTAGCCTGCATGTCCTAGAAAACCTCTCACTTCCCTTTGAGTTTTGGGTATAGGAAGACTCGAAATGACTTCTATCTTTGCAGGGTCAACCTGGATACCTTTGTTGGAAATAAGATGGCCAAGAACTACTCCCGCCTTGCACATTAATCTACATTTCTTGTCACTCAAGGCAAGATGAGCTTCTTGGCAACGAAGAAGCACTTTTTCTAGATTCTTGAGGGCTTCCTGAAATGAATCACCAAACACAGAGAAATCATCCATATAGATTTCTATGCATTCAAGCTCAGCAAAACTAGCCAAGACTTGCCTTTGAAATGTATTTGGGGCATTACATAGCCCAAAGGGAAGCACTTGGTAAGAAAATGTACCCCATGGACATGTAAAAGTGGTTTTTTCTTGATCCCCGGGTGCTATCTGTATCTGGTTATATCTAATAAATCCATCTAGAAAAGAAAAGTACTTCTTACCAGCAAGGGTATCGAGTACCTGATCGATGAAAGGAAGGGGGAAGTAATCTTTGAGAGTGGCTTTATTTAATTCTTTGTAATCAATGCAAATGCGCCATCTCCCATCTTTCTTCAGGACTAACACTAATGGAGAGACCCACTGGCTATTAGAAATGGGATAGATAAAATCAGCATCTAAGAGTTTTTGCAGTTCTTCCTTTACAACATCTCTTAGAGCTGGGTTCATTCGCCTTTGGGGTTGTCGGACAGGTCGGGCTCCATCCTGAATATAGATATGGTGTGTACAAGTTTTAGGAGGGATGCCTTTCATATCTTCATAACCCCATGCAAAGGCATTGAGATGGTTTTGCAACAAATTCACAAGCTACTCTCGTTGAGAAGGGTCCAAGTCTAAACTGATATACAAGGATTTACCTGGACTAATCTCAACAAGAGTAGTGTCAGGCTCAAGAGTACACAAAGGTGTCACTAGAGATGGTGATGATGGAGGTAGAGAGTCATATCCTTCCTGAAAATCTAGACTAAAAATCTGACTCAATGACTCAAAATTAGGCATGGTGTCTAGATTGTTTAGGAAGTCTTGAATCTCACCCTCTTGTGAGGACTTAGCATTCTGATGTATCAAGGAAACAGGCTGGGTCTCCTCATCACTACTGTAGTCTAACCATAAAGTGTCTCGGAGCTCCTGAATAGATCTAGCAGGTGGATATAAGGTGACTTTCTTTCTAGAATCTCCATGGGAAATATACATATCACCAGAACGACATCCAATATAAGCATCAGCCGTAGCAAGCCATGGTCGTCCCAAGATCAAGGGATGCCCTCCCACAAGATTCTTTGGCTGAAGCACAATGAAATCTGCGGGATATTCCCAAGAATATAAGGAAACGACCACATCATCCAATACTCCTTCTGGCTTGATTTTAGATCTATCTGCTAGTTCAAGCACAGTGGGAGTAGGACGAATATGGACCAATCCAAGTTGATCCATGGTTTGCTTGGTCATAACATTAATGGCTGCCCCTAGGTATATAAGTACATTGGAGACAAGGACATCACCTATCTGAATAGAGACAACAGGGTTTCCGGGGTCGGTATATTTTTCCATGTTCATACATCCTGTCATCAACTCTGCTGCTCTACCAACAAATTGAATGGTTTTGGGTTCCAATCTTCTCCTTCCTGGCTTCTTGAGGTAGATTTCCCTAATGATTTTTGTACAGATGGGGATCTCTTTGATAGCTTGGAGCAAGGGTACCTTTATGAAAAGGTTCCTAAGCTTAGAAGCCAGGCTAGACTCAGGAATGGGGCCTTTCTTCTCCACAACTAACCTCTCTGGATAGGGAGGTCAGTTGGAGGAAGATGACGAGGGCTCAAAATGTACAGGGATAGGCTGAATGGTGTCATCTTTCCTAGAATGGTCAGGAGTTTCCTCCTCTCCTTTCTCATCGATAATCACCATGGGATGCTTTTGATTTTTTGAGGTTACTACTTTCCCTGATCTCAATTGAAGATCATTGACTCCAACTGGCATGGTCTGAAATCTGGATGAAGAAAGCGGGGTCATAGAATGGATCATTTGTACCGCTTTATTATTGGGGTTTGGTAAAGGTTGAGCAGGCAACTGAGAAGGTCGAAACAGTGGAGGTAAAGGTAATGGTGGCATAGGTTGACTCAGCTGAGGTAATTATGGTTTAGGCATTGGGTAAGGTGCATATGTAGGAGGATATGATTGCATCGGTGCATGATAGGAATTATGTGAATGATGTGAATGGTTTGGCCTTCTCCATCCTTGTTGCCAAGATTGGGAGGGTTGTCCATATTGATATTGATTCCCATGTTGCCAATGCTGAGAGTGACCAGTGTTAGGATAGGAATATGAGTGTGCATTATAACCAAAAAAATGTGGCGGAGGTTCAGGAACCATACCTACACTTACCTGAGGTAATTTCTTCGTGCTCCCATTGCATGCAATGATTCAACTTCAGGTTGTCCCCCTTCAAATACAACTTTCAGCCAAGGTAGGGAGGGCCATTTTTCTGTAGCATGGTTATCTGCACATTTATTAGTTTCTTTAATATCTAGAGGACATTCTCTTAGAGGATGCTTTCTTCTACATATTGAACAGAAAATAGACAATGTTTATTGCTCTTCTACAAGTTTTTGCTGAAACTTCAAAGGGTCTATTTTTTTACTAACAATATTCATTATTTCAATTTTCATATTGTCCATTTTGTTTTCTAATCTAATAATCATAGCATCAGTAGATTCGGTTTTCCTGTTTTTATTTTGAATTCCTTTACTAGATCTATGTTGGTTCCTCGAGAATTTATTGCACAAGTCACAAATCTGATCAAAAGGTTTTTTAGCAATATCCCCTTGTCCTAACAGATTTAGATTATTCCTAGAATCATTAGTAAGCCCACGTAAGAACAAGGTTCTAATAGTACTTAGATCAAATTTGTGCTTTGACCTTTGGAGGATGTACATGAATCTCTCCAAATAGACCTTTAGCATTTCATCATCATTTTTCACAATAGTAAAGATTTCATCTTGGATATCTCCAGTTTTACAATATTCCTGATATTTTGATAAAAACACTTTCTTCATTTGCTCCCAAGAATTTATAGTGTTTCCTCCTAGTCCCATGAACCAGTGGAGTGCTACGTCCTTGAGAGTTGCAGGAAACAACTTTAACTTCTGGGCATCAGATAAGTAATCATAACTTCTACACAAAATATCAAACTCAAATAAGAAAGAGTCTGGATCTTCATGTACCTTACCATAGAAATGAGGAAGAACTGATGGTGAAATATTTTTCATTTGTGCTTGTATATTAGGATTCACAATAGGGAATCCGAAAGTAGATTGTTCCTCATTTACCTGATTTTCACCACTTCCTTCTGCGTGGTCTTCCATATCTGCCATTGTTGTTCTTCCACACGAACCGCTCTTAATAGGCTGAGAAGGCTGACTATGGATTCCAACAGTCCCCTTCTTCCCCTTTATGGGCTGTGTCACACCTGAACTACTGCTACCAGAGCCTAGGTGGATTGTTCCTGCGTAATGAGTCTGAGTTTGTTTGGACTTTCTGCCTACAAAAGAAGACCCAATATGAGTTTTGGTTTTAGATTTGTCAGTGTTTCTTTGGCCCCTAGTGGGCTTCAGACCCCTACCTCGTTTCGGCATTCATTTCAGAAAAAATGACAAACAAGATTCGAAATAAAAACTGCAAGTTTTAAAAATATATCGGCACCTATAAACTCCTTCAAACAATAGAAGCACACCACGGGAAAAAATAATAGCAGACTTACCCCTATTTCAAAAAAAATGGAAAATTCTTACCAATTCAAATCGCCTCCCTAGCAATGACGCCAAAATGTTGGGTGCGGGAATTGTGCTTGAGCAAACTCCTCAACACTTAATTGTCAACCCGAGGGTTTCGTAAACTTAGAGACAAAGCACAGACAATGGAAAAAATGGTATGAACTTTTCCTATTTCTAATCCTACTTCTTAAAGAAAATGCCTTGCAGAATCAGATAGAAAAAAATTGGAAAGGCAATTAACACCAAAGCAACTCTAGTGCTGGAATGTAAAAGACAATTTGCAACTAAATCAAGTAAATAAATTCCACACAACAGAAACAATCTTAAATGTTGGAATGAAATGCTATGTTCATCTTCAGATGGATGGTAAGTAGTTTGACAAGTGGGCTTTTGCATAATTCTACCTTCCTTCTGATCTTTCTCCCACACAAACAACCTATCCTTGCATGGTTGCAATCTGCTTGCACTAGTGCAGGTACAGTATTTCTGTGTAAGAGTATATTCAATCTTCCTTACTGAAGACTTATGTTTGAGTGAAGGTGCTCTAAGCCTCAGGGCTTGGAGCACTTTGTTCCTATGTCAAGAGACTTTCTCTTGCACCGAAGCAGAGTCCCCTTTACTCAATTTCCGAATTACTTTCGAAAGCTGAAAGACATGTTGAAAAGGAATTGCAACTGTAAATGAAATTCTGAAGTAAACTAGTTGCGAAAAAGAAAATGCTTCAACTCATTAAACTTCGTAAGGGAAATAAACTTCATGAGATAAAAACACTTACAAAAGAATCAATCAATAGCCTAAGTACTTTGCATGTGTCAACCAATTTTGGTACTTCACCCACAATAATGACATTCTTTGCAAGTATAATATGGTAGTTTAATATAACTGCTTCCAAATCTTTTAGAGATGAACTTTTAATACCAAAAATAGTTACTTGATTAATCGATCCATTCACTTGCGAAATAATGGGAAATAAGATGCAAGTAAGTGATTCACTGTTTGCTGCAACGAATGACTAAGCCAAGGTGCAAGCAACAACATGCGCTGGTGCAGGAAAAAGTTCCTTGCACGATCCGCTTCGAAAATGAATTAGGACAGAAAACAAGAGTAAAGTAAATGCATGAAAGACATCTTATAAACAAAAGTAAACACAATTACTTTGCAAACCATGGATCCATTCCACACATAGGCTACAGAAGATAATTTAATCCAGAACTTAAAGATTAGCGATTAAACTATTACATCACATAGCTGCAAAGAAATAACCACATCGTCTTTCCAAATAACGAAAGCGAGAGGGGTCAACGAGCTGGGTTGGCCGGGCCCTGGCCAACCAGCTCGTTCCCCTTCTAAGGAACGAAAGTGATCATCACTTCAAATAATACATCAAAGACAAAATTAAACACTACGTGTGCAAACCATAGCGATTCTCTTGTATTTACTTGATTCGGAAAATTACATTACAGAGCAGTCCAACCCCAGAGCGAGGCGATAACCAGATTACATAAACCAAAATAATAACCGATGGTTCGCTAGCTTCCTATCTATGATCTACATCATATATATCCTTCGACTCTAGGCTGTTTACACTAATTACAAATAATTCTTGTTCAGGCCTCTCGGCCAAACAAACTTAGAAAACTGAATTACAAACTTGGCCAATGGTTATAACACACACAAGCTTCATTGGGCCGTAATCTATCTTTGGAGAAAAATCCCTGGATGCACGCCACCTGCTTCAGTTCATCAGCAGTTAGACTTGGAGTTGAAGATCGAGATCCGTCCTCGTGGAAGATAGCTCTCGGAAATCTCGGACAGTGGCAGTGCAGGAATCTTCCTGCACTAGTCAACTCATACATTATTAACACTACGTTCCATGATTACTTCTAGGAAATCAATATGAGTTGCAAGAAATATGTAAATAACACGAAATCTATATAAAAAGATTAATAAAGTGTTGTAACAAATCTTAATATAAACTATGAGCATGTGCAGGAAAAGGGTAACCATCTTGTACTAGTGCAGGAAAGAAGGGTCTTATATTAAGGTAAAACAGAGGTTGATATTGATGGAAATGGGGTAAAAAATAGGGCAATTTAGGATACCAACAGTTTGTACATATGTCTGCAAGGAGGGCTCAATTGAGTCTTGATGTAGGAAGGACAAGTAGTTTATTATGAATCATGGAAAATAAATGAGCATGAGTAAAACTATATGACTCGTGATTTGGAGTCAGCTTCCATCATTCATGCATTGAAAATGTGAAGGCATTACCTCCTCAGGAGAACATTTACGCTCATGATAGATCATAAGGGACTAAAATATTTGTTTGATCAACCTAAGTTGAATGCAAGAGAAGCTAGATGGTTATCCATACTCAGCGAGTTTGACTTTGAAAACAAGTACATCAAAGGCAAAGAAAACAGGGTTATCAATGCACTCAGTAGAAGGATTCAATTAAATCACATGGTAGCCATAAGCTATTATAGATTGGACCTAGGAGAACGGGTCAAAAATGCAGGGCAACATAATGAAAATTATTAGCAGATAAAGGAAAAGCTACAACAAGATGGTGAGGGTGGAAAGGATGAAGAATATCATCTCACAGGGGATGGAATAGTTAAATTCAAGTGTAGAATATATGTGCCAAACAATTAAAATTTGAAGAGATTCATAATGATAGTTCCATTCTAATCCATATTCCATCCACCTAGGATACCAAAATACCCTCATGGCCATCAAAAAGTTTTATTATTGGCCTAACTTGAAAAATGAAGTAGCTGATTTTATTGTTAAATGCATGAAGTGCCAACAAGTGAAGGTCGAATGTAAACACCCAATAGGTTATTGCAGTCCATTACCATTACGGAATGGAAGTGGGAAGTGATATCCATGGATTTCTTTATTGGTTTTCCAAGAACCTCCATACAACATGATGCAGTTATCTGAGTCATTGAAAAGTTGAGAAAAGTGGCTCATTTTGTAGCAGTCAAATCCACCAATTTAGCTAGTGAGGTGGCTCAAATTTTCATAAAGGAGATTGTGAGGTTGTATGGAGTTCCCAATAAAATAATTTTAGATAGAGATGCCAAGTTCACTTCAATATTTTGGAGAGAGTTATTTGCAAGCTTGGGGATAGAATTGGATTTCAGTACAACTTATCATCCACATAAGGATGGAAAAAAAGGGACAAATAGAATTCTCTAAGACATGTTGAGGATGTATGTGATGCACCAGCTAAAGATTTGGCAAGAGTATCTTCCATTTATAGAGTTTGCATACAACAATGGGTAGCAAGAATCTCTAAAGATGAGCCCATTCGAGGCACTTTATGGAAGGAGATGCATCAGTTGGAGTGATCGAGTGAGTAGGGTACTTGTTAGGTCTGATATGTTAAAAGAGATGGAGAAACAAATGCATATCATCAGGTATAATTTAAAGGTGGCATAGGTTACTCATAAAATCTATGCAGATTAACATATAATGGATAAGGAGTTCCAAGTTGGAGATCATGTTTATTTGAGAGTTAGAACCAAGAAAAAATCCTTGAAGATTAGATCATGTGCCAAGTTGGCACCACAGTTTTGTGGGCCTTTTGAGATACTTGAAAGGATAGGGCCAGTGGCCTATAGATTAACCTTACCACCATCGATGAAGATCCATGATGTTTTTAATATTTCATTGCTTAAAAGATATGTGCAGGATGCTAATAATGTAATTGGTTGGTTTGTGTTATAGGTAGAACCAGAGGGATGGTTCCGATTGGAACCCCTATGCATCCTATATTAGAGGCAACTCATGCTCTGAAACCAACTAATAGAGAAAGTAAAATTGCAGTGGAGACACTTTGGGCCCGAGGAAGCCACTCGGGAATGGCTGATACAATGTGGGCATCTTTTCCTTTTTTGTATTTTGGTTGAAGCAAATGTATGTAAAAATAGTAAATTTTGTACAAAGTTTTGTGTATAGAGCTCCATATCAGTTGTGTTTGTTTTTGTATATGGTTGTTGAGCACCAAGGATGGTGTTCCCCTTCAAGGGGGAGGGGACTATGACATCCCCTGGTTAATATTTCTCTTTGGTAAATAATTGTAATTATTTTAAATGGTTGAGAGAGGGACACAAATTCCATTACTTGAGGAAGGAGATAACTTGAGGGAATTGTTGTTTTAAATATCAATTCTCGTTGGTTGAGTGGTTTAATTTGCACTAGCCATGCCATAAATAAAGCTAAAAAAAAAATGCAGGGTCAAGTGTCCTTTGAGCTTCAACCACAAGCAACAAAAGGACAAAACTTAAAGACATGCATGAGCTGCACTGTAAAATAAGTTGATTGTTATGAAAATCGAGGGACGAGGGAAATTAGTCAATTTTGGAAAATATGAATGAAAAATCTTCATAGAGGGGGGATCCATTATTCATAGGGGCACCAATCAACCAATGAATGTGATCCTGGTGGGGGGTTACCCTTTGTGTGATCCAGTATTTACATGTGACCCCATAGTTATGTGTGTGTATTGTATTTGCACCGACATGCCACTACATGTATGGTGAAAGTGGAGTAAAGTAAAATGTTAGAGGTATGCCACATGGGTGCCACATGGCAAAAAAGAACAATGGTATTTTTAAATTAATAAGACTTTAAAAGCTCATAAATTGCAAAGTTGGAGTCCAAATTGGACAAATTTAGATCTTGGCATGGATATTTTTTCAGTCCATAACTTGTTGTTGATAGCTTCTGATAAATTGTGTGTTGTTTTTGGTGTGCCTGAGATTTCAGGTGAACGCTTCACTCATCTTCAGGGACATGTGGTATTGATAAGCCATGGTACTAGCCCATGATATTGTAGCAAAACCTATTTACAAATTAAGAATCTCCATGATAAAGTGGTATTAAATCTCCATGGTTAAGGATGTTGTTTCATGTTTTTTGAAATGTATAGATACGTTTAACTTATATGTTAATTCCTTTTATAATTAGTAATAATAGTAATAATAATTTAAAATGAAGTTATAAGTTTTTATGATTTTTTTAATTTTAGCAGTGTGAGAAATATCATGAAATAAGTGTTTTGATATTTATCATGGATTGGTATCTAATATGGGTGTTTACCAACCATTTAATTTAAATGGGTGAGTTATGTATATGCAATTTTATATTTTTCTATGTGAGCCACACACACATCCATTATATTATGATACCATCTTCTTTCACTTATATTATTTAGTTTTTATAAATCAACTTTAAAATTCTAATACATATTCCAATAATACTTTCTACCCAGTGATTCCCTAATATTTAATATTAATATGTATTTTTTATATCTCAATTCAAAATTATGTGATCTATATTTTGAATATTGAGAAATATTTTGGTTAAAATCACATCAAAAATATTGCATTGACATCATCACGACAAAATGAAGAGTCACACTTTAACATCTTTTATATTTCCTTTATATATTTGTCTTAAATTTTATATAAATATTTAATTTATATACCTATATTTAATCTTAAATATTATAGCACAATCTTATATTTAATCTTAGATATTATAGCATCATCTTTTATTTCATTTGATAATTTTCCCAAAACATTATCAAAAAATTGTTTTTAATCGTAACATGGGTGCTACCATTTTTAAGTACGCTCACTATTAAAAAATCGTTAACCCATTTTTACGCCGTAAGGCGTTTCCCTCTGAAATAAACTCTCCAAACTGCTGTCGTGTCAAAATATGTGCCATTCGATTTGGTTGTTAGACGATCGAGTAATCCTTAACCGTTGATTTCAATTGCGCAATGCCAGGCGCCAGGCTCCATACGAACCGTCAACCGTCTTTCAACAAGATAGGTTGCGGTGAGCACAGACGAGAAGGAGGCGCCTGGGGAGGCCAGACATCGTGGTGGTGTGGAGGGAGAGACATTAGTATTCGCAGAACCACAAAATCGATGGCCACGCACAGCCAAATAATCAAGCAAGACCGTCATCCCGTCTGGCTTGCCGATGCGCTGATTCTTTCAGCCGTTGCATACAGCGACAATCCTCGGCAGGAACTTGAAACACTGAACCGTAAAATTTACCCTATCATCGCCGAGTCCAAAACTACTTACTTGGTCTTTGTATGTTTTTTAGAGCAGGTAGCCATGGCAGCCATCGGGAACCCAATTGCTGGATTAGTGCCTGATCCTGAACCTGAACGCGAGACAGGTATGTTGGACCTGCCAGAGAGTTGTATACTGGTCATTTTCTCCTTGACTATGCCGTGCGACATTGGCAGATTGTCAGTTGTCTCCAAGCTCTTCAATTCTGTGGCCTATTCGGGCGATCTGTGGAACAAATCCCTTCTTAAAATATGCCACCAGATCGTATCCAGGGCTGACCCCCCTGTCCCAGCTTCAATGGTAAAACTGTGCGCTCGCCTCGTCGATCCAATTCTCATAGATGGGGGCACAAAGGTATTTATATATCACTTATTCTCAGGGTTTTGGTTGTCATATTTGGGAAAACGTCGTTCATCAACTCATTAATAATTCATATTCATATGTTTTTGTTCTGCTGGAACAACAATAGATGGCCTCGCTGGAAGGATCCCCAGCGAAATTGGGTTACATGTGACTCCAGGTTTGATTATCAATCTTCTTCTTTTTATTTTTCAATTTGTTTGTTTAAGGGTCTCCTTCTCTTGTTGGTTTTGAGGTCACGGTATTCTGTGATGGCTTCTCATGGAGTTATCTGGTTCAAAAATCATATGCAGGCAGCTATTGGCTTTAGAGCATGACGATGATTTGGAGTTCTTTGGGGCTAATTTTTTGGTCGACCCCATATTGTATTTTCCGAAAACGAGGCTCAGGAATGCCTACATTGCTCTACAGGTATGGAGGATTGCGTGTGTTCAAAGCGATCCTTCTAATGTAAGTGGAAGCTGGGTGGGAGTCAATTTTTGCACAGTTGTGTCTTTCGCCTTTGGACCAATGTTGTGGTTGGGGTTTATCTGAATCATGCTGAGATTACTGGATATGCCTTTGGATCAATGTTGTGGTTGGGGTTTATCTGAATCACGATTCATGCGGAGATCACTGGATATTTCCCTGGGGAGCTTAGGTTTGGGCTATGATCTATCAAAGGTCAGATGCCCAGGCGGTAAGAGACTCTGAGAAAGCCAAATGAACGCCTAATGAGTACCTTCCTCTTGATGTATTGAATACCCTCTTCGCTTTGGGTCTTCCTGTTGATTGCACTTGCAGGGAAGTTGCACACATTTTGTCTTTGCTTAGCCTTCTGTGGCAGGTTGAAGATTTTATGTAGACTTTTATAGGTCACTTGATTCTTTTTAGAATTTGGTCCTACTTTATTCATTTAGAGTTTTGGTCATACTTTCGGTTAGCAGTTTTTAGTCTTTACAGGACTCTGGTGTTTGTATTCGTTTGAAGTCTTTGTTGTGGTTCTTAATCAACACCAATTTTCTTTCAAGCTCTTTGGAACATTAATATGACAGTTATTAGTGTTTGCCGTCTCTGTGCCTCTGCATCTCATTTTTTTGCCGCTTCAGAATTCAATCATGTTCTTTTTGGTTACTTGACCCTCTTTTTCAGAGATTTAATCATACTTCCTAATTGGATCTTTCAACCTCCTCAGGCCTCATGTTCATGCATTTCGATACATTTTTGTGAGTTCGTCTTTAGTTTCAACTCCTAAGTGTTTAGGCATTGGTGTTACTCCCTTCTCAGGGTCTGGTTCTTTGCAAACACTCATCCACAAAACACAGGGTATCTATCCAGACCTTGTAGCCCAGACCCATTTTTTATTTTTCACGTCTTTTCATACTTCCCTAAATTGCACTTAAGGTGTGTTTGTGTACATACACCATGTGGTTATGTTTACAATGATCTAATAGCTGTGTATATTTGACTTCTGACTTGTTGTTGTTGTTGGGTGAACTACCAACCACCCAATCTTAATGCCGAGTATTCCCAGTTTGCTATAAATAAATGGCCTTGCTCTCTATTTCATAAAAGAAGCAATGATTCTCTAGTTTTTTCGATTGTTTTTAGTGTCTGTTCTTTTTATAAGTTGTGTGCTCTTTGTATGGTGTTCAAGCTAACGCATGATCCTGGTTAACTCTCCTTGTTTTTAAACAGAGGAAACCCTCACAGAGTATACATTGACGTTATGGTTTGTGTTCAGATTCGAGGTGCTGGCGGAATTATCAGTGGTTTGGTGGTTGGAGATCCGTGGTCAAATCGACTGCAGGCTTTTGTCTCCGAATACCAACTACAGAGTGGTGTTTGCCCTTAAATTCACAGAAAATCCCTCTGGGTGGGAAGTGCCAATTAGGCTTTCTGTTACAACGCCAAAGGGAGAACAAATGGAATTAGAGAAGCGTTTGAATGAAAGAAGAGGCGAAAACCAGGGTATAAATGGTGGATGGATGGAAGTGGTTGCAGGAGAATTTACAACCAGACCCGAAACAGACGATGGTGATGACTCTCACATCAAATTTTATATGAAAGAAGTGTTACGGAGGATTCCTAAACGTGGGGCTTCTTCTGGTCGGCGTGAAGATTGAGCCCATCTACACATAATTTCATCTATTGTGTATATTGCATCTGTTTCATGTTGTAGACTTAGTTGCATTTATTGTGAATAGTGCGTCTGTTTCGTCGACGCTGCTGGTTGTGTCCCTCCCTACACATATTTTATTTGGTTTTGGAAGTTGCACATGATGACTCTGTTTCGTAGGCTACTCTGTTGACTTTGTTGAGTTTTACCATTAAATAAAACAAAACCGGCCCTGATTTACGAAATGAAAAAAGCCTCATTTTCACGAGATTTTATTTCCTTTTCTAGATGGCATTTTTTGTTTTTTGATAAAAAGGCAAGCACTTATTTTGTAGTTGGTAACTATGTTGGAAAAGATTTTGACTGAATTGAGAGTTACATATTGTTAGCGTTGGTCTTTTCCAATGCATATTTTTCCATGGAGCTAAGTGTTGTGATTCATGTAGGATTATTATCTGCCTAGTTGTTACGCCGTAAGGCGTTTCCCTCTGAAATAAACTCTCCAAACTGCTATCGTGTCAAATTATGTGCCATTCGATTTGGTTGTTAGAGGATCGAGTAATCCTTAACCGTTGATTTGAATTGCGCAATGCCAAGCGCCACGCTCCATACGAACCGTCAATCGTCTTTCAACAAGATACGTTGTGGTGAGCACAGACGAGAAGGAGGTGCCTGGGGAGGCGAGACATCGTGGTGGTGTGGAGGGAGAGACATTAGTATTCGCAGAACCACAAAATCGATGGCCACGCTCAGCCAAATAATCAAGCAAGACCGTCATCCCGTCTGGCTTGCCGATGCGCTGATTCTTTCAGCGGTTGCATACAGTGACAATCGTCGACAGGAACTTGAAACACTGAATACCACATTCGGCTTGCCGGAAACAGCGATCTATGAATTTCTGGAAGAAGACAAGCTGCGAAAAGAAGGCTTCGAGATCGGCCGAAAGCAGGTTCTTCTGGTCGTTAAAAGCCTGGCCAAAGATCACATGATCATCGCCTGCAGAGGCACCACGGGGTTTATAGATGCGCTAACGGATCTCAACATAATGCAGAGGTCCTTGAGCCTGGGAGCGGGAGCTGCTCATGTGGGGTTTCTTGACAGAGCCGAGAGCATCCCATTGAAGTATCTTAGGCGCCAATTAATACAAGGGAACAAAATTGTATTGACGGGCCATTCTTTAGGAAGAGCCGTTGCCTCGTTGCTCACCCTCAGATTGTTGGAATCGAGCCCTAAGTTTTGCCACGAACAAGTTCAATGTTATTCGTTCGGATGCCCTCTCTTCGCGGATTCAAAATTGGCAAAACATATAAATTCGCGTTACAGAAGACACTTTGTGCATATAGTTTCCAAGAGCGATATCGTCCCCAGGCTTATGCCGTTTGCGCATTTTCTGTACACCCTGTGGGCCGGCTTGGAGGTCGGCCCACTGGAAGATGTGTTCAACATAATGCGGCTAGCGCTTCTGGTATGGCAAGTACTCCCCAGAATCCGTAAGCAGCGTCTAGGAATAGCAACAGTGGCGACGCAGGCGGTGTCGTGGGTACCCGGCTTGATTCGTGGCTTCGTCCATCGGTTGTTAGCTTTGGCGTTGTCCTACCATTCGGGGTCAGGCTACTCCTTCGTAGGCCAGATGGTGCTGCTTGATGCAGACAAAAGCTTCGATGAGGATATCGATGACTCCTCGGATGTGGATAAGCACCTGGCCTTTCAGTTTACTCAGGTTGTTTCCATGGACAGCATAAATGAGCACAGCCTTCTTAGCTACATCGAAAATGTCTTTTCTGTTAAGACGAAGGAAGAAGAATCTGATTCAGAGCCGGAGGTCCACAGAACCACGGTTAGTGTTTCGCTTGCTGATGGTAGGGATAGGAAGAGTAAATTGAGTAATAATCGGATTCGTCTCACAGAGTTCGAACCCGAGACCTCTCATTCTACCGAAAACCCTGCCGGGAATATTTTGAATAAAAGAAAGAATTCAAAGTCTTTCCGAAGCAAGGTTGCGTGCTTAATCTTTGCTAAGCGTATGCAGGAGTCTGCTCCCATACCCATCAGGCAGAAACCGAAAGAGAGAAAGATGGCTTGCAATAGTAATGAAAAACCTGGGCAGATTGGGCAGATTTGCTCGCAAGTGGAACACACTTTTCATGACATCTTCCATTTATTATGCACTTATGCAATTTCGCAAATTTTATGCATTGCAATAGCAAATGAAAGGACCCTGTGGGATGTAGCCTGTATCACAATTTCTCCTGTGCAAGGAAAAATGTTTGCCCTTAACCTGAACCACACGTCTCGATGTTTGGTACGAACATTTCAGATGTTCCTATCCTGTCATTGTTCTGAGGATGTACGGTTGAAAATTAATTATGTTCGGCAAAATGGACGTCTTTTAAAATGCAAAACGGTCAAATATTTTTACGCTGTAAGGCGTTTCCCTCTAAAATAAACTCTCCAAACTGCTCTCGTGTCAAAATATGTGCCAGCACGACGCTCCATACGAACCGTCAACCGTCTTTCAACAAGATACGTTGCGGTGAGCACAGACGAGAAGGTGAGGCGCCTGGGGAGGCGAGACATCGTGGTGGTGTGGAGGGGGACTGATACAGAGATACCCATTTGGGTAAAAGGTTTCCTATTTATGATGGTGGAAGACGTTTGTACACAGCTGGGCCATTGCCCTTTACCTCAAAATAATTCAACATCTTGCTTGTTGAGGGGGACGATGGACGTGGTCCAATAAGGGAGCGTCAGTTCAAGATACTTATAAATTTTAGGTCAATTCCTATCTGGGAGGGAGGATGATGCTTTGCATGAAGCCCTGCAAGTTCTTGATATTTTTCTATGTGAGCCACCAACTAAAAGGTACATTCCTGTTAGCAGATCATTTTATTCTGGCAACCTGGGGGCAAAGCAGTCCCTTGGAGAGGGATTGGAAAGCTGGCGTGGGTTTTACCAAAGTTTAAGGCCAACCCAAATGGATTATCGCTCAATATTGATATGTCTTCAACTGCATTCATTGAATCATTACCTATGGTTGATCTTGTTTCGCAACTGTTGGATAAGGATGTGAGAGCAATACCGTCTCCATGCTATACAAAGAGATTGGTCAACACAGGCTTCTTTAGTTATCTGGATGTATGTTTCAATTGCCTCGTAAGGAACGAAGGAACCGTCTCTGAGTGTTGGGGTTGCTTCTCGAAGTAGTGAGGGGCTGAACCGTGCTTTCCTTTGGTCTGTGTCTCAGTCAACAATACTTTGTAAGTGATTTTGAAACTTTTGTAACGACATCTTACAATATTCCCGTAGCTAAAATTCATTTGATTGAGCTGAAAATTGTGCATGACTTAGCATCATCCCAATGCAGAAAATTTAGTTGAGATCGAGAAAATAACTGGTGGCTTCGTAACGCAAATTGGCAGAGGAGTATTTGAGCGTCTACACCATGCATGTCTCTATGCCATCTAAGTACTGTCAAAAACATCGAAACAAGGAGAGCAGGAACCCTCAACAGAGGCATAAATTATTGCTTGAGAGGTATATATAATTGCTTGATTGATTAAGGTGTCATGTTTTCATATATAAAAAACAAAAAATTGTCATTAAAAATAAAATGTCAAAAATTTTGTTGTCATAAAAATTAAATGGTTTGATCTCTCTTTGGGCAGTTTTGGAGAAATGTGTGAAAACAAAACAATGACACGTGGGAAAAACAAGGTATAATATAAGTTTCTTTGCGTTCGAAATTCCACCATAAATTCGTGTGTCGTTTGTGGCATATTGCGGTGAAGGAGAATTATAAATATTGATTTACCATTATATGTCCATGGTAAACTTCCCTGACCTATGGTTGATCTTGTTTCGCAACTGTTGGATAAGGATGTGAGAGCAATACCGTCTCCATGTTGTACAAAGAGATTGGTCAACACAGGCTTCTTTAGTTATCTGGATGTATGTTTCAATTGCCTCGTAAGGAACGAAGGAACCGTCTCTGAGTGTTGGGGTTGCTTCTCGAAGTAGTGAGGGGCTGAACCGTGCTTTCCTTTGGTCTGTGTCTCAGTCAAAAATACTTTGTAAGTGATTTTGAAACTTTTGTAACGACATCTTACAATATTCCCGTAGCTAAAATTCATTTGATTGAGCTGAAAATTGCGCATGACTTAGCATCATCCCAATGCATAAAATTTAGTTGAGATCGAGAAAATAACCGGTGGCTTCGTAACGCAAATTGGCAGAGGAGGATTTGAGCGTCTATGCCATGCATGTCTCTATGCCATCTAAGTACTGTCAAAAACATCGAAACAAGGAGAGCAGGAACCCTCAACAGAGGCATATATTATTGCTTGAGAGGTATATATAATTGCTTGATTGATTAAGGTCTCATGTTTTCATATATAAAAAACAAAAAATTGTCATTAAAAATAAAATGTCAAAAAAAGTTTTGTCGTAAAAATTAAATGGTTTGATCTCTCTTTGGGCAGTTTTGGAAAAATGTGTGAAAACAAAACAGTGACACGTGGGAAAAACAAGGTATAATATAAGTTTCTTTGCGTTCGAAATTCCACCATAAATTCGTTTGTCGTTTGTGGCATATTGCGGTGAAGGAGAATTATAAATATTGATTTACCATTATATGTCCATGGTAAACTTCCCTGTGATGCTCTATTATGTCCAACCTTGTGTTTGATAGGAAAAAACAATTTCTAAATCACTATATGTCCACTCGTTTTAACTAACAATCTTGTTATTGAACAGGACCAAATGTTTTATAGAAGTGACCGACTCAAAAACAAGACTCGACATTCCATTGAATGCAAGCCATGAATTAGAGTATCTATAATATCTGGGAGAGAACTGGTGGATACAAATGTCTCTGAGCTGAGGAAAAATAGTCATATCCTCTCGTATGTAAGCTTTGTTCATGTAAATATATTCATATTTGTGGGTATGAAGATATTGGAGAACTAGAAATGTAATGGTGTTTAGGATTTTGAATTTTATCTCTCGGGGAGATAAATGATTTTGTTAGTAAATATTGAAATCTTTTGGGATGAATAAGTGGTAAAATAGGTCAATATGAGCACAGTGTGGAAACTGGCGGAGTTGGCCATGCTGGGAATAAAAATCCAACACAATGAAAAACAGGCAACGAATGAAGTTATAAGTGAATTGAAAAACAACAACCGAATGAAATACAAACAACGAATGAAGTTGTAAGTGAATTGAAGAAAAGACATTTGATTTATTAGGGAAACTAATTCACTGGATCACAAATCTGTCCATGATCAAATCTTTTATGTGGCTCTAGCATCATACTAGACTAACAACTCATCTCCAAAGTATCTATATTCTCAAACTTATATCACCTACTTACATAGGTTGGGTTTCTATGGTCATAAAATATTCACTCTTTATCCTGAGAATATAAGATTTGTGAGAATCTCGCAACAACCTTTAACTAACACAGTTTCATCCCGTATGACATCACTGGAGGCCGAAAGCAATTGAGCCTTTTTATCCCATCAATGCAACTTTTTAAATCCCCAAATACCTGAATATCTTTGATGTTGAGCCACTGAAACAAGTATAAAAAACCCGAGATGCAATAATTTTTGCCCAGTTATTAGTACCCTACCACCTTAAAAACATGTTTATGTTGTATATATGGCCGTAGTACCAGCTGAGATATGTCAAAATAATAATATGGTATAAGAACTCTTATAAAGGTTCATAGTTGTGTGTATGAAAGATATATAATTTATCAGTTCTGTTGAACATATAAAAACCAGTCACAAAGTTTATAATATAGAGAAAATAAGATTGTCCTCCTGATAATCTGCAATCAAAGAAAAAGCATGTAAATTGCTTTGAAGAAAAACTGACTTTATTACATTCTTTGAAGAAAAACTGATTTTATTACATTGTTCCGAGAATTGTTGATCCTTTTGTTTAAATAGCCTTGCTTTGCCTTTGTCCATTTGAATTGGATGCGGAGGAATTGTTTGGATGGCCAAAAGTGGTTGGAATCTGGGCAAAATAATTTCAAAAAATCTTGTAGATGCAGTGTTTGAATTTTATTTTTGATAGTAGAAATAGATTCAGCACCATCAGTAGAAATAGATTCAGCACCATCAAAAACGTCTAGGACACTTAAAATTTTGAAATTTAACAACTATAACTTGGATTTACAAAAATCTTTACCACATATTTTCTAAATATAACCTAAATTTCCATAACAATCCAAACAATTCCTCAGCTAGTTAAACTATGGCATTTAGATTTGTTCTTACACAATTCATGGATCCTTTGATTCTATGCATGTGATGAAAACTGATAGGAGAGGCATGAGATTTGAAATCATATTTTGATATATTGATAACAAGGTGTAGTTTCTTATTTCAAATGTTCCACTAATCAATCTATAATAAGTTTGGAATTTCTAGGCGATATTTTTTTTCTTTGCCATTAGGATATTTAGAGAAAATAATTGTGGATAATTGTTTCACACTGTGTCTATAATTACACAGAATAAAAATTGGAGTATGAATTGTTTATAAAAATTTAGCCTCCCATCCATCCTTTTGATGTGTCTCGTCACGCGGCTCTATTTTCTATTTTACTTTACATATTTATTGCCTAGCATATTTATTTCTTTACATATTTATGCCGTAAGGCGTTTCCCTCTGAAATGAACTCTCCAAACTGTTGTCGTGTCAAAATATGTGCCATTCGATTTGGTTGTTAGATGATCGGGTAATCATTAACCATTGATTTGAATTGAGCAATGCCAGGCGCGACGGTCCATACGAACCGTCAACCGTCTTTCACATGCTGCAGGCAACGATAGCAAAACTCGCCGTATTCTGTGCCTGCTAGGAGAAAAAGAGAGGCTCAGACTCTTCAAATCCGACCTCCGCCAAGAGGGAAGCTTCCATGCTGCCGTTGAGGGTTGTGAGTACATTTGTCATTTGGCAACTATAATGGATTTCGCCATTGAAGCACAGGTATTTTTTAACAACCACCCGAATGCACAACTTCCGGAAACAACGAATTTATTACTGGATTTTGACCCCTTTTTTGGATATAAATTTTCCCTTTTAATGTGCTTTTTCTTCAAACACAGATGAATGTTATCGAAGCTGAGGTGAATGGTACTCTTGATATTTTGAGGACTTGCAGTCAGGCAAAGTCTGTGAGGCGTGTAATTTACACATCATCCATAACTGCAGCCTCGCCACTTAATGATGATGGCGAATTGAGGGACTGCCTCGATGAATCTTGCTGGACCCCAATCGATATCATGAGACGTGAAAAGCCTATTTTCTGGGTAAGTTCGCTGTTACTACTCACTTCAAAGATTTGTATTAAAAGATCTGTAAGTTTATCTTAACTTCAAATATAATCAATCTAGATTTATTAGGGTTAGGGTCCAGAAGATCGAATTTATGAGTTGTAAAGTTGCATGCTCATAATAGATTTAGAATTAGATAAATCTAATCAATCTGGATTTATTAGGGTTAGGTTGTAGAGGATCAAATTTATGAGTTGTAAAATTGTATGCTCATAATAGATTTAGAATTAGATAAATGTAGACCGGTTTTAAAAAGTGATGAAATCCCAAATAATTTTCATATTCCACTATAAAATGAGCTTCTTAACACAATCTCTTACCCAACACAATCATTATTTTGACTCGACTGTAAAATGAGCTTCTCAACCATTATTTTGAAATTAATTTGAAATGCAAATCTCTTGATATTTAGAAAAATGTAATTTACATTTTTATCTTGTCACACGTATGGTATGCGTTCATTAGATATTTGATCTTATTTTTGTAAATTTTCATGGCTTGGTGTTTCTCTTATGGATTGTTTTATTTCATTGAGTTTAGGTTGATTATGGATTCTCTGTATCTCATGGGTATAAGCATAGTTTTGTTACATATCAATAAGATACATGAAATCTGAAATCAATATATAAATGTTCATTTCATCTAATCTTATATTAAAGTCGCATCTCTGTATCAATGTTGAACATTTTGATTCTCAGTATCCAATGGGTAAGAGCATAATTTTCAGATCTGCCATTAACAGAAAAATGCCCATTTTTCCTGTTCTTATATTAATGTTCACATCTCTCAGGCAACGCTGAACATTTTGAATGGTTAAGGGAGCTTCATGATATCATGGGTTCCATTTTATTAGTCCACACTGAGGATGCTTGTAATGCTCACATATTCTTGATGGAGCGTCCCTCTGCGAGAGGTCGATATATATATGTTCAACAGTCCGTGCTACCAGCATTTTTCCAAGGAAAATAACCTTGCAAATTGAAACCCAACGACACCCTCTATGAAGAAACCAAAAACACCAGAAACCCTTGTCTTCTCGTCAAATCTACCAAAATATTCGTATAACCGTAAGTAATTTCAATACTCTTCCACAAGAATCCTCAGCAAACATATCAGTCTTCAACAGTCCAAAGGTGAGAAATCTCTTCAAAGATGACTTATTGCTTTGGCTCACTGTTTCCAATAATCCATCTTTCACAATCTTAGAAATGAACTGTGTATGCAAATAGCCACACTTACAAAGATAGAATTAGGTAGAAATGAGGGTGATGAATATGCAATATACAACCAATCAATAGGATGCTCATTGCTATCATTGTTACAGTCACACATAAGTCAATGTCATGCAACCAGTGTTACTCTTACAGCATCAACAAATCGTCAAGGATTTGTCACACAAGATTTATGTCCTGTGTCAAGGTCTTTAGCTATTAGTGATACTGGTGAAGCTTCAGACCTAGGATCACAACTTGAAGAGAAGAAACAGGTAGAGCCTCCTAATATGAACATAAATATCACAGATACCCAAAGAAAAGCTCAGTCTTCTCAAGTAATGGTGCTTCTGAGTTTGCTACTGAGGCATGACAACACAAAGTTGTACATTGCTTCCTTTCTATTTTTTGAGGGGAAATGTACACTATGAGTAGCCACTTGTGATATTAAAACAGTGAGCTCTGAGGTCAATATAATGCTCAGACTTATTGAGAAACAAGAGCTGGAGATATTCAATAGAAAAATATGGAGATGGGTGTTTCAATGGACAATCTGCTTCAAACAATTTCAGATCACGGAATCAGGAATCGATTTCAATTATTATGCCTCTATATAATTCATTCTCTGATGAAGGATTCATGGTGGAAGGAACTTGAAAAAAACTCATTCCTCAGATTTTGGCAAAGATGATTAGATTTCAGAAATGACAAATCAAACATCCATAACCATCAGTGTTGTTAGATTTATCACCAGCAAAATCTAACACTGAAAATTCAAATTCACCAAAGAGTATTTCATAGGAAAATCATCGTGATGATTGAGTAATATGGAGAACAACTACAGATCCATGCTACGAGCATTTTTCCAGGGAAAATAATCTTGCAAATTGAAACCCAACGACACCCTTTATGAAGAAACCAAAAATACTAGAAACCCTTGTCTTCTCGTCTTCCACAGTCCAAAGGTGAGAAATATCTTCAGAGATGACTTATTGCTTTGGCTCATTGTTTCCAATAATCCATCTTCTACAATCTTAGAAATGAACTGTGTATGCAAATAGCCACGCTTACAAAGATAGAATTAGATAGAAATGATGGTGATGAATATGCAAAGATGTGGTTGATACAGAGATTGCAAACTCAGAGGTTTGCTTTATTTCTGGATGAAGTTTGGAGAGATGGTTCCCAGTTGATGGAAGAAATTTGGTTTCTTGCTGCTAACCCACCACTCCAACTCGAGACTCGTTGTAAGTTCAAGGAATCGCAAAGTCCTGTCAGAAATTGGAGTTGCGGAGACATCTATAATAAGAATGGGGCATTTGGTAGAAGAGGAAAACTGGCAGCTATTTTTTATTCATCCTTTTCGAATTCCATGATTCAGTTGGGGCTTACTCACGAGGTTCTTCTTCGGTTGTCCACACTCAGAGAAAGTGTTCAACCTTCATCCAGTTCTTTGTTCTTGATTGGCATATCTGATTACAAGTTATTTTCTCAGTGATATAGTGATAAAGTAAATTCAAATTAACTCACATGTACAATTTATAGTGTTCTTCCTACCTCTCCTCTCCTTTGGCTATAGCTTTCCCATTGAGCAACTTGGTAGCTTCATAGTCATGAACAACAATTTATATGCAATATTAATTCAATAATTAATAAAAAACAGTGTAAGGCACCCTAAATCAATTTCATTTCTACTACATCTCTACATTTCATTTAGATTTGCCCATTCCATGTCCTGATTGTTCCTCAATTTATGCCTTACGCCGTTTCCTTTGCAACATTTGGTGCAAATGCTAGTTATAATAACAATAAAAAAAAATCACAAGTTATTTTTTTTATATACCAATAACGTAAGCAGAAAATTACACAAAGAAAACCCATACCTTCTCAGACCCCATACAATCACCAGAGTTGTTCTTGTGCAAAATCTAACTGATACGTTTTCAACCCAAGCTATCCTTAAGAAGTAAGGGCAAAAACAAAAATCAAACTATGGAACAGGCAATTATTCTACTTTCCTTCCGTGAATACGTGGCAGCTTGAAAATATCATATTCCTTTTATTTTCTTGAAATCAAACGGGACTAGCAGCAATATTTTTCATAATACTCATCCAAACCTCAATACATACATGGGACAGCCCTTCTTCACCATACCAAAGTTTCCGACATTCCCCACTCTCCATATATTTTTGAGGCCGAGGCACAGGTCACATTGTTTACGAACTTGTTTTTCGCCAGAGAAGCATTTCCCCAGAGCAGCTAAACATTTGCCCACCCTAGACCTGATCAGAACCCTGATTCAAAGGAGCGAGTTCTGTATTCGAAAAACAGTTTAAAGGAAAAAAGAAAAGGAGAGCGCGCAAAATAACCTCTGGATTTACTCAGCCGCGGCAGCACCGGACCCCATTCCATAAATCCTTTTGGTTTTCGCTGTCGTCCAATTTCAATGTTTTTCTGTTAGTTAACGTTGTCTCTAGCTTTTGGTTGTCAAATGACAGAACTTTTCTGCTCGTGGCGTTGTAGATCTCTTTGACTATTGTTTGAAAAGCGATGGACACATTTGTAGAGTCCAGGGCAGATGTTTCCATGAAGAACAGATCTTCAGACTGGGCAAGTGCCGCTCCGTCATCTACCGAAACCTCTCTCGCCTCCTTTAGATCGCACTTGTTTCCCACGAGCATTGTCACAATGCCCGAGTCGGAGTGCACTGCAAATCACTCAAAATTAAATTCGTAAAATTTCACATGATTCGTTCCAGCTTTGAAGGGAAAAATATTTTAAACACTTGAGAAATTTCGGTCAAGAAAACCAAAACCGTGAAGAATAAAGAAAATTTTCATAAAATTCAGTAGCAGAACGAGAAAACGCAGTGAAAACTAGAAGCAAGCATATAGAAAAGATTCCGTCAATGAAATTCCACTAAAAACTGGAAAACGTAAGCACTCATACAGAAAAAACGGTAGCCTTTTACCCTACACAACAGAGAAATTAAATTCTACCAGATTGCCTGGAGTTCTGCCAAAATTTTAGAAGCCGGTGAGGAAAAGGAATTTGCATATTAATTGTTAACAAAAATTTACCCCAGCAACACTAAATTTGGTAGTTACGACAAGCATTGAACCTGTGTACTGGTAGCTATTAGATACTTACTGCGGAGTTCTTCTAGCCAGCGACAGATGTTTTGGAAAGTCTGGCGCCTGCTTATATCGTAGACCAACAGAGCTCCTACAGCGCCCCTGTAGTATGCAGACGTTACGGCTCTGAACCGTTCCTGACCAGCAGTGTCCCAAATCTGCGCTTTAATCTCCTTCTTGTCGATTTCCAAGGTCTTTGCCTGAAATTCCACACCGATCGTTGCTTTTGAATTTCGAGAGAACTCATTTTTGGTGTATCGCGACAGTAAATTCGATTTTCCAACGGCGGAATCGCCTAACAATACAATTTTGAAAAGATAATCTTCACTTTGCTCATTGTCCGCATAGGCCATTTTGGGCTCGAATTAGGGGCAGGCGGACAGGAATTATACAGTTCTGCTCGATGGACTTGCCATGGCAAAATTAAATTGCAAATTCATTCACAAGACATTGCAAATATATGAAACAAGATAGAGTCGTGAATATTTTAGAACAGAGAAGAAAATACAAATGTCCAATCCAAAAAAAGAAATGTGGAAGACGCAGGAATACAAACAAAATATCCAATATAATCCGGAATTACATAATCTTTAAGCTTTCTTCAAGGGCATATGGCGAAGATTGCGAAGAATTACACAAATAAAACTCGGAATAGAAGATAACCGAGCCGGAATTCCAAACGTTCGCTGGAGATTTGTCGAAGGAGGAGGAAAAAACCGAAGATTCAACCAGAAAGGGATTTTTCTGTTTAAAGATATAACTGTGAAAAACTCACCAAACTCAGGACAAGAGTCGAAACCTATGCTACCAGGGTCCAGTAGGGCAAACAATTTTAATCCGTTATCAATCCCACGGCGAAGTTTCAAAAACTCAAAGACGTACAATGGTATTTCACAGTCAAATTTTGAACAGGCAGATGAAAGAAAATAGACAGTAGACGAAATTCCTGGCTTCAAAGGTCGGAAACTGAACATCGGCCATACATTCTTTAGAGATATCTGCGCTTATTACCGACAGCTCCTCGGCCACCGTCTCAAACTTTCTTGATTGCGTTAACTGCACGCGTAGAAGGTTTTAGCAGGAGATTCCATAAATTAGTTCATCCAGCGGAGTAATCTATAAAGAATTAGAGGTAAAATATAAAAGCTTTACCCATACAGACTTTGTAATTAAATTCGCCATTTGAATCTGCATCGATTTAGCCTTGGAGGTGCAGATTGCTTCGATGCGGGCCACAGGTTGAAAGCCAACCTGGTACGGGTTTTGTACATTAGCGACTGCTTCGAGGCAAGGTTGGTTTTTGTGGATTAGCGATCGTTTCGAGGCAAGAGCTAACCAACTTGTGATAGGGCATTAAATGCTTGTCTAGCTGCAATCTCAATAGCCATATTACTTTTGGTGGGGACGGAGCGTTCAGAAAGTCACCGCGATCATGTGTTTTCGGTGAAGACAGAGTGTTCGAAAAATCACCACACACATATAGTTTATATGGCTATCGAACTTGCAGCTAAACATGCCCTATGGCAAGCTCGTTAGCCCTTACCTTCCCGGTTCGAGACCTATATAGCCGGTAATCAAAATTTTAGCCTCTCAGCTTTGAATAGAGGTCATCGTTCTAACTAGGTTCATTAGGCAGACAAAAAGAAGATTGTGACGCACGAACATTCACGAGGAATCATTACGGTTAAGAGCCTACAATTACTAAAAGAATTAGTGGAACGCGGGACTGTCAGAAGCCTAAAATTATTAAAAGAATTAGTGGAACGGTTGAAATTATTATGTAAATTTAAATTAATTTATTATAATATTCGATTTTTGAGTCTCGAGAGATATTGAGAAGTCTTTTTTGGGTTAGGTTTTTTTTGGTAGATATATTCAAATAAATTGAGAAGTCTTTTTTGGGTTAGGTTTTTTAAGCAGATATACCCAAATAAATTTGTCTCATACAAATATTTCATAGATTTAAATGATGAACCACATGGAACATATATATATGATTTTAAAATAATCTTTATTAATTTAGTGATAGGCATATTGTATGGTAACTTCCATGTGTTGGTGGAATATTAAGAAGAAGCGTTTGAGGATTTGGTGTCGGGTGGAATATTATGAGGAGCATTAGTGGTGGGTGGAATGTGGGTGGAATATTACAAGAAGTGTGTGTGGCATGCTTGTGATAATTAAATGAATTAATAAATATTAAGCAATGGACGATAAAGGGGAGTAGAGGTATAAATATAGGAATGATGTAAAGTATGAATTAAATGGAAAATGAAATTGTCACTTATGGAATCATTTTTTCTTTTTATTTGAAGGCCCAACTGTCCGGTGCGCGAATCGTGTCACTTTTATAAATGGCCGAAGGTTAGAATGTCTTTTCATGATCAGTGACTGGAAAATGGAGGATTGGTATATGTTTGTTATGTGCCTATGATTCTATGCGTATAACCATGTTATTTTATTGGGTTAATGTTTGATATGGGGTTGGTTTTTTTAATTTTTTTATATATATATATATATATCATTTTAAGTTTTTGTGATGCATTTTGTTCTTAGTTTGAATTTGTTTTGTTTGTTTTTTTCGTAGTTTATATAAATATAGTTTATATAAATGTTAGGTTATAAATTATTTTGGTTTATTTTTATATTAATGTGATTTTTTTGGAAAATGTTTTCAAATAATTAAGTTTGAATTTGAAAATAATTTTGATTTTATCGACTAATCAATTAAAACGAAATATCAAATTAGAATATTAGAATATTTTTATCTTAATCTTTTAAATAATTTTTTATTCCATAAGGGTCAATTGCTTATTTTATTTATCTCAATAACTAAACATATGCTATTAAATATTTCCTTATAAAATAGAATCTTTAATTTCCTAATAAAAATAAACCAACTAATTTATAACCTAACATTCAAGTGCCAAAACATCAATACTTAAATACAAAAGAGTGAAGGGAACTCTACTTGAATGGTTCATGAGGCACAATACTTGTTAAGGTTTTGCAAATGGGGTAGCAAGTTAAGTGGGCTTGATTGTGGCGAAAAACTCCATGGTTAAGCACGCTTGAGCCAAAGACAGTGCTAGTTACCAGGTGCAAGCCCCGGAAGTGAGCATCACCCAATGCAATGACTACTAAGTGGACTATCAAAAATCATGAAAAATTAGTCAATTACGAGTACTTCTCATGAAAATAGTCATAAATGAATGACTTACTTAACACAGTTGAATCTCAAAAAAAATGATATCTAATTTATATATTAATTTAATACTAAATCTTATTAATTTTATTTGACTTTCTCCAATATTAATATTTGCAACATAATATATCTGAATTATTTCAACTTATTAATAAATTAATTTTTTTTATCCTTCTCTTAAAAATAAATTAAAGTAAAAATAAATTAAAGGAATTGGTTCAAAACTTCCACAAAAAACAATCCCAAAAATATATGATTAGCTTCCTGTTATTAACTATAGTTGTGTCAACAAGGTTCTGTCTATTCACCTCGCGACAGGTTGTGTCTATTCACTTTTTCTTTTTGACATAATTAACTTCTTATTAATGATTTTTAGCATTATAAGGAGGTTGTGTCGAGAAAGCTACACCATTTAATGTAATATTGAATTCTAATAAGTTATTGGAATCGATAATTTATAAATTACATGGTTTTATTCCTATATTTCTCTCTGTAAATAATATAAAATTTCTAAATTATCAAAGTTTTTAATTAATTTACTATTTTCATAAATAATATAAAATTTCTAAATTATCAGTTTTTAATTAATTTACTATTTTCATCATTTCCGAGCCCACACACATCGCATTTCCCAAAGCTTCACTTGCTCCTAAAATGATTAAAATGATTAAGTGTGTTGATTATTCAATTACCTTGATCATTTTAAAGCCTGCACATCCCACATTTCTTCGCGCTACCTTTGATATTGGTTTATATATATATATATATTCAGTTATTTTAATTTTAGTAATAGGAATTATAATTATATCTTGCTTGTTTATTTGTAAAATTTAATTTAACTAGCATTTGCATCTTATGTTGCAAAGGAAACGCTCTAAGGCATAGAATAGGGAAGAATAGCATAGAGTAAGGAAGAATAGAGACATGTGAATGGACATTGTTGAAAGCAAGGGTGGATGATAATGAGTTACAATTGCAATAGTTAGTTATGTGTATTCTGAAAATGGATATTTTGTAAATAATAATAGTTTGTGGAAGAATAGCGACATGTGAATGGACATTGTTGAAAGAAAGGGTGGATGATAATGAGTTACAGTTGAAAGTATTAGTTATGTGTATTTTGAATATGGATATTTTGTAAATAATAGTAGTGTGTGGAAAAATAGCAACATGTGAATGGACATTGTTGAAAGCTAGGGTGGATGATAATGAGTTATACTTGAAATGATTAGTTATGTGTATTCGAATATGGCTATTTTGTAAATAATAGTAATGTCATGTAGAGGTTATCCATTATCCATGTAGTTGTTTTTGTTTATGTGAACATGTTTTTGTACAAAATAGATATATCAATAAAGCTACTCAGCCGCTTAGCAACTTTACACTATTTGATAGGAGAGAAGTAGATATTTTATTGAGAATGATTAATTAATTCTTTTAACTATTTATTGTATTGAAATATATTTTTTATAACCTAATATAAAAGAAATATATAATTCCTTCATAATTCTATATAAATAATAAAATAATTAAACATGTATAATTATTTTAATGTTAATATGAAATTTAAATAAAATATCTATAAATATTAATAAAAAAATATTTTAATTTTTATTTTAATTAAAATATTTTTATTTCAACCTTTTATGTATAAAAATATATATTATGAAAATATAAATTTTATTTAAATTTAAATTTAAAATAATATCATTAAAAAATATTTCATTATTAAAAATAATTAAATCTATCAAAATTAAGATTAAATTGATCTATTAATTTTTCATTTACATATAGAAGAATCTCAAGTTATCATTGAGATAAATAAATCTCTATAGTACATACTCGTTATATATATATGAATGAAGATCTCTGTTATGATTTATATTATTGTGGCAATGTCATTTTTCTCTCGCAAAGTTGCATCCATTGGTTTTTTTTAAGACATTAAAAGAATCTAGCTGCTATGGTTTGTTATGATCGATGGGTTATCTTTCAGATTATATTGTAAGATGATGTTAGATACATTAAAGCATTTTGAAATAAACACGAACATGTCGTTGGCATTGATTAGCGGCACATGCTACAATAACTTATCTTCATTGAAAAAGAGATTGATGTATCATTGAGAATCTCTCACACTAACACGTGGAAACCATATCTTTATGCGGAAATTGAGCATTCTAAAACCATAAAACTTCATCCTGCGAGTGAGCATTGTAAAACTATAAAACTTTATGCGGGTAGTGTGCATTGTAACACTGGTGGGCTCCAGTATTGTAGCAATAATGCTGCAACTCCTGGGACTCCTTCTTTACTTTTATCATCCCGGTAGTTCGTAACAAACTTGGAAGTGACGGTGCTATATGCACAAGTACTAGCTCTTTCCGCGGCTGTCACTTGATCAGCTGGCACAAGTTCACTAGGAGCTTAAGCCAACTTCTATGAGCTCTTAGAAGAAGCTTTTAACTGATGGATGAAAGTTAACTCAAAGGAGGCTAATCTACTTGCAGAAAGAAACTAAAAGCTGAAAGGAAATGCAAACCCTAGTTTTACCAACTAATCCTACTGATGTAAAAAAAAGGATGAAAGCTACAGAAAGGGATGCCATTGATTCTAGAAAGGTAAAATGCATGTGACTAAGCTACTTTTGAAGTGAAATATGGAAAAAACATCCTTTGGCATCTTTGAGTAATTTTGCAGAGTTATTATGCATGTGCTTTGACTATTTTTTCTGTGCAGAGGTTGATTGGCGAAAGGAAATGCTTACAGGAGGTTGGGAAGGTGAGAAGAGGGCCTAAGGGGTCCCTAGCACCCTTCCAGAGAGTTTCACAGTGATCAGATCTCAAGAAACCGCTTTCGTGAGCTTCTACAGGAAGTCTGCAGGGGTTCTACAGGATGTACTGTAGCTTCTACAAGATGTTTCTACAGGAAGAGCCGAGAGAGGATTTTTGAGGGTTTATGGAGGAAAAACCGGTGGGAAAGTGGAAATGGAGGTTGGATGAGGCTGTGAAGAGGTCTAGGACCTGGTGCATGAGGCTGAGGAGCGATTAAGGCGATTGGGTTTGTTCGAAGATAGGAGAAGTAATGTTGCACAAGACTGTAGGGCTTAGGGCAAAGTGAGAAAATGTGGCGGATGAAAGGCAAGAATCTGAGTTAGAGGACAGAGCAGGTTGTATTGATGGAGTAAGGGTAGGCAAAGAGGTATCACAGGTGTTCTGCATGTTATTTTCCAAAACTAATCAACAAAGACTAAGAAAACCAAAGATCTAGCTATTTTGACCTAATTTGACCTAGAAACCATAAGCATGATGAACAAAAGTTTATTAGCAGCAAATCATGTAAAAAAACTATGGAAACCAAGCAAGAATGGATCTAAGCATGTAATCACAACTGGTACTAACTTTTGCAACTAAGAATCTAACACTAGAAATTGCATGAAGAAGCAAGAACAGTGTTTTTATGGCAGCAAGGGCAGCATGGTCTCAGTTCATGGTCCCAAGGAGGGAGAGGTGAGATCAAGGGTTGCTTGATGGCCTTTTTTGAAGATATTTTCCTTTACCAACCTATCAAATCAACCTGAACATGAATAGCTAATTTAATCATCAAAAGAAACCTAAATAACAAAACAAGATTTTAACCTAAATAACAGATTTTATTCTAAGAATGCAACAAAGACACATAAAAGTACACAAAGGAGGTACTGGGCACTTGAGTTGGGCCCAACCCCAAGAGCTACAACCTCCTAAGAAAGATTAGAGCTGGTGCAAAGCTGGATCCATCTTTATTGATCAAAGAATAATAGTTACATCCCAAAAACTGTCTACAAGAAAAAGCTTGAAAATGTGCTGAAATGCAGAGTTAACCTATTGCCTAAAAAATGACTAAAATCAAACTGCCAACTAGCTAACTGAAATGAGGCCCTAAGCCTTCTTATTTATACAAATTGAAGACCCCAACAGTCCTCCTAAACTTTAGGGACTCGGCTGCCAAAACTTGCAGCTAACAACAACTTTATTAGCCCTTGCTCGACTGCCCTTGTGATAATCGATGTGGTGGCCCTTGAACTCCGAACTGGTGGTGGATAATTCGAGATAAGGGCTCATAAATGAAGGGGACACCTTCCTACAAATCCTCTCCCTTGTTCTTCCACGAATTTGGCTGCCAAGTGCTCATTAAAACCTTTGATTTTGTCTCAAAATTGACCAAAAATCTGCATAAATCACACATTAGACTTGTTGGCATAATGACTAACCCAATTCACTCTATTAGCATAAATATAATAAAAAACATGCAATAAACTAATGAGAATGGTGGATTAAGTCAAATTAGGAGGCTGAATGAGCCCATATAATTACCCATTTTTGGGGCTCATCATCACCCCCCTACTGAAGGTGTTGCTCATCCTCTGAGCAACTAATCTATCTCTTCATTCTTGATGGCCCTGGTGGCCTCCCTATCATCCCAAGCTTCTGAAGTGGTTTGCTCATGTGTGCCATAAAATTCTGCCTTCTTGTCCATGTCCTTCCGCTGCTCCTCCTATTCTGCTTGTTTGAATTCTTGTGCTTTTCCTGGCCTTAAAATACATGGAGGCCTGCCTTTTTCTCTTTCTCTTGGCTTAATTGGTGTGCTCAGGGCAGTGAGACCAGTTGCTGCCTCGCTTTCTAGAGTCTCAGGGGACCCCTTTCATTGTTTTGCCTCTGCTTCCTCTTTTTCTCCTCCTTTCTGCTCTTCTTCCTCACTATCAGAAGGACTGATATCATAGGTGAGGGCTTTTATGTCACTTTCTACTGTCATCTTTTTGAAGACTTCCCATGCTATAGGGAGTGTGAATGTATGGAGGGCTTCTTCCACTAAAATTTTAATTAACCCACGGTGAGCCAGTTGATCTGGACTCCCTGCCTTAAACTATGCTGGAGTCTATGAATCCTTTTGCCATTGTGCTTATACCCCTTTTGAACACCAAATGTAGGGATGGAGACAAGAATTTTTGAATAAAACAGGAAAACAAGGGAAAACTGTGTTTTTTCTAAGAATTAGGCAACCCCCCCCCCCCCCTTTTTTTTTAATGCAATTTCTCCCTTCTTCAAGCTTGATTCTTCCCTAAAATTGCATCACTTCTTTTGTAGAACCATGCAACAAATAAAATTGTTTGTTTTCTTCTTCTTCTTCTTCTTCTTTTTTAACAGGCAGAAATTTTGAATGCAATTACTCTTCTTTTTCAGGTTTAATCCTTCCTTAAAATGATATCATTCCTTCCACATATTGATGATCAAGGTAGGTATGCATGGAACCTACCTCCTGAAGCCAGAAATTTTGCAAAAACCCGTGTTTTCTTAAAAAAACAGCTCACTACCCCTCCTGTAGAACCTGTTACTGCTCCTGGAATTTTTCGTGTTTTTCACAACAACAACTTGCAATTTTTCCTCTCTTCAAACTTTTCCAACCTGAATTTGCTTCTTATTTTTTGAAAAGAAATCATTTTTTTTTTTTACAGATCAGAGAACAAATAACACAGTTTTCTCTTTCAGAAAGTGGACAGTCTTGCAAATTCATTCTTTCACATAGGCTTAGTTCCTATGGTTGCCTCTCTCTTTTCAGAAGAAGGTGAGAAAGAAGAAGACAGACTTCGAATGCAGAGGGAAAAAAAGAACTGTGTAGAACTCAGAAAATATGCAGGCAGAATTTTCACTTTTTTCAATGTGCAGGCAGACTTTTCCTCTGATTTTCCAATCTGATGCCATTCAATTCACCACCTTGTACAAACATACCATGCATAGAGGAGTTTTTTTCGAGCCTACCTCGTTTGGAGCTCCAAATTCAACGAAAATCCCAGGTTTTCCTGCTCCGTAGCTGTGCAGTCTTTCCTGTAGAAGGCTCTCGTTTCCTGTAGAACGAAATAGTGCTTCCTGTAGAATGCCGATAAGCAGGAGGGTTTTGAAAAATGGCCGAGAAAGATTGGTTTGCTGCTATGGAGCTTGTTGCAGCTGCAAGGACGATGATAAACTGGAAACAATAGTGGTGAGAGTATTTCAAAGATGAGTTCGATTGGCTGCTTATGGAGACTTCCGTTGATGGAGGGTGAGCTGGCCAAGTGCACATTGGCCGCATGCAGACTGTTGGTCCCCACTGCAGTGTTATTATGAACTGTATGTTCTCTGCATGTAATCACTTCCATCAATTACGTTGGAGTTTAAATGGTCACCACTACCTGTTTTCAGATTTCTTCCTGAGATGGCTGAGCACACGTGTCGATTGCACCCACCGAGCACTGTTTGAACTGGATGAGGGTGGCCAGTTAGCTGGCCACCGATTTTTTTAATCACAACCATCTCATTTTTCACGCAGTTCTCAAATTACATTCATGCAACAGAGGAACGAGTTTAGTCACGTACCTGGAAGTCGAATGCATTTGTTGTGAGGTGTTGTGGCCTTTCCTTCTGCTGCATGCCTTTGTTTCTGTGGTTGCATGCTGGCTTGGTTGCTGATTCATGGCTATTTTTCTTGTGCAGGTATCCTCTGGCTAGATCTAAGCTGCAGGAGTCTGTTTCAACGTTCAGATTTGCACCCTCATGCTGTTGATGTTGAATTTTTACAAGACAACAACTTGTTTTCTCCATAGCTCCCAAACGATAGATCGGATTGACCTGAAACTTTCTGAGCATGCTTCTATCATCATTATGCACCTCCCATAGCAAAATTGTGGTCAATGGATGTACAGATTTCGAGAAAAACTGAAAATGGCTGAAGATTACAGAGGTCAATTTCTCGGAAACCGTGCATCAGAATTGGCTGAAACTGCTTGGGTAGGTTACTATCACCTATATCAGGGAAAATTTTAAGAACCCCCCCTAAATTTATAAATATAATAAATGGGCGAATCTCCATGGTATATAGGAAAAATGGAAGGGGATTTTATCAATAATATAATATGTATATATAATTTTTTGGCGAATCTCTCACTAGGCATGGCGAATATTTTACTCAATTATAAAATCTTGTAAGATCTTGGCGAGTCTTTCACTAAATAATAAAACTTTGTAAAGTCCTAGTGAATCTTAGCATAGGCTACATGCTGGTTTAATTCCCCCATTTAAATAGGCTACATTCCAGGTGAATACCATGGGTCAATACCATGTGCCATTTTGGTGAATACCATGGGTCAATACCATGTGCCATTTTTATTTTTATTAATTCTAATATTAGGGTTAATAATGGTTTTTTGCATGGTATTAATAACAATCTAGTCCATGGTATTTGTCCCATAGTATTTTGGCCATAGGCTTCACCTAAATATAACCCATTTTTTGAGTGTTCGTAAATATAAGGTGACTTATGGAGTAAATATAAAAAAATGTTTTATTTGTTTACCATACCTCTCGTTTATTTATATTTTTATTAATTTACCATACCTCTTTTACCAATATGGTATTTGGCCCATAGGATTCACTTAAATAAAACCTCTTTCTTGAGCCTTCATAAATAGAATGAGGGTTATGGACTAAATATAAAAAGAGGTTTTATTTATTTACGATACGTCTAGTTTATTTATATTTTTATTTATTTACCATACCTTTTGAGTAAGTATAAAAAGATGTTTTATTTATTTACCATACCTCCACTTTACTTATATTTTTATTTGTTTACACCCTTACATGTATATAAGGTGACTTATGGAGTAAATATAAAAAATGTTTTATTTATTTACCATACCTCTCATTTATTTATATTTTTATTAATTTACCATACCTCTTTTATAAATATGGTATTTGGCCCATAGGGTTCACTTAAATAAAACCTATTCTTGAAAATGGGCGAATGGATTCACTTAAATAAAACCTATTATTGAAAATGGGCGAATGGAAGGTTGTAAGTCCTAATTTCAAGGGTTAAATTTACCTTTTTTACCCTCTCCCTTAAAATAAGGTGGGCTATTTGAGGTGATTTGTAAAAATGTACTATGATACAAAATATTCGCCCACTAAAAAATTAAAACCCCTTAATTTCGCCAAAGGGTGAACATTCGCCCCTAAAATTATCCTTGACCTATATGCATCTCCCCATGACACAGGTTTTGAAATGGATGCACGGATATGGATAAAATGCAAAAATGGTTGAAGGTGATGGAGGCTAATTTCTTGGAAACCATGCACTGGAATTGGCTGAAATTGCTCGGGCATGTTGCCATCATCCCTATACAACTCCCCGTAAAACGGTTTTGTAAATGGATGCACGGTTTTCACATGAGGAAAAAAACAAATTCCAGCACTATGTATTTTTGTTTCAAAGCGTTTTGCAGTTTTTTTGCATAGTAAGAAAAAATGAGCTTGGGCTATAATGCAGACTTGGAATTTATGGGAGAGAGGTTTGAGGATTGTAGGAGGAATTATGAACCCTTTAGGAAGCTATCATGTTCGCCAAACTGCCTTTTAAAATCCATTTCTAGCTTCCTGTAATTTCTACAGGAACTTCCTGTAGAACACACAGTTTTTAGGAAAGAAGCACAATGAGATGGAAAAAATAATGGAGAAGGGTGAGGGATGGAAACATGGATGTGTGCAGGCCTCATGGACATATTCCTAGCCTTCGGGTCTTTTTCGGAGATCAATTTTGGCTTGTTTGTAGGCTTCCTGTAGAAGACACAGAACTTCCTGTAGAAGGCATAGAACTTCCTCTGTCTTTGTTTTGAGCGATCCTCCTAACCTGCAATGTCCTTGCTGCAACCTGCAATTATTCAATGGAAATTAGGTTTATTTTTATTTTTATTTTTCTCTTTTTTTTTTAAAACAACTAGGGCGCCTCATGGAGGTTTTCACCCTAATTGCCTGCCCTGGGCGCCTCGAAGGGAGGTATTCGCCCAGGGATCTTATTCTCTTTTTATTTTTCTCTTCTTTCCAACCCATTGACCGCCTCATGGAGGTTTTCAATCAATGAGCCAATCTAAGGCGCCTCCGAGGAGGTTTTCACCTTGGATTTTTATTTTCCTCTTATTTTCATTTTTTATTTTTCTTTTTTCTTTTTTTCCTACCCTACCCTACTTGAAAAACAAAATCATTTTCAAGTATAAGAATACTTCCAATGGAGCCATGTGCACATCGATATTAGAGACAAAATGATGTGGAGGCTTGAAATGCATGCTTTGACAGCTATCCGAATTCCAGAGACCAAATGATTTGACTTTGAAGGGATCAAACATAGCTGAGCAAGAGAATACTGCTGCAACTTAGTGACAGTCTGGAACCATCTCTCGATATAGCTCTGATATCCTTGGTCCTTTTGCTGATCTAGATCGTTCTCCATATCTTCTTCTATCATGACCTTCTCATCTTTCTCTTTTTGTTGATTTTTCTCTTGAATACATGGAAGATTTGATGGTAGCCATGAGGGAGCTCTCTCGATCTCTAATTCTATTGTCTTCTCTTCATCAAGTGCAGCCCATGGTTCTTCGATCTTCTCTTTTGCATCTTCATCTGCTGGATGAGGTCCTTCAAAGATATCAATATAATCTCTATTTTGCAATACTATTCCTGAGCTATGGTGAATATCTTTGAGCTCAAGAGGAGTTGTTTGGGCATGTTGTGCCTCAGCATTGCAATTGGGTTGAGATACTCCAATGTGTGGGTTTGGAAATGGTGGTACAGGTAGTTGAGTAGGGGTGTATATTTGAGATGGATGTGGATGGGGTTGTGGTTGGGCAGGCATTTGGGGCTGTCTTGGTGGAGCAGGAGGCGATGGTTGCGCTTGAGTAGGTGGTGGAGGAAAATGAGCGGGAGGAGAGTTGTACTGGGGCCTCCACCCCTGATGAGGTGCATTCCACTGAGGCTATGGTTGAGCATAAGGGTGAAATGAATGAGCAGCTGATTGGGTATAATATGGAGATGTGAAGGACAAAGGAGGAGGTGTGGACCAGGAAGGATGAGTAGGGGAACCCCAAGAAGGCATGGAAGTGGCTTGATAGGGGTTGTAATAGGTTTGGGATGTCCCTTGCATTCCATGCTGGTAAGGTATGGGTCCATGTGGCCTCCTTTGGTTCATATAATAGAGTGGTTCAATGGCTCCTTTGGCCCTCTGATATGCAGCTTTAAGTCCAGGCAAGGAAGGGCATTGATTCGTGGGATGGTCTTCTTCACAGACAAAACACACTTCTATGGAGTGTAATGGACATTCATTCCTAGGATGCTTTCTAGTGCACCTGGGACAAAATATGGCCAAAGCCCTCTCAGCTTTCTCTTGCTTCTTTTGGATTTGCAAGGTATCCATTTGCATGGCAAGAAACTGCCTCATCTCACTCTTGACATCTTCCATCAGATTTCATATTCACCTCAAGGGATTGGGTTGGAAGAAAAGATACTACTCCCAACATTTCTGTTTCCAGCCATTTGCTCCAGAGCAATGTTTTCTTCTTCTTCTCCCCTAGAGGTTCTTCAAATATGTCTTGTTGTCCCCCTAGGGGTCTTTCTTAATCACAGCCATCGAAGAAGAAAAGGTTGGCTGTGTGAAGCAGTGGGGGTGTTGTGCAAACATTTTTCTGACTTATCTCTACTCCTACAAGGCATGAAAGGAAATCTTTTTGGTTGATTTTTGTTTTTTTTTTCTGCTTGTACCTGAAAAACTGAAATAGATTGAATTGCAACTAACTAAAATCTATCTTGCTGAAATGAAATTGTAGGAATGAAATGCTAGGCTACGCTTGCAGAATTGAAATTACGGAATTGAAATGCTATTCTACGCTTGCGGAATTGAAATGCTAATATATGAAAGCAGGAAATGTCTAATCTACTTTTGCGGAAATGAAATTGTAGAATGGAAATGAAACAATCTACTCTACGCTTGCTGAAATAAACTACTTAGCAGAAGGTTGTAGTAGAAAATAGAAGAAAAGTAGCAATCACCAATACTCTGACGCTTCCCCGGCAACAGCGCCAAAAATATGGTGGGCTCCAGTATTGCAGCAATAATGCTGCAACTCTTGGGACTCCCTTCTTTACTTTTATCAACCCGGTAGTTCGTAACAAACTTGGAAGCGACGGTGCTATATGCACAAGTACTAGCTCTTGCCGTGGCTGTCACTTGATCAGCTGGCACAAGTTCACTAGGAGCTTAAGCCAACTTCTATGAGCTCTTAGAAGAAGCTTTTAACTTATGGATGAAAGCTAACTCAAAGGAGGCTAATCTATTTGCAGAAAGAAACTAAACACTGAAAGGAAATGCAAACCCTAGCAAACCCTAGTTTTACCAACTAACCCTACTGATGCAAGAAAAAGGATGAAAGCTACAGAAAGGGATGCCATTGATTCTAGAAAGGTAAAATGCATGTGACTAAGCTACTTCTGAAGTGAAATATGGAAAAAACATCTTTTTGCATTTTTGAGTAATTTCGCAGAGTTATTATGCATGTGCTTTGACTATTTTTTCTGTGCAGAGGTTGATTGGCGAAAGGAAATGCTTGCAGGAGGTTGGGAAGGTGAGAAGAGGGCCTAAGGGGTCCCTAGCACCCTTCCAGAGAGTTTCACAGTGATCGGATCTCAAGAAACCGCTTTCGTGAGCTTCTACAGGAAGTCTGCAGGGGTTCTACAGGATGTATTGTAGCTTCTACAAGATGTTTCTACAGGAAGAGCCGAGAGAGGATTTTTGAGGGTTTATGGAGGAAAAACCGGTGGGAAAGTGGAAATGGAGGTTGGATGAGGCTGTGAAGAGGTCTAGGACCTGGTGCATGAGGCTGAGGAGTGATTAAGGCGATTGGGTTTGTTCGAAGATAGGAGAAGTAATGTTGCACAAGATTGTAGGGCTTAGGGCAAAGTGAGAAAATGTGGCGGATGAAAGTCAAGAATCTGAGTTAGAGGACAGAGCAGGTTGTATCGATGGAGTAAGGGTAGGCAACAAGTTATCACAGGCGGTCTACACGTTATTTTCCAAAACTAATCAACAAAGACTAAGAAAACCAAAGATCTAGCTATTTTGACCTAATTTGACCTAGAAACCATAAGCATGATGAACAGAAGTTTATTGGCAGCAAATCATGTAAAACAACTATGGAAACCAAGCAAGAATGGATCTAAGCATGTAATCACAACTGGTACTAACTTTTGCAACTAAGAATATAACACTAGAAATTGCATGAAGAAGCAAGAACAATGTTTTTATGGCAGCAAGGGCACCATGGTCTCAGCTCATGGTCCCAAGGAGGGAGAGGTGATATCAAGGGTTGCTTGATGGCCTTTTTTGAAGATCTTTTCCTTTACCAACCTATCAAATCAACCTGAACATAAAAAGCTAATTCAATCATCAAAAGCAACCTAAATAACAAAACAAGATTTTAACCTAAATAACAGATTTTATTCTAAGAATGCAGCAAAGACACATAAAAGTACACAAAGTAGGTACTGGGCACTTGGGTTGGGCCCAACCCCAAGAGCTACAGCCTCCTAAGAAAGATTAGAGCTGGTGCAAAGTTGGATCCATATTTATTGATCAAAGAATAATAGTTACATCCCAAAAATTGTTTACAAGAAAAAGCTTGAAAATGTGCTGAAATGCAGAGCTAACCTACTGCCTAAAAAATGACTAAAATTGAACTGCCAACTAGCTAACTGAAACGAGGCCCTAAGCCTTCTTATTTATACAAATTGAGGACCCCAATAGTCCTCCTAAACTTTAGGGATTCGACTGCCAAAACTTGCAGTTAACAGCAACTTTACTAGCCCTTGCTCGACTGCCCTTGTGATAATCGATGTGGTGGCCCTTGAACTTCGAGCTGGTGGTGGAGAATTCGAGGTAAGGGCTCATAAATGAAGGGGACTCCTTCCTACAAATCCTCTCCCTTGTTCTTCCACGGATTTGGCTACCAAGTGCTCATTAAAACCTTTGATTTTGTCTCAAAATTGACCAAAAATTTGCATAAATCACACATTAGACTTGTTGGCATAATGACTAACCCAATTCACTCTATTACCATAAATATAATAAAAAACATGCAATAAACTAATGAGAATGGTGGATTAAGTCAAATTAGGAGGCTGAATGAACCCATATAATTACCCATTTTTTGGGCTTCATCCCCTTTTCACTAGACTACAGATGTAGTGTCCAAAAGAGGTATTGGGAAAAATCCTGGTAAGTTTTTTTTTTATCACACTTGAACATGGAGTTAAGGTAAATGCTGGAAGTATCAACTTCTCAAAGAGTTAGATGCGAATGCCACTGCTCAGATAAGAAGGACAAAAGGGATTATAAATACTGTAAGAAGATGAACACATTTTGAGTTTTCTTTTTATCATAAAAAATTTCTGAACTAAGTATGTTGGATAGTGAACTAAAGAGATTAAGATTATAAAACTACACGTTAAGACTAGGAGGAAAAAGACCTCACTTTTTTTTTTCGAGGTAATGAATGCTGTGGAAGCCACCTGTAATCAAGAAATATGTTATATTTACTATCTGTTTCTTTTATTTTTATTAATACAAAAGCATTTTTTTATTTAAAAAAAAATGGTTCCGAGATAGCTCATAATATTGAGCCAACAACAGAATTTGAAGCCCAAAAATGGTCCTGAGAACCATTCACATTCCGGATTGTTTCCAAAATGCAGCAAGGTCCCGTATAAAATTACTCTTCACAAGTTTTGTATTTTATGCAACACTTTATGCTAGCTATAAAGGATCTTTCCAAAAAATTAATTGCATTTCATTCTGGTTTCTATTACATTCTATATCAACGCTTCCTTTTCATTATGGTTTCTGTTACATCCGTAATCAACGCACATTGAACAGCGGAATGACAACTACAATATCGGAGAGATTCATTAAAAACTTGTTCAGAATAAAACAATACACATTGAAGACAGGAAAGCTCTCTATAGTACCGACGAGATTCACCAAAACATTATTCAGACTAATTAACATAAAACAGCTAGACTCAAAAGTTGAATCTGACCAGATGAATAAAAAGACAAAGACTATGAATAACACTCATCTTAAATATAATCTCTCTGCTTGTCCTCCATTTATAAGGCCGGCATAGTTTGCCCTAATTTGCAGTAGGTGATAAACTCATCTTAAATATAATCTCTCTGCTTGTCCTCCATTTATAAGGCCGGTATAGTTTGCCCTAATTTGCAGTAGGTGGTGATATCATACCCAAAAGATTCGCTCTCCTAATGGATATAGATTCTGCCTGCTTGGCTGGATCGGGCTACTACCTAAATTTAACTTGACTCGACTACCTAAATTTAACGTATTTTAACAAATATAACCTCTGTCTGTGCTAAGTTTGCCCTGTATGTGCTAAGTTTGCCCTATTTAGCTGTAGGTGGTGATATCATACTGGCTCTCCTAGTGGACATAAATTCCACCTGCTTGGCAAAATCAGGCATCACTTCTTTCACTCCATCGGATTTACAGAATCGATCCATCCATGCGCTCAACAACGGCATTTTCTCTGGATCTATTAAACACTATTGGTAGCCTTCTCGAGGCCTTTGATAAACGCCGACAAACCACCCAATGCGATGTCAATCAAGCCGATCTGATCCCCTCCAAAATACGCTTTTCCTGCGAAGCAGTGGTTGGTTCGCAGAGCTTCCTCTATCAAAAGAAAGTTTGTAACGCTATCTTCCACTGCTTTCTGTAGCTGCTCGCCTTGGCCAATGAAAACTCCTCGTAGATATGGATAGAACTAAGGGGCACACATTAAAACCATGAGTATATTGGTTATTGAATAGAAAAACAATATTTTTAACTTTCGAAGACACAAATAGTAGATAAGGAAAGGATTGATGAGATACGAATGTAGGCGATTACTGATGAATGAATTAAATTACCTTATCGTCTACAAAGGCAGCCCAAAAGCGAGCAATGGCTCGGTCATATGGATCTTTGGGAATTCTTGTGAACAGGGTTTGTTTTCAGCAGCAACTTGCTCTTAGCTCCGAGATTCGCTTCCGCGAATTGGTAATCAATACCTTTAAGAGCAAGTGCTATGCTAACCCGCATAATGAAGGGACTCAGAGTCATACCTAACAGCTTTACCTGCCCCTTTTCTCCCCGTTTTTTCTGTTATTCATAACTTATTTCACACGCTTCTTCATTAACCGTGTTTTCTGTTATTCATAACTTATTTCAGTTTTCGATCAACGATCAAAATTCGTTCAATTGTCTAACACCACAAATCCACGGTGAACAATAGGACACGGCAGCGGCTGGGGAAATTCATTTCAAAGGGAAGTGCCTTATGGCGTAATTATTTTGTTCAAATTAATACATTTCTCATGAGGGATTTTTTGTTTTATGGATATTTTGAGAATCTAATTTCATTCATAAAAATAGTATTACTATAGTTTTATAATAATTAAGACAATAAATTGAATTAGGTTTTTCTTATGGATGGTCTACACCCATGTTAAATCAGATCTCTAACAATTAATATAATAGATTAGATTGTGATTCTTTTTATAGGTAGTTTGTGTTAATTTTTCTTTAATTGTTTTATGCTGTAATTATTACTTCAACAATGTCTAATAGCATCTAATTTAACAATTTTCGCTTCTTCATTTTAAACAATGATAGTAGAGCAATAGTAGATAGAACAATTATTCAAATGCACAATGAAGGACAACCAAGAGATAAGAGACACAATATTTAGTCAATGACCAATTAAAAACCCCACAATGGGGAAAACCCTTTGCAATTCTTCTTCTATTAGATTGTCTTCAAATGTTCAGCAGAGAGAGTACATCATCGAAGAGTGAAAGTCAAACTTTGACTAGCCAATATCCAAAACCAATATCCAATATCCAACCAAGTCAAAATGTCATGATATTTGTCAAATGAGAGTCAACAAAATTCAACTGTAATTTTGTCCAAGTCAACAGCAGCAAAGTCAGCCCTAACCAGTCAACAGTCAAAACAACCCTTTAGGAGCTTGGTAAACATCAATCAAACTCGGCCTCAAATGTTTGTCAAAGTCAACAAAAAAAAATCCTCAAAACCTTAGTCAAAATTGTTCAAAGGAGAGAGAAAGTGTGTTGTCATAGTCTACAATTTTCTGCAGTCAAACCAAAAAGTCAACGCTAGTTAAACTGCCTAGATCTCCTCCATCTTTGTGCCAATCATCTCGGCATCAAGAAATCATATTTTTACAAGTCAAAGAAGGTCAAAACATGAAGTCAAACTCGATCAAACTGCAGACAAACTATCTAGTTTAAAAGTCAACGCAGAAAAGTCAAAGTTGCCTCCAAGATCAATGCACCTGTGAAGAGAAAAGAGTTGTCTTTTAACCTATATGAACCAAACAAAATGAAGAGAGAGAAGAAGGATGTGTTGTCTGATGTCCAAATGAAGAATGGGGGCACTGGTATTTATATGCAACTTTGGAGGAGCAATTCGTCCTTAGGTAGACCTTAACAATTTGTGCAACTGTGGGCTTGACCTCAAAAATCCACTTTTCCTTATCCAGATTAAGTGCTTCAAAATTCAATTTTGGTCCTCTAGAAAAGAGGAATTCAATGCAGTGGTTGGAATTTGTCACTGAGCTACCAAATTAACACTCCCTCTCAGTATGGGAGAAATTCCAACTGAATCATGTGATCATCATATGTATCTCGTTACATGGCATGTACATCCATGCTCATCTATGCTTGTCTCTACTCATCTCATGTTGATATTCTCGAATATAAAGAAGAATAATTTCTATAGGGGAGCTCCAGCTACCACCCTGTCTCTATAACCATCAAGGAGACTCTATTACCACTCAGAATCATCATCATCATTGTTGGGTGTGGAGCCTGATTATCTTATGTATTCAAAGGTATCACCACATTGGACCCCAGTTCATAATGGGGTGGCAACGCCACCCGTAAAATATTCGCTATAGGGGGGGTCCAAGGGGGGGCGACTACGACCTTTGGGAGCCCCCCCCTAGCAGGGGGATCGGGGGCAGCACCCCCAAAGCTAAGAATAGATGTAAAATTGCCTTGTAAAATGTTGTGATTTCGTAGTCAATCTGGACTGTTCATTAGGCAGAGATCTGTCGGTAGAAGTTATGTTTAATTTAGGGTTTTTTGCCCTAGAAGGCAACCCCTCGCTATATATGAGGGAATTGTATTGCGTCTATGTATATTTGTATTCTGAGTGAGGAAGAGAGATGAGATTGAGAGCGAAGAGGGAATTACAACGGATCTGCTGTAGGTTGTATCTCTTCAGTTTGCTGGATAATATAAAAAGAAGGACTGGTTGTTTCTCCGTGAACGTAGCCCAAACTGGGTGAACCATGTATATTTGTGTCTCTCTTATTTTATGTGTTTTCTGTGTTTATATTTCTGCAGTATTTTATGTTTTCATTGCTCTATAATATATAATTTTCTAACAATCATTATCATCATCGTCACCATTAAGGAGCCATGACTACCACCCAGAACCAAAGACAATGGGTGAGAGCAACCTACCCAATGTGTAGGGATCGCACTTTATCCCAAAGTCCCTAACAATAGGTGAGATCAACTTACCAAAGGTAGGGATCACACTCTACCCTATTCTCCCTAATCATCCATCTTAACCCTAAAGAGTCAAATGGTAGAACACTTGCATCCACTAACTTGGGCAATATTGATCTAGGGGATCAAAAAAATGCTCAAAATTGAAATTGCTCGAAATTAGCACCAGATCGTAGTGCTCGTCATCCTGAATCCAATGCCACTTTGTTGACACCTAATCATTAGGATTGGGTGAATAAATACAATTGATGTAAATAAATAATAAGAAATATGAACAGTCATCGGGAGATGAAGTGAACAGTCTCCCTCATGTATATAATAAAGACCTACCTGAAGGAATAAAATGAATTAATTTGTGGAGTTACTACCTGGCCTGACATGGTATCAGAGCCAGCTCCCGAAATTAGTTTTTTTGTGTAACTCCTTGTGTCTGAGTTTCAGTTTTCTGCCTATATTCTGCCTAGTTGCCTGAAGCCTACCCTAGGCAGTGTCATATACGTTTTTGATATTGCCTGCGCCCTCTGTCAAGAGACCTGCTGCAAACGCTGTCTCACTGCGTCAGTGTCATAGACGTTTTATATTCTCTGGTCTGACCTGCCGGATATGAACCAGAGATTCAATATTGTTCAAGCTAAACTCAAACTTCTGTGAAATGCGATTCAAATGCTCCACTGCTCCGTTGAAGCCATCTCATAATCCTGACTGCGTGATAGTTCTACCACTGCTCCGTTAGAAACCAGAATGCAACATATATTTGATTGATCGTTGCCCCATCCATCGAACAACCTCTCCATCTATACCTCAACCTCTCCATTGATTGATTGGCCTCTCAAACAACTGTACCTTATAATCCCCAACAGAATGGTGTAGCTGAAAGAATGAATAGGACAATCTTAAATATGGTACGCTCCATGCTCTTCTTCAAAAATGTAAAAATAATGTTTTAGGCTGATGCTGTTCTATGTGCTGCATATATAAAGAATAGATGTCCATCTAATGCTATTAGAAACAAGACTCCATATGAAATGTGGTATGGGCACGTTCCTTCAGTAAAGCATATCAGGGTCTTTGGTTCCACCTGTTATGCCTTGATACCAAAGGTACATAGAAACAAACTTGGTGCAAGAAGTCGTAAGTGTATCTTCCTGGGGTATTCAAACACCTCCAAAGCATACCGTCTCTATGATGAGGTAAATAAAAAGTTTGTTGTATCTAGAGATGTAATTTTTCTTGAATCATCCAAAACTGACAATGTTGTTGAGCGGAAACTTGATCACTTCGATAGATTCACAAATGCAAAATCATTTCAAGAATTTGATAATCAGATTCCACATCTTCAAGGGGGGATTCCTATACTAGATCAACATGTGGAATCTTCTTATGAAGAACACTCTCCCTCGCATGAAACTCCAACAACATATGATGCTTTAAGTGATGTGATTGATAGAATTGGGAGACTCAATCTTGATTCAGTCCCAACTCAATCAATGGAGTAGCCTGGACCATCTGAGAAAGGTCCCCCAAAGTGGCTGACAAAGACACTTGAAAGTGTTCATCCTGATGAGGTTGGAAAGACAGGAACTAGAAATTCAAACCGGCAAAATGGAGGTGATGGAGATGACTCTAATTCACTTGTTGATATGGATGTTTCTTATGATTGTGAATTGAACTTATCTATAGATTTTGAACCAACTTCCTTTAAAGAAGTTGCTTCTAATGATGAATGGAAAGAAGCGATGCAAAAGGAGTATGATGCCCTCATAAAGAACAAAACTTGGAAGCTGGTTGATCCTCCATTAGGATCCAAACCAATTGGCTGCAAGTGGGTCTACAAGAACAAGTATAAAGCTGATGGCTCACTTGACAAGCACAAAGCTAGGCTTGTGAAAAAAGGTTTTGCACAAAAGGAAGGGGTCGATTATGAGGAGACTTTTTCCCCCACGGCAAAATGGGCTACCATCCGGACACTCTCTGCCCTAGCAGCTCAGAACGGTTGGAAAGTCCATCAAATGGATGTAAAAACTGCTTTCTTGAATGGAGATCTAAAAGAGAATGTTTTTATGTCCTAACCTAAAGGATTTTCTGTGAAAGGATATGAACATAAAGTATGCAAACTTGTGAAGTCCTTGTATGACCTCAAACAAGCACCGCGAGCCTGGTATGAAAAACTAACTGAGCATCTTCTGAAACTCAATTTCAAACATTATGATCTTGATGATGCAACTTTATTTGTCAAGAAAGTTGGCAAAACAGTTGTATATCTTGTGGTATATGTAGATGATCTTTTGATGACAGGGAACAATGAAAGCTACATTGCATCCATAAAGAAGGAATTGGGGAAAAGTTTTGAAATGACTGATTTGGGCTATGTTCATTACTATCTTGGTATTGAAGTAACTCAACATCCAAAGTCCATATTTCTTTCTCAAAAGAAGTACATTGGAGATTTGTTGAACAGGTTTGGCATGACAGAATGAAATCCTCTTACTACTCCAATGGAACAAAACTTAAAGCTCACATCTATTGAAGGAAAAGAATTTGAGGATGCAACAAAGTATAGACAGTTTGTAGGAAGTCTCAACTACCTAACTACTACCAGACTAGATGTTTCGTTTGTTGTTGGAATCCTCTCTAGGTTTATGCAAAAGCCTTGTGAGGGACATTAGTTTGCTGTAAAAAGAGTTCTAAGGTACTTGAAGGGAACTCAAGACTTTGGAATCAAGTATACACAGGTGGACGACTTTAGTATGATTGGATACTCTGATTCAGACTTCAATGGAGACAAAGAAACTGGGATATCTACTTCAGGATATGCTATGAGTCTTGGATCAAGAGCTGTCTCTTGGAGATCACGCAAACAATTAGTTCCAGCAGATTCCACAACAGAAGTAGAATACGTGGCAACAGCTGAGGCAACAAAAGAAATTGTGTGGATCAGGAAAATTCTTGAAGATTTGCAAGTAAAACAAGTACAATCAACTCCACTCATGATTGACAATACCTCTGCAATAAAGTTGGCCAAGAACCCAAAGTTCCATGATCGAACGAAGCACATCAATACTAAATATCATCTGATTCGACATCATGTTGAGGCCAAGACAATCCATCTCCATCATTGTTCCACTAATGAGCAAATTGCAGACATCTTCACCAAAGCACTTGGAAGAGAAAAGCTTGAATGATTCAGAATGATGCTTGGACTCACCAACATCCCTTCAGATTAAGGGGGGAATGTTGACACCTAATCATCAGGATTGGGTGAATAAATACAATTGATGTAAATAAATAATAAAAAATATGAACAGTCATCGAGAGATGAAGTGAACAGTCTCCCTCATGAATATAATAAAGACCTACTTGAAGGAATAAAATGAATTAATTTTTGGAGTTACTACCTAGCCTAACACACTTGAATCGCCTCAAACCCATGTTGTATGAGAAAATTATGATGTTATGAACTCTTGGCCAAACAACTAAAAATTCAAACAGCAGGGTTGACTGGGTAGACCGTACAAATGACATCATTCTTATGCCAACATTTTGAATGAGTGTATTATAGACATGAGGAACAATCCTAGCTCGACACGTGGCAACTTTGTTCTGAGGTAGGTGGCATGATTTTATTAGTTGCATTTGGAGTGAAGTTGGCCAATGGTGAGGTGCCATGTGGCCCAATCAGAGGGCGTAATGTACCCTCGGTGGTTGGTAAAAAAAATTGTAAGTGTCCCAAGCGCCTCGACGGGGTACGACCCCCAGGCCTCCTGCAAAGCAATACCATGGTTTACCGCCATACCACGCCAGTAGTTCTTGACATATGTAGGAGCCTGGTTATATTTAAATTTTAGTTGTTAGCACATTGGGGGAAGGGGGCAGGGACCTTGGCATCAACCCTCGGCCATATACAACCATGCAACCACGTGGAGGATCCAACGAAGGGGGCGAGAAGATAGGCCTTGGCCCTTGGTTCTCGGCGACAGTTATAACCACGGGCAGACAGGACGGGAGCTACAGCGGTGGGGGTGGGTGGTTAGCGCTAGCCCCCAACCATATTAATTCCATGTAACCATACCGACCAACACAAAGGTTTGAACTGGCAGGGACGGGCAGTTAGACCCAGCCCCTAGCTGCATGGCCTTTAATGTGACACTAATCTAGTGCTAATAGTTATTGGTTCTTTTAAACATGCTAAAAATTGCACAAATTTCGGCAGGAATCCCCCTAGTGTCAGGCGAAATTTTCACTCGGTAGTTGGTGAAAAGGCAGAATTCAGAGGATGATTAGCCAGAATGGAAAATTGGTAGAACAGTTAGCATAGTTTTGTTCAAGGAGGCATATCTTACTCATTTTTCAACCTTTTTAAGCTCAAGAAGAGTCTAGATACGGGTTTTTGAGCATTTTGAATCCATTGCAACATTATTTTTACAATTTGAGCATTGTAAATTAATATAATTTCATATTTGAGAATATAATTGAAGAGGCCCAACATTTGAAGTTGGACCTGGAGACGTAGCCTAGAAGGGGTGAACTCCGTTATCAAATTGTTGTTTTTTATTGTTGTTCATGGTTCATTTTTCTTTGTTTTATTTTTGTAAATTGAGTTAAAAAAACACTAAGTTTATGTGCTTTTTCAACTTGATCCATTTCCCATAAGACATAAAATTACTTGCAAATTTTTAAGAAACCTTCAAGTTTTTAATTTCAAATCAATTTGGTATCAGAGCATGGTTTTTTTGAAGGTTTTACTATGTTTGCAAGTGTTTACTTGATGCTTACAAGGTCAAAGTTGAAAAGAGGAGGAGTGCTTGAAGAACCAAATCCTCAAATTAGTTCAAGGAGATCACAAACTCCTCAAAGTCTATCAGTCATGGCACATGAAGAAGGTCATGAGATGATTTTTGAGGATGATAAGGCTTTGAGAAAGGCTTTCTATGACATGCCTGAAATGGTGAAAGTTTTATATGAAGAGAGGACAACAAGGTTGCATGGAGAGATTTCAAATCAACCAAAAGGTAATGGTGGTGATGGGAGCAAGCCTCCACCTCCACCTCTACCTTCACCTCCATCTTCACCTTCATCCTCATCTCCTTCATCTCCTTCAAATACTCGTCCAAGATCTTCAAAAGGACAACTAAGTCTCCATTGTTAAAGCTTGATGTCAAGTTTGAATTGTCTATGTAAAATGGGGAAGTAAATGTTGAAAACTTGGATAATTTGGTTCATCATATTGAAGTCTATTACAGGATTCAAAGGATTAAGGATGATGTGACCAAGATCCAGCTTGCTTCTCTTCGTTTCGAAAGTTCAACTCTCATCTGGTGGGATGCTAGAACTTAAGAAGACTTGAAGAAAAGTGGTAAAATTATCTCTTCTTGGAATGATTTTGTAGTTGCATTAAGAAGGAAATTTTACCCATTAGCTTACATGCAAAAAAAATTATGGATTGGCAAAATTTTAGACAAGTTGAAGGTTAGAGTGTTCAAAGTTACACATAATAATTTAGAAGGCCTTTAATATTTGGTTTAGATTTATCTTCACAAGACACTCTCCTTAAATACATAGGTGGATTACATAGTTATTTGATGTAACACCCTCCTCCAACATCTACCCAAGCAACCGACTAGTCGGGGTAAACATGCGACGAGATGCCACTATGATATGATTCGACCTCCTAAGTCACGTTGAGGAAGTGGAACCGATAGAAACACACCATACAAACATTAATCATCATCTACAGGACCCTCATGAATCAATCCAATACTTTAGACAGCTTACCTTGGGGCCCCACTGATCTTTTGGACAATTTAAGCCTCAGTCGCTCCCATGCTATATGCAGGAGGGCGACCAAAAACCAAAAGTCACTCTCACAGGCTTTCCTGCTAGCGACCAGAGATCAAAACTGTCAGTGCTATGCCAGCGACTCTGGGATTTGAGCCACTTTTTCAGGCCCAAAGCCTAGGTCACTGCCCAAAATTGAACCATCTCTTCAAATCAGTAAAATAAAATGGAAATGATAGTACTAAAGCAAATACTTGTTCAAGACCTTGATTAGACCCCTACTAGCCATGACAGGCATTTCGTCAAACATATCGCGAATATGTAATCTACAGGTGTAAATAACAGTTATGATGATAGGTGTCTCATACTTAGCTGAGAATTGCTAAGAACCATTGTTGCCTCAACACATCAACTGCCATTCCATCCATTAGGTCATCGATACATTGATTATTCAATTACAAGTAAAAATATGGTGAAATCCATACATAGATGTTGTCATAAAAAACATACATAACCAACATAATAGCAACAAAAATACTCATGAAAGTACAACCATGTAGACCACATATAATCCATCAAAATTCTCATAGAAATACAAAGACAAATAATCTTTCATTAATGATATAAAATCCAAACCTGGGATGGGACTTCCATGTTCCACCCAACCGTAGAATAGCTAAGCCAAATATCTCTTCATTCATTCACCCCCACACCATATTCCAAGCATGAATGTGGGGTCTCATAGAACACATCAATCAAAACTCATCCAGGACTTCCAGAGGCCATCCACCTCAACCCATCAAACAGTTATTCCACCTCACGGTCAGACATCACAAAACCATCATCAGATTCGTCTCCATTCAAGCCTTCCACAGCTTCCAGAGCATTTTTCCAACTAGGGCTCCCAAGACTAGTAACTCAACCCATGACTTATTCAGGGTTTCCAGAGCGTTTGTCCAACCAAAGCTTCCAGGACTAGTAACTCAACCCACTTAAGGCTTCCAGAGCGTTTTTCCAACCAAGGCTTCCAGGGCTAGTAACTCAACCCAAGTTGTTACAGGGATTCCAGAGCGTTTGTCCAACTAGGCTTCCAAGACTAGTAACTCAACCCAAGCTAAGGAAACATGAAAACCAACCAAAAGAAAGCAATGAAAGTAACCCACAATCACCATGGCTATCCAGGAAATGGAAAGGCTAGGAAATCCACTGTCAATCTCAGCCATCCTCCATGCCAATGACATATCACGACCAAAAATCCACATGCATATGCCATGCATGCCAAAACTAGTGAAGGAATCATACATGCAACTCGGTACCTGCAAGAAAATTTGATGTAGTTGTTGATCCTGATGCTTTCTTACTCTTTCATTGCCTTCTTGCTCCAAAAATCCAAGTATGCCACACCCTCCAAGAGTGCTCCAAGAAAAATCTAAGTCTCCAAGAGTATGAGAGAGAGAGAGAATAATGAGAGATATCCAAAACTAAATTGACAAAAGGTTACCAACTGATCCTCAGAAACATTTTTATGAATGAGGCCTCTATTTTCTTCATTTTCCTCCTTACATGAAACCCGTGACCTTTCGCCTCCCTTTCTCCTAATTTCCATTATTTTCATAAATAAATGTGCCAAAAATGCCATTTTGCCTTTCCAAATCCTTAGCCATTTCCTTTGCCAATTTCCTTAGCCATAAACAATCACAAGTGATCCCCATCACTAGGATTCTGCCCAACATTTAGCTTGGAATAAGTGTCCCATCATTCATGGTTATTATTTTGCCTTTATTTACTTTTATTACATGGAATTTTCACCAGGGTTGTTACAGAACCCTCCCCCTTGGGGGAACACCGTCCTCGGTGTTCAACAACACCTATAACCACAAAATTGTTGTAAGAAAAATATATACTATTGATGGAGCTTTATAACTTAGCTTGATGCAATATTTACAATGATCACCCTGCTGAAAAGCAAACCAACATAACAACATAATAACATGACATCATAACAACATACTGCATAGTGGAGCTTTATAACACAACTCGTGGTGGTATTTACATCCATATACATATGTACATAAACCAACATCATCAAAACATATACCAAAACATACACCAAAGCATATACCAAAACACCAAGCCAAAACTGCTTTGCCTCAACCGGCAAACAAGGAAGGATTTCTTAGTTTCGAAGCACGAGCACCTTTTTCTGCAATATACACTGAGGCTCCGGTTGGAATTCTCCATCTAGTTCCACCTACAATACAGACTATTCAATCACATGATCAACATCTCTAACATACTTCTTAATCAAAGATACATGGAAAACAACATGGACTTTCATTGTTGGAGGCAATGCAAGTCGATAGGCTACTAGCCCAATCCTTTCAATGGTACTGAAGGGTCCACAAGACCGTGGTGCTAGCTTGGCACATGATCCAATCTGCAAGGATCTCTTCTTTGGTTTGGTGCGCAAGTACACCTATTTCCCAACCTAGAACTCCTTGAACAACCTGTTCCTATTTGCATAACTCGTTTTCCTATCATGTGCTTCCATTAGATTCTTTTTTATCACCTGCATTTCCTATTCCATGTCCGCCAACATATCTGGTCCAATCAATACCTTTCTAACCGAATCACTCCAACTGATGGGAGTGTTGCAACTCTGCCCATACAATGCCTCAAAAGGATGCATCCTCAATTATTCCTGATAACCGTTGTACGCAAACTAAACTAGCGGAAGGTACTCTTCCCACTTTCAATGTTGATGCATTACATACATTCTCAACATGTCCTCCTATATATTATTGACCCTCTTTGTCTGCCCACCTGTTTGTAGATGATAAGTCATACTGAAGGCTAACTCTGTTCCCAAACCTGCAAAAAACTCCTTCCAAAACTTGAAAGTGAACTTCACATCCCGATCTGACACAATCTTCTTCGGGACACCATGCAATCTGACCACCTATGCTACATCACTAGCTAAGAATGTAGAATTCACCCTAATGAAATGTGCAACCTTTGTCAACCTGTACACAATAACCATAATGGAATCATGTTGTCTCACTATCTTCGGCAAACCTGTAATGAAATCCATGGAAATAGCCTCCCATTTCCACTCTGGGATCATGATTGGTTGTAGCAGTCCACCTGGATGCTTACATTATTCTTTCACTCACTGACAATCAAAACATCTAGCCACGAAATCTTCTACATCCCTCTTTAGATTTGACCAATAATAAAATCTCTTCACTCTTGTCAGTGTCTTTTGATACCTTGGGTGACCCGAATATGGTTTCACCTGTACCACTACCTGTACCATCACCTATACCTGTACCTATGCTCTATTGTAACCTGTGCACAATATCCATATATTTGACATCCTGCTGACCTACTCGCAAGATCCTATCTTGTAAGTATGTCCCATAGGAGCTCATAGCTTCCAAGTGATTTACATGTACCTGTCTATTGAGATCATTTGCCACTTGTTCTCTTTACCTTTGATATATCTGATCTCAAAATCAAACTCGTTGATTGTGGCTAACCATCTAGCCTGCCTAACGTTCAAATTCAGCTAGTCAAACAAATACCTCAACCCAATGTGATCACTCATAATTAAAAATCTCTTGCCAATAAGATAGTGTCTATACATCTTCAATTCATGTATGATCGTTGCCAACTCAAGATCGTGTGTCAGGTAGTTCTTCTCGTGCTCGTTTAGTTTTTGGGACTCATATCATACCGCCTGTCCATCCTGCATAAGGACTCCACCAAGCCCTCTCTTGCAAGCATTTGTGCATACCACAAAATCTTTATCTGGATCTACAATCTGTAGCACTGGTGCATGTGTCAACAGTTGCTTGAGCTGCTCAAAACTAGCCTCACACTCCTTTCTCCATTCAAACTTCTCTCCTTTCCTCTACAATGATGTGATAGGATAAGCAATCTGTGAGAAGCTCCTGATGAACCTCCTATCATAACCTGCGAAACCCATGAATGATCTCACCTCATCCACACCCTTGGGAGCTCTCCACTCCATGATGACCCTTACCTTCTTTGGATCTACTACAATGCCCTCCTTGGAGACAACATACCCTAAGTAATGTACCTCGGTATGAAAGAAACTACACTTGTTGAGCTTAGCATACAATTGATGCTCTCTCAACAACCTCAACACTGATACTAAGTGCTCGGCATGTACTTCCTCATTTTTAGAATATACCAGTATATCATCAATGAACACAATAACAAACTTATCCAAATATGGATGCAACACACTATTCATCAAACACATAAATGTAGCTAGAGCATTAGTTAAGTCAAATGGAACAATAACAAACTCATAATGCCCATACCTGATCCTGAACATAGTCTTGTAAATTTCCTCCTCTTTGATGTGTACCTAATGGTATCCAGATCTCAAGTCAATCTTCGAGAACACTACTGCTCCCTTCAGCTGATCGAACAAGTCATCAATCCTCGGCAAAGGGTACCTATTCTTGATGGTCACTTTGTTCAACTACCTGTAATCGCTACATATTTTGAGAGTAACATCTTCCTTCTTAACGAACAATACCAGTGCGCCCCAAGGTGATACACTTGACCTAATGTATTTGTTGTCCAACATTTCCTTCAACTGCAACTTTAACTCGACCAACTCATGTGCGCTCATCACGCAAGGTGCTTTCGATGTTGGAGTTGCCCCTGGCACTAACTCAGTAGAAAATCCTACCTCCCTATGTCCTCAGGAAACACATCCTTGAATTGCTATAAAACTGGGTACTTGCTCAACACATCCATATCCTCAACTTCCTTACCCTTATCACTAGAAATGTGCACTGCGAATAACTTACATCCTTTCTTGTAACTACGCTTTGCTTGCATAGATGTCACCATCCTAACTGATGTAGCTTTCTTCTTACCCTGTAAGACTCTCAGTTCTCCATTATCATCAATGCACTCAATAGCTTTGTCATAATAGTCTACCTTGGTTCTATGTAGATACAACCAATCCATGCCCAACAACATACTATATGAACCCAATGGTAATACATTCAAATGTGTTGCGGTATGCATACCATTCAAATCAAATGCAAAAGATCTTACCCAACGATGAACTTGTTTCTTTGTACATGTAGCCAACTTCACTAACCAAGATTCTGCATGCAATTCCTTACTCAAGCCACACTTATCCACCAAGTTAGGATTAACATGGCTATAATTAAATCCAAGGTCAATCAAAATAGAAATAACTTGATCACAAAGCTTACCATCCATCTCAATAATAGATGCCCAGTGCTCTGCCTGTGTTATCCAATACGGCATAGATATGTGGAATACTCTAGCCAACATCCCCAATAGTCTATGACTCCTGCGCACTGTATATCTGAGGTCTACCACCCTAATTCTACAGACAATCTCTCCTGCGATGGTCTTTGCCACAAATCCAACATTCTATAGGCTTCCAGCTTGTCTCCTTGTTATGTTCTCCTTATTGGAATTCATGTCCCCTATCTAATGTAGTGAACCTCTTAGATGGTGCAACACTCTCTTTGTTACTTGAATCTTGTGGCCTTACCTGCTTCTTGTCCAATTTCCCTTTGTTCCTGGCATTTCCTTTCTAGACTAGCTTCATCTCAGACCTGCACTTCAATTGTTCATAGCAATGCTTCAGCTTCTAGATGGCCTCCTCAAATGATCTAGGCTCATCGAACTCAATCCTATCTTTGAATGAATCTGGTAATCCACTAATGAATATCTGAATCTTAGCCTTCTCCTCCTTGAGGTAAGGCACATACCTCAACAGCTCCAAGAATCTGCTAGTGTATTCATCATCTTTCATGGATCCCATCTTTAGGTCATAGAATTCCTTTGCTTTTTCATCAAAGTATCTCTATGATAGGTACTTCTTCTTAAATATCCGCTCAAATTCACTCCATATCAAATATTCCTCATTTATACCTCTAACATTCTTCACATCTTCCCACCAAATGTTTTATTTTCCTTTGAGACTAAAAGTAGCCACTCTAGCTTTCATGTTCTTTGAATAGTCATGCAACTTGAAGAACTTCTTTATGCCTAGCAACCATGTCTCTGCATCTTGTGATTTCTTTACATGTCCATCACAGGTAGCTGATTTTTATTTCCTAAATTCATCTAGAAAATACCCCTTATCACTCCTCCTGTAAGGATGATATCGATGATGATCATAATGCTAATCTAAATCAGAACTAGAATCACACATGTATCTATCCCCTCTCCTATCGAGAGTGTCCAACAATCTACCATCTCTGATTGTGTCATATCTATCTGATCTGTGACCACCATGCGATCTACTACCATATGCCCTCTTAGTCATATACTCCTACTCATGGATAATCCAAAGCGATCCCTGTTGCTGCAAATCTGACAAGCTCTGAAGTATGACTGCATTTACCTCTGCGAACTTTTCTTATGCCTATATGATTTTGTCATTACTTGCCTTACAACTCCTTATTTCTTCCTTTAAGCTTTTCAATGTAATTACCAAATTGAAAGAGTTCCCAACACCATACTGCTCTTCGGATTCATAGGGAGAGTCTTTATAGTCAACCATCTTGATAGCCATTTGATATTTCTTCCTACAAGGTGTATCATGTCAGCTAAATCAAATCACAATAAACCAACATACCTTAGTATAGCTTGGGGAGGATACCTTGTCTGCAAGATCAACAAATCAACATGATACATGTATAACATAATCATGACTGCATATAGAAACATGAAACATAAGCATATGACCATGCAACCATCATTCTAGCTAGGGTTCGGTCATCAATGCATGGCCTCAACAACAACACACACCACAACCTCATGCATGACAACCACCATCATTACGTCACTATACACTTGACCACATGCAGCCATGAACATGCATAAGCGATGCATAACCATCCACACATATGCATAAACACATATGATCAAGCATGGATGCACAATACTTGAAATCAAACCTACAAGACTGATACATGCAACTGAGCATACAAGAATGTAACCAATCATGCAAGAATGTAACCAAACATACTACAACGATACATGTAAGTGACATAAATCGTTATGTAACCAGTTGTACACTCACGATGAGGCATTCCTCAACAAAACATCAAGTTTCACATGACGATAGAACTTCGACCATGAACAACATCATGCAAATGAAACAAGCACATGAAATGCAAGTTCAAGAGACGCACATGCAACTGACATGCATGCATGACCAACACAGTCTGAGGGGTGAACCATGCTCTTATACCACTCTGCAAAATCATCCTCCAACATCTACCCAAGCAATCGATCAACTGGGGTAAACATGCGACGAGAGGCCACTATGATATGATTTGACCTCCTAAGTCACATTAATGAATTCAAACCAACAAAAATACACCATACAAACATTAATCATCAGCTACATGACCCTCAGGAATCAATCCAATACTTTAGACAACTTTCCTGGGCTCCCATTGATCTTTTGGACAACTTAAGCCCAATCGCTTCCATACTATAGGCATGAGGGCGACCAAAAACCCAAATTTGTTCTCACAGGCTTGCCTACCAGCAAGCAGAGACCAAAACTATTAGTGTTATGCCAGTGGCTCTGGGGTTTGGGCCACTTTTTCAAGTCCAAAGCCCAGGTCACTGCCCAGAATTGAACCATCTCTTTAAATTAGTAAAATAAAATGGAAATAATAGTACTAAAGAAAATACTTGTTCAAGACCTTAACTGGATCCCTACTAGCCATGACAGGCATTTCGTCAAACATATCACTAATATGTAATCTACATGTGTAAATAACAGTTTTGAGAATAGGGGTCTCATACTTAGCTGAGAATCGCTAAGAACCATTGGTGCATCAACTACCATTCCATCCATTAGGTCATAGATACGTTGATCATTCAATTACAAGTAAAAACATGGTGAAATCCATACATAATTGTTGTCATAAAACACATACATCACCAACATAATAGCAACAGAAATACTCATGAAAGTACAACCATGTAGACCACATATAATCTATCAAAATGCTCATAGAAATACAAGGACAAATAATCTTTCATCAATGATATAAAATCCAAACTCGGGATGGGACTTCCACGTACCACCCGACCGTAGAATGGCTGAGCCAAATCTCTCTTCAGCCATTCACCCTCGTTCCATATTCCAAGAATGAATGTGGGATCTCATAGAACACATCAATCAAAACTCATCTAGGGCTTCTAGAGGCCATCTGCCTCAACCCATCTGTTATCACAAAATCAGGTACTGAAGGCTGCTAATCAGCAAGACTCTGTGTAACTGTTTCAAACCAGGCTTTTAACTAAGGCTTAGCCTCCTTAGTCTGAGAGGGCTCTCTCATAGGTTATTGATATTGAACAAGATGGCTAAATCTTACAAGACACATGAAAAATGTACTGGCTGGACAGAATTGCTTCCCATTGGGCTTATGGAGTCACCAATATCTCAGTAAACAATAACACTATCCTTTCATAGAAATCAGGGCACTTTACATCTAATGTTCAAACATAACTTACATGAAACACAGTTTGCCTAGGCATACAGGAAGTCAGAGCATGATTCATGAGTTCTGAGTGATTATGCATTAACCAAACTGTAAAAGAACATTAAAGAGAATAAACCATCATACATTTGAACAATAAGATCTATTGTGAATCCTGAGAAGAAACAACAGTCATTTGCATTACTGAAATCTGCTATACATAAACCAAAACAGTCTTCTCCAAAAACATCCAACCCCTATTACATCCAAGTTTGATCTATATATAGGGATACATTCTTAACCACCTTGAGCTTCCTCCTCCAGCATGAGGGGAGCTCGAAGACTGCTATTAACTACTCCTATCTACTGTTTAACTAATTCATTAAATACATTAAGTGCTGAACTGTAATTACAAAGAATCCTAATTTAATCAAAACTCAAATTCTGTCCTCCTCGTAGCATGATTCCTTCTTGATTCTTGACACCTGTCTTCTTTCTGTTTTGGTCGAGATAGCTTAGAGGAGAATGCAATGAACAAGCTGGCTTTGGATACTGGATGCGTTGATGGTTCATTAATCATCAAGATAAGTCCCCTATTTTCCTGGTCCTTGTCTCCCATCATTCTTCACAAATTAAGTAACATGTTCCCAGCTCTTTAATTCCTCAAAAACTACGAGCATCACCATATTCCCCAATGTGCTGGAAGCCTTGTTGATTGAACAAGTGTATAAACCAAAATCTCCGTATGCATCTCCTATCAGAACCCTAACAACCGGTAATAAAGTACCTTTATCAAAGCTTTCACTAAAGACAAAATATTTCACCTTTTCAAAAAGGCACACTTGTCATTCTCTGAATAGCTAGGATAGCCTCATGTGGTCTCCCTTATGTTCCTTAGGCGTTTCCTTCAAAAATTTGCTGATCTCATCATTAAACTGTTTGTTTTCATCATAAAACAGCACCTACAGCAGTTTCGTAGCGCGCTACGAAACTGCTGTTTTTGCTAAAACAGACTATATTTGCATTAAGGCGTCTTTTGCTTGAACTTATGACTCTTAAGACTTCTTCTACAGGTGTCAGAGACTTAGATGACTTCAAAATAATGGAGCTTAAACAAAATTGACCAAAACTAAGAATGGCACCTTTTTCTTCAAATCAGTGAGCTAGTTGACCTAGCTGTATCTTCAAATTTGCAACCTCCTTCTTTAAGGCTTTGTTTTCAGCTCTCAGGCTCATGTTCATTTTTCTGATGAGTTTAGCTTGCTTGAGGGCTGGAACCGTCCATGTATACACATCAGCCACTGAATCTACCTGACCCACTAGGTTTTTGCTACCTTTTAACACAACTCTTCGATAGTTGGCATATCTAACTGCAAGCTCCTTAGTAACATTCTTCACCTGGGCAACTTCATCTTTTGCTGCTCCCCCTTGGTTCTTTATGGCTATAACATTTCCTCCTTGGGTAATAATAACCTTTCTGTTCTTGTCTTTATGCTTGACTGCCTCCACTGTTTTGGTCAATACTTCAATTACCTCTGTTCTGGGCATCTTTACAACTATCTCTCCTTTATGCACTTTCTCAGCTTCTCTAACTTGTTTCCTTGTAACCGGCCTTCGTGGTTTGAACATAAACTCCTCACTAGGTTCATCAAACCTTAGTCTCTTCGAAGCTTTTGATTTCTTAGTGCTCTCCGGTGATGATTGAGTTAAATCAATATGCAGGGGTTCAACATGCACCGGTTCTACCTGCTCAAACTCAATGGCCTCAAGCAGATCACTTAAGCTGGCCTTTGATATTGGACTTTCCTCTACAGCTACTGATTTTCCCTTCTCTTTGCTTAATTGACTCCTTGTTTTAACTCTTGATACTCTTTCAGACCCACTTGATCCAGGTACATCTTTCTTGTGCTTAACCTTTTCCTTTGATGATGGCTGAGGTGGCTCTTTAAGAACCAAGGGCTTTACTGGTTTGTTCAACTGAGACTTGGTTTTCTTTTTATCCCTAGCCTCCTTTCTAAGCTCAGCTATTGTAGGTTCCTTCACTGATTCTTCTCTTTCTCTAACCGGCTGTGGGGTGAGGCCTGTCTTACTCTGGAAACCAGCCATATAGATGAAAGAATTCCAATCCCTGCCAATTTTCTGAAGACCATCCAGCACTAACAGTTTGACTAGACCATGGTGAAATAATGATGTCTCACAGTCATCCTTCCTTAATTGAACTTTATCACACATCTTGCTGAGACTACGAAACAAGTAAAATGGAATATCTATAGAGGCTTTACCAGTAAAATGCAACAACAACTTAAAGTGATAGGAGTAAACCTTGTTATATCTACCCTCACAGGTTAAATACTTTTGAATACATGTAAGAAGCAGAGCATAGTGCTCCTTAACATAACTCCTAGGCACAGCCTTTGTTAAATCCTCATTCACATATGCCTCTTTAAGAAATTCTTTGCAGGGGTTCAAATCAAATTTAAAGTTCTTAAACCACTCCTGCCCTCCTCTTGGAATTTCAGTTACATTAGCAATTGCCTCTGGAGATACTTGAAATTCTAACATAGATACTTTAGAATTTAAACCTGTAAAGTTCAAGGCAAATTCTTTTGTTACCTCAGCATGGCCACCCTGCAGCTTCTCACAGAAATTCCAACAGCCAGCATCCTTGAAAGCTTTCCTGACCCCTTCGTCTCTTAATGCAAGATCCAATCCTTCAGGCTCTGTTCTCTGACATCTTCCAGACCGATGCTCCTTTCTCTCCATTCCGCTTTCGAAATTTTTGCACAGAGAATCACCACCAGCTTCAACTCAAATGGCAAATTCAAATTTTTTAAAACGCAGGCTCGCTTGAAAAAGAAACTCGGCTTCATTTGAACTCGGGCTCATTTGCAATTCAAATATCTTATCACACAAGCTGGCCACTTTATGCATCATTTACAAACATCATAAAACATTCATGCATGACAAAACCGTTAGAATGATTTTTATGTGCATGCCTATGGATCTATTGGTGGAGTGATGGCTCATAAGTGTTTGGGAAGTACGCCAACTGACAATAACCGGACGGAGACAATGACTCATCCCCAGATGTGACCCTTTAGGAATCTGCGCTGCAAAATGCCCGAAACTGCGATTTCGTAGCGCAGATAGTTATAAATGAGCAAAATGCGCTGCAAAATGGCTGGATACTGACGCGCTGCGAAAAGGCTAAAACATCATTGCGCTGCAAAATCAACCAATAAGAATGCGCTGCGAAAATACGGAAAGGACCACTGACATGTACAAGATAAGACATGGCTTATACAATCATGATGGAGGATGACCAACGGTATTTGAGAATGATTCACATCAAAACCTTTTAGAAACATGACCCCTAAGTAAGAAACATAGGACAAAAACCATTTGACACCCATTTTTGACAATGAACTTTGGACAAAAATTATATACATGTAACTGTAGTTCTAGGTGATAACAGTGGCTCCACTTGGGATAGTGTGCTCCTGCAGTACACTAAGAACTCGCAGAACCAGTGCTTTGTCCATTTTATAAAACATACACACAGCTGACAAGCATTCCTTTATAGCTTTGTGGGCCTTCTCCTCGGGCTAAAGCTTACTGATCACTGTTAGGAAAAAGAAATCTACATCTACTAAAAAAAATGCTCAGTCAACCTTGAGCTTATTTGCATTTACCTACCTACCTACCCTAACAATTTCAACTTCTTTCAGCTCAATCAATATGAAATTTCCAATGTAATCAATCATTTATCTTATTTGACATTTGAGTCCTTTGGCTGCATCGGAGTTCAGAGCCACAATGATATTGTGATGACCACTGCCATTGAAATTGCCTCTGATCTTCATAGAAAAACTGAAAAACTTGAGAGTAAAACTCTTCCATGTAGTCAGCTACAGGATCCTAGAATACATGATCAGCTTGATGATTCTTGTAACTTTCAGGTTGTGCAAACTAATCTTCAACAGCAGTATACATTTCCTCAACCGTAAAAGAAAAAGGAAGCAACACTCTCTCCTTGTGTTCTGCCATAGAAAGATTTTGAAAATAATGACCATGATTATGAAAATTATATGCCTGAATTTGACCTTCTAAACCTTCAATGTCTTTCTCAATGTCCTCAGTAACTTCATCCAAAAATCTCATCTTATCCTCTGCCTTGCAGTCAAAGGATTTTAGATACGAGGACAAGGACAAAGAAAAATTTTCATTTGTTTCTCCATTACTATGATCATTGTTCCATTGTTTGAAACCTTGAACTGAAGGAGAGTTTGCCACCACCTCTGACCTATCTATCCATTCCTCCAAAAACATAAGCCAAAAGTCCTGAAATGACTTAATGGATTTGGTAGGAAAAATTTCAATCCATTGTTTACATTTCCCTTGAAGTGAATCATAGAATAACATAATGCAAACATCCTCATGTTTAACTCTAAGCAGCGCTGCAAATTCACAAAAATCTGATATATGCTTCAAAGTTAAACTCGAATCTTCTCCGTTGAATTTTGGACCATTCCCTAGAAAATATGCATCCTTGGGAAAATGATTTGGGAAACCAGGAATTCCTGAAAAATCTATGCATGCATACCTTGAAATAAGAATGGTAACATTTGGGTCCTTCATAACTCCAATAGAATCACCATGAATCTATGAATTTCGAATTCTTCAACAATGGAGTCGCCAAGGTAGTTTTGCAGCCTCAAAAACCTTCTGAGCTCCTGCTACCTTCAGAAGTTCAGCTTCATAATTTCGGGAAAGAATAATCTTCAGGCTCCCGGCAGACGCACCAAAATGTTATCACAAAATCAGGTACTGAAGGCTGCTAATCAGCAAGACTCTGTGTAACTGTTTCAAACCAGGCTTTTAACTAAGGCTTAGCCTCCTTAGTCTGAGAGGGCTCTCTCATAGGTTATTGATATTGAACAAGATGGCTAACTCTTACAAGACACATGAAAAATGTACTGGCTGGACAGAATTGCTTCCCATTGGGCTTATGGAGTCACTAATATCTCAGTAAACAATAACACTATCCTTTCATAGAAATCAGGGCACTTTACATCTAATGTTCAAACATAACTTACATGAAACACAGTTTGCCTAGGCATACAGGAAGTCAGAGCATGATTCATGAGTTCTGAGTGATTATGCATTAACCAAACCGTAAAAGAACATTAAAGAGAATAAACCATCATACATTTGAACAATAAGATCTATTGTGAATCCTGAGAAGAAACAACAGTCATTTGCATTACTGAAATCTGCTATACATAAACCAAAACAGTCTTCTCCAAAAACATCCAACCCCTATTACATCCAAGTTTGATCTATATATAGGGACACATTCTTAACCACCTTGAGCTTCCTCCTCCAGCATGAGGGGAGCTCGAAGACTGCTATTAACTACTCCTATCTACTGTTTAACTAATTCATTAAATACATTAAGTGCTGAACTGTAATTACAAAGAATCCTAATTTAATCAAAACTCAAATTCTGTCCTCCTTGTAGCATGATTCCTTCTTGATTCTTGACACCTGTCTTCTTTCTGTTTTGGCCGAGATAGCTTAGAGGAGAATGCAATGAACAAGCTGGCTTTGGATACTGGATGCGTTGATGGTTCATTAATCATCAAGATAAGTCCCCTGTTTTCCCGGTCCTTGTCTCCCATCATTCTTCACAAATTAAGTAACATGTTCCCAGCTCTTTAATTCCTCAAAAACTACGAACATCACCATATTCCCCAATGTGCTGGAAGCCTTGTTGATTGAACAAGTGTATAAACCAAAATCTCCGTATGCATCTCCTATCAGAACCCTAACAACCGGTAATAAAGTACCTTTATCAAAGCTTTCACTAAAGACAAAATATTTCACCTTTTCAAAAAGGCACACTTGTCATTCTCTGAATAGCTAGGATAGCCTCATGTGGTCTCCCTTATGTTCCTTAGGCGTTTCCTTCAAAAATTTGCTGATCTCATCATTAAACTGTTTGTTTTCATCATAAAACAGCACCTACAGCAGTTTCGTAGTGCGCTACGAAACTGCTGTTTTTGCTAAAACAGACTATATTTGCATTAAGGCGTCTTTTGCTTGAACTTATGACTCTTAAGACTTCTTCTACAGGTGTCAGAGACTTAGATGACTTCAAAATAATGGAGCTTAAACAAAATTGACCAAAACTAAGAATGGCACCTTTTTCTTCAAATCAGTGAGCTAGTTGACCTAGCTGTATCTTCAAATTTGCAACCTCCTTCTTTAAGGCTTTGTTTTCAGCTCTCAGGCTCATGTTCATTTTTCTGATGAGTTTAGCTTGCTTGAGGGCTGGAACCATCCATGTATACACATCAGCCACTGAATCTACCTGACCCACTAGGTTTTTGCTACCTTTTAACACAGCTCTTCGATAGTTGGCATATCTAACTGCAAGCTCCTTAGCAACATTCTTCACCTGGGCAACTTCATCTTTTGCTGCTCCCCCTTGGTTCTTTATGGCTATAACATTTCCTCCTTGGGTAATAATAACCTTTCTGTTCTTGTCTTTATGCTTGACTGCCTCCACTGTTTTGGTCAATACTTCAATTACCTCTGTTCTGGGCATCTTTACAGCTATCTCTCCTTTATGCACTTTCTCAGCTTCTCTAACTTGTTTCCTTGTAACCGGCCTTCGTGGTTTGAACATAAACTCCTCACTAGGTTCATCAAACCTTAGTCTCTTCGAAGCTTTTGATTTCTTAGTGCTCTCCGGTGATGATTGAGTTAAATCAATATGCAGGGGTTCAACATGCACCGGTTCTACCTGCTCAAACTCAATGGCCTCAAGCAGATCACTTAAGCTGGCCTTTGATATTGGACTTTCCTCTACAGCTACTGATTTGCCCTTCTCTTTGCTTAATTGACTCCTTGTTTTAAACCTTGATACTCTTTCAGACCCACTTGATCCAGGTACATCTTTCTTGTGCTTAACCTTTTCCTTTGATGATGGTTGAGGTGGCTCTTTAAGAACCAAGGGCTTTACTGGTTTGTTCAACTGAGACTTGGTTTTCTTTTTATCCCTAGCCTCCTTTCTAAGCTCAGCTATTGTAGGTTCCTTCACTGATTCTTCTCTTTCTCTAACCGGCTGTGGGGTGAGGCCTGTCTTACTCTGGAAACCAGCCATATAGATGAAAGAATTCCAATCCCTGCCAATTTTCTGAAGACCATCCAACACTAACAGTTTGACTAGACCATGGTGAAATAATGATGTCTCACAGTCATCCTTCCTTAATTGAACTTTATCACACATCTTGCTGAGACTACGAAACAAGTAAAATGGAATATCTATAGAGGCTTTACCAGTAAAATGCAACAACAACTTAAAGTGATAGGAGTAAACCTTGTTATATCTACCCTCACAGGTTAAATACTTTTGAATACATGTAAGAAGCAGAGCATAGTGCTCCTTAACATAACTCCTAGGCACAGCCTTTGTTAAATCCTCATTCACATATGCCTCTTTAAGAAATTCTTTGCAGGGGTTCAAATCAAATTTAAAGTTCTTAAACCACTCCTGCCCTCCTCTTGGAATTTCAGTTACATTAGCAATTGCCTCTGGAGATACTTGAAATTCTAACATAGATACTTTAGAATTTAAACCTGTAAAGTTCAAGGCAAATTCTTTTGTTACCTCAGCATGGCCACCCTGCAGCTTCTCACAGAAATTCCAACAGCCAGCATCCTTGAAAGCTTTCCTGACCCCTTCGTCTCTCAATGCAAGATCCAATCCTTCAGGCTCTGTTCTCTGACATCTTCCAGACCGATGCTCCTTTCTCTCCATTCCGCTTTCGAAATTTTTGCACAGAGAATCACCACCAGCTTCAACTCAAATGGCAAATTCAAATTTTTTAAAACGCAGGCTTGCTTGAAAAAGAAACTCGGCTTCATTTGAACTCGGGCTCATTTGCAATTCAAATATCTTATCACACAAGCTGGCCACTTTATGCATCATTTACAAACATCATAAAACATTCATGCATGACAAAACCGTTAGAATGATTTTTATGTGCATGCCTATGGATCTATTGGTGGAGTGATGGCTCATAAGTGTTTGGGAAGTACGCCAACTGACAATAACCGGACGGAGACAATGACTCATCCCCAGATGTGACCCTTTAGGAATCTGCGCTGAAAAATGCCCGAAACTGCGATTTCGTAGCGCAGATAGTTATAAATTAGCAAAATGCGCTGCAAAATGGCTGGATACTGACGCGCTGCGAAAAGGCTAAAACATCATTGCGCTGCAAAATCAACCAATAAGACTGCGCTGCGAAAATACGGAAAGGACCAGTGACATGTACAAGATAAGACATGGCTTATACAATCATGATGGAGGATGACCAACGGTATTTGAGAATGATTCACATCAAAACCTTTTAGAAACATGACCCCTAAGTAAGAAACATAGGACAAAAACCATTTGACACCCATTTTTGACAATGAACTTTGGACAAAAATTATATACATGTGACTGTAGTTCTAGGTGATAACAGTGGCTCCACTTGGGATAGTGTGCTCCTGTAGTACACTAAGAACTCGCAGAACCAGTGCTTTGTCCATTTTATAAAACATACACACAGCTGACAAGCATTCCTTTATAGCTTTGTGGGCCTTCTCCTCGGGCTAAAGCTTACTGATCACTGTTAGGAAAAAGAAATCTACATCTACTAAAAAAAATGCTCAGTCAACCTTGAGCTTATTTGCATTTACCTACCTACCTACCCTAACAATTTCAACTTCTTTCAGCTCAATCAATATGAAATTTCCAATGTAACCAATCATTTATCTTATTTGACATTTGAGTCCTTTGGCTGCATCGGAGTTCAGAGCCACAATGATATTGTGATGACCACTGCCATTGAAATTTCCTCTGATCTTCATAGAAAAACTGAAAAACTTGAGAGTAAAACTCTTCCATGTAGTCAGCTACAGGATCCTAGAATACATGATCAGCTTGATGATTCTTGTAACTTTCAGGTTGTGCAAACTGATCTTCAACAGCAGTATACATTTCCTCAACCGTAAAAGAAAAAGGAAGCAACACTCTCTCCTTGTGTTCTGCCATAGAAAGATTTTGAAAATAATGACCATGATTATGAAAATTATATGCCTGAATTTGACCTTCTAAACCTTCAATGTCTTTCTCAATGTCCTCAGCAACTTCATCCAAAAATCTCATCTTATCCTCTGCCTTGCAGTCAAAGGATTTTAGATACGAGGACAAGGACAAAGAAAAATTTTCATTTGTTTCTCCATTACTATGATCATTGTTCCATTGTTTGAAACCTTGAACTGAAGGAGAGTTTGCCACCACCTCTGACCTATCTATCCATTCCTCCAAAAACATAAGCCAAAAGTCCTGAAATGACTTAATGGATTTGGTAGGAAAACTTTCAATCCATTGTTTACATTTCCCTTGAAGTGAATCATAGAATAACATAATGCAAACATCCTCATGTTTAACTCTAAGCAGCGCTGCAAATTCACAAAAATATGATATATGCTTCAAAGTTAAACTCGAATCTTCTCCGTTGAATTTTGGACCATTCCCTAGAAAATATGCATCCTTGGGAAAATGATTTGGGAAACCAGGAATTCCTGAAAAATCTATGCATGCATACCTTGAAATAAGAATGGTAACATTTGGGTCCTTCATAACTCCAGTAGAATCACCATGAATCTATGAATTTCGAATTCTTCAACAATGGAGTCGCCAAGGTAGTTTTGCAGCCTCTAAAACCTTCTGAGCTCCTGCTACCTTCAGAAGTTTAGCTTCATAATTTCGGGAAAGAATAATCTTCAGGCTCCCGGCAGACGCACCAAAATGTTATCACAAAATCAGGTACTGAAGGCTGCTAATCAGCAAGACTCTGTGTAACTGTTTCAAACCAGGCTTTTAACTAAGGCTTAGCCTCCTTAGTCTGAGAGGGCTCTCTCATAGGTTATTGATATTGAACAAGATGGCTAACTCTTACAAGACACATGAAAAATGTACTGGCTAGACAGAATTGCTTCCCATTGGGCTTATGGAGTCACCAATATCTCAGTAAACAACAACACTATCCTTTCATAGAAATCAGGGCACTTTACATCTAATGTTCAAACATAACTTACATGAAACACAGTTTGCCTAGGCGTACAGGAAGTCAGAGCATGATTCATGAGTTCTGAGTGATTATGCATTAACCAAACTGTAAAAGAACATTAAAGAGAATAAACCATCATACATTTGAACAATAAGATCTATTGTGAATCCTAAGAAGAAACAACAGTCATTTGCATTACTGAAATCTTCTATACATAAACCAAAACAGTCTTCTCCAAAAACATCCAACCCCTATTACATCCAAGTTTGATCTATATATAGGGACACATTCTTAACCACCTTGAGCTTCCTCCTCCAGCATGAGGGGAGCTCGAAGACTGCTATTAACTACTCCTATCTACTGTTTAACTAATTCATTAAATACATTAAGTGCTGAACTGTAATTACAAAGAATCCTAATTTAATCAAAACTCAAATTTTGTCCTCCTCGTAGCATGATTCCTTCTTGATTCTTGACACCTGTCTTCTTTCTGTTTTGGCTGAGATAGCTTAGAGGAGAATGCAATGAACAAGCTGGCTTTGGATACTGGATGCGTTGATGGTTCATTAATCATCAAGATAAGTCCCCTGTTTTCCCGTTCCTTGTCTCCCATCATTCTTCACAAATTAAGTAACATGTTCCCAGCTCTTTAATTCCTCAAAAACTACGAGCATCACCATATTCCCCAATGTGCTGGAAGCCTTGTTGATTGAACAAGTGTATAAACCAAAATCTCCGTATGCATCTCCTATCAGAACCCTAACAACCGGTAATAAAGTACCTTTATCAAAGCTTTCACTAAAGACAAAATATTTCACCTTTTCAAAAAGGCACACTTGTCATTCTCTGAATAGCTAGGATAGCCTCATGTGGTCTCCCTTATGTTCCTTAGGCGTTTCCTTCAAAAATTTGCTGATCTCATCATTAAACTGTTTGTTTTCATCATAAAACAACACCTACAGCAGTTTCGTAGCGCGCTACGAAACTGTTGTTTTTGCTAAAACAGACTATATTTGCATTAAGGCGTCTTTTGCTTGAACTTATGACTCTTAAGACTTCTTCTACAGGTGTCAGAGACTTAGATGACTTCAAAATAATGGAGCTTAAACAAAATTGACCAAAACTAAGAATGGCACCTTTTTCTTCAAATCAGTGAGCTAGTTGACCTAGCTGTATCTTCAAATTTGCAACCTCCTTCTTTAAGGCTTTGTTTTCAGCTCTCAGGCTCATGTTCATTTTTCTGATGAGTTTAGCTTGCTTGAGGGCTGGAACCGTCCATGTATACACATCAGCCACTGAATCTACCTGACCCACTAGGTTTTTGCTACCTTTTAACACAGCTCTTCGATAGTTGGCATATCTAACTGCAAGCTCCTTAGTAACATTCTTCACCTGGGCAACTTCATCTTTTGCTGCTCCCGCTTGGTTCTTTATGGCTATAACATTTCCTCCTTGGGTAATAATAACCTTTCTGTTCTTGTCTTTATGCTTGACTGCCTCCACTGTTTTGGTCAATACTTCAATTACCTCTGTTCTGGGCATCTTTACAGCTATCTCTCCTTTATGCACTTTCTCAGCTTCTCTAACTTGTTTCCTTGTAACCGGCCTTCGTGGTTTGAACATAAACTCCTCACTAGGTTCATCAAACCTTAGTCTCTTCGAAGCTTTTGATTTCTTAGTGCTCTCCGGTGATGATTGAGTTAAATCAATATGCAGGGGTTCAACATGCACCGGTTCTACCTGCTCAAACTCAATGGCCTCAAGCAGATCACTTAAGCTGGCCTTTGATATTTGACTTTCCTCTACAGCTACTGATTTGCCCTTCTCTTTGCTTAATTGACTCCTTGTTTTAACTCTTGATACTCTTTCAGACCCACTTGATCCAGGTATATCTTTCTTGTGCTTAACCTTTTCCTTTGATGATGGCTGAGGTGGCTCTTTAAGAACCAAGGACTTTACTGGTTTGTTCAATTGAGACTTGGTTTTCTTTTTATCCCTAGCCTCCTTTCTAAGCTCAGCTATTGTAGGTTCCTTCACTGATTCTTCTCTTTCTCTAACCGGCTGTGGGGTGAGGCCTGTCTTACTCTGGAAACCAGCCATATAGATGAAAGAATTCCAATCCCTGCCAATTTTCTGAAGACCATCCAGCACTAACAGTTTGACTAGACCATGGTGAAATAATGATGTCTCACAGTCATCCTTCCTTAATTGAACTTTATCACACATCTTGCTGAGACTACGAAACAAGTAAAATGGAATATCTATAGAGGCTTTACCAGTAAAATGCAACAACAGCTTAAAGTGATAGGAGTAAACCTTGTTATATCTACCCTCACAGGTTAAATACTTTTGAATACATGTAAGAAGCAGAGCATAGTGCTCCTTAACATAACTCCTAGGCACAGCCTTTGTTAAATCCTCATTCACATATGCCTCTTTAAGAAATTCTTTGCAGGGGTTCAAATCAAATTTAAAGTTCTTAAACCACTCCTGCCCTCCTCTTGGAATTTCAGTTACATTAGCAATTGCCTCTGGAGATACTTGAAATTCTAACATAGATACTTTAGAATTTAAACCTGTAAAGTTCAAGGCAAATTCTTTTGTTACCTCAGCATGGCCACCCTGCAGCTTCTCACAGAAATTCCAACAGCCAGCATCCTTGAAAGCTTTCCTGACCCCTTCGTCTCTCAATGCAAGATCCAATCCTTCAGGCTCTGTTCTCTGACATCTTCCAGACCGATGCTCCTTTCTCTCCATTCCGCTTTCGAAATTTTTGCACAGAGAATCACCACCAGCTTCAACTCAAATGGCAAATTCAAATTTTTTAAAACGCAGGCTCGCTTGAAAAAGAAACTCGGCTTCATTTGAACTCGGGCTCATTTGCAATTCAAATATCTTATCACACAAGCTGGCCACTTTATGCATCATTTACAAACATCATAAAACATTCATGCATGACAAAACCGTTAGAATGATTTTTATGTGCATGCCTATGGATCTATTGGTGGAGTGATGGCTCATAAGTGTTTGGGAAGTACGCCAACTGACAATAACCGGACGGAGACAATGACTCATCCCCAGATGTGACCCTTTAGGAATCTGCGCTGCAAAATGCCCGAAACTGCGATTTCGTAGCGCAGATAGTTATAAATTAGCAAAATGCGCTGCAAAATGGCTGGATACTGACGCGCTGCGAAAAGGCTAAAACATCATTGCGCTGCAAAATCAACCAATAAGACTGCTCTGCGAAAATACGGAAAGGACCACTGACATGTACAAGATAAGACATGGCTTATACAATCATGATGGAGGATGACCAACGGTATTTGAGAATGATTCACATCAAAACCTTTTAGAAACATGACCCCTAAGTAAGAAACATAGGACAAAAACCATTTGACACCCATTTTTGACAATGAACTTTGGACAAAAATTATATACATGTGACTGTAGTTCTAGGTGATAACACCATCAAACAATGATTCCACCTCACGGTCAAACATCACAAAACCATCATCAGATTGGTCTCCATCCAAGCCTTCTAGGGCTTCCAGAGCATTTGTCCAACCAAGGCTTCCAAGACTAGTAACTCAACCCACAACTTATTCAGGGCTTCCAGAGTGTTTGTCCAACCAGGGCTTCCAGGACTAGTAACTCAACCCACCTAGGGCTTCCAGAGTGTTTGTCCAACCAAGGCTTCCAAGACTAGTAACTCAACCCAAGTTGTTACAAGGCTTCCAGAGCGTTTGTCCAACCAGGGCTTCCAGGACTAGTAACTCAACCCAAGCTAAGGAAACATGAGAACCAACCAAAAGAAAACAATGAAAGTAACCCACAATCACCATGACTATCCAGGAAATGGCAAGGTTAGGCATTCCACTGTCAATCTCGGCCATCCTCCATGCCAATGACATATCACAACCAAAAATCCACATTCATGCCAAAAGTAGTGAAGAAATCATACATGCAACTCGGTACCTACAAGCAAATATGATGCAGTTGTTGATCCCGATGCCTTCTTGTGCTTTCCTTCTCTTTCTGTGTGCTCAATCTCAAATCCTCAAGGAATTTTGGCAGCCCCTTTTTTACAAGAATTGTAACGATTCTAGGAGGAATCCCAATTATTTTAATATAGATTAAAATAATTATTTATGTTAAAAATATATTATAAAATTTTCAAACTCTTTATAAAATATTTGATATATGAATACATATAAATATAAACTAGCATAAATTCATGTTAATTTTGGATCTATCAAGCATCCAGAGGGATCAAATCTCTTGAAATGCAAACCTCTTTTAGAGTGCAAAACTTGAAGAAATGTTAATACCTTGAGAGATTTAATCGCTCTCTAGGCTTTATAGATCTGATGTTAACATGGATCTACGCTCGTGATATATATGTGTGTGTGTCAACTCCATGGTTATAATGGAAAGAATTACACATCTCCTTCATTTTGATTAACACACTAATAAAATGTTTTAATCATAATAATTTTTTATTTTGATTTGTTTTATAAAATATATGGAGAGTGGTCATTGAAATATTTTACTCAACATAGTCATTAAAATATTTTATTTATGACTCACATTGTCCATATTAAAATGTTTTTTTTTTCTTATTAGTATATTTTTAAATACATGTCTCCCTCATATTAAGACATAGCAAGTCTCTCTATATATATAGATGTCAATTTAATATAAAACATTCAAGAAATTACAAACTCTCCTTTATGCCTTGAATTAAAAATTATCTATCAATGGGAAAAGATCTCTCTCACTCAACATGTATAATGGAATATTTGATTGATAACCCAATTTTTTTTGTTTTTTGTTTTATGTGGTCCTATTGAAATATTTTACTTAAAACATATATTTGAAATATTTTATTTTTAATCTATATTGACTTTTTTTTGATATTGATATTTTTTAAAAGTCACATCTCAACTCCATATTAAAATATAAATAAATTACACATCTCCCTCACAATGTAATGCATAAATATATATATATATATATATATATATATATATATATAATTTATTTTTCTCTATATAACATTCATATATAAAATTGTGTTGCTTAATATGAACATTGATATATTTTATGTATAGATATCATTAATATATTTGTTTTATTTTACACACATAAAAAAATATCAGACAACTAGTACAAAGGTAAAGAGACTCATTTATTTTTTAGAACATCATTTTTTCTCCTTTAATATAATATGGGATAAAAACAAATAATTTTGAAAAATTGCTTGCACTTAAACTACTCCTCCAACTGGCTAAATTTTTGCATATAAATGAGTTATGGGGATTCTATGAAACTTACTTACTCTCCTTTCACTTTATAACTTTATCTAAGCATCTCCTACAGAGTTAGAAATTTCTCACACATTTCCTTCTCACATGTATACAAGGAAAAAATAAAATAAAAATCAAAAACTGATGTCCATCAGAAAAGAGAGTTGGCATTGGCTTAAGCCCAGTGGGAAATCAAAGATAACAAGGAAGACGTACTCAAGCTTAGAAATAATTGATCCCGTTCTCACTTCTATCTATTTATTCGGATATATATCTACTTTGCTTTATTTATTAGCATATATTCCTTATGTTGGGTAGGATATAAAAAAAGTCAGACTATCTTCAACGTCTTACAGCTCCAATTATTCCTTATATATTCCTTTGGTTAGGCAGGATATAAAAAAAGTCAGACTAAAGGAATTAGATTTTTTTTAATTTTCAATTATTTTATTTCTTTATATAAAGTTGATATAAAATTAAGGTGGAAATTGAAGTAATTTATTTGTGTCTTACATTGAAAGATTTTATTGTTATTTTTATGTTTCTTTTTTAATTTGTTAATGTAAGTATCATTTTATTATTTTTAGCATCATTTTTATTATTATAGAACGACGTCTCCCTCATACTAGACTATAGAGTGCCTCTTACTAGAACAAAATCCTTGAATTATGTATATGTTTTAATAAGACATTAAATTATTTATGAAAAAAAAAAGATCATTAATATCACAAGGATTAAAGTATTTTCTTTTTCAAATTTTATATCATTTATTTTCTTTTTTTTCCAACTAAATAAAAATATTAAAAAATCATATATATAAAATGTAACTATTTTATAAAAATAATAATTTAATTAATTTATATTTAAAATTTGAACATCTACCCCGATCGGGGTGTGTGCCCGAGTACATCGGCCAGTTATGGTAGTCAGGCCACATAAGGGAAGGGTACTACCCACCACCCCCCACACGCTCATGGCGATGGGTGCGGTGGCCTCCCACATGACAATTGACAGAAGGCAGGGGAGAAGTGGCAGTCAGGGCCAGGGTAGTGAAGGAGGTGGGAAGGATAAGCCAGGATGGGTGATGGGACAAAGGATGGTGGACGAGGATTATGAAGGCAGGCAGGATGGAAGAAAGAATATAGATGATACGGGAGGAAGGAGGAGCGAAGCTGCAAGACAGGGAAGTGACCAACAAAGACCTCGACGAAGTATCACCGGGTATGTTCACTGGCCTTACACACCCATTGCTATGTTTACTGTGATATTCCATGGCTGGGGGCGAGGGAGCAGACCGGGGAGGGGAACTGGGGTAAAGGTTAGGGAGACCATCATATGATGGGAGGGACGGGGACCGGGTTTGAGCCAGAGACTGGCACCGAGAGCGAAAATCAGGGTTGGGACCTTGAGAAACCTCTTGCGATTAAGCAAGATAGTTGGGTTACCAGGGAGGGAGGGGAGACTGTAGATAAGCTTAAGCGAGGGAGGGCAATTTGACTAGGCAGAGAGGAGTGAAAGCAGCACAGGACAGAGGGGTGAGGGAAGGCTATGCGAGTGGAAGAGATGGTAACCTGGCTCGATGGGTGGGCGGTGAGCGTCGTATGCATAATTCGAGTCGGGCACCGGGACATTACCCTAGGGAGTAGGGGAGAGACATGCCAAAATCTGAAAGGTGGAGAGGCTACCGCAAGGCAGGTGAGGGGCGCTGTCACTTCAGGCAAAGGAGAGGCACCGTAGCTTTGGGCAGAGGGATACCTGGGAAGAGGCAATTGTGGCTTGAAATGTGAGGGGAGGGGAATCAGTACCAACCTGGAAAGGCATGAATCTACGCCCCGTGAACTAACACATATTGTGTGTGAATAGGCTCAGAAAAAAGAAGCGATGGCCAGACCAGCACGTGGAAGAGGACGAGGCAGAAGGGGGAGGGAGCTGCCCAAAGCAGTAGACCCGAGCACCTCGGAACCTAGGCGTGGGAGGAAGCCAGTAGAATAGCTCATCAATGAAGCGACAACAACATATAGGGTAGGAATGGATGCAAGTATCCGTAAGATTTTAGAAGATTGGGAGGAAAATATAAAGCAGGAGGAGGAATTCGAAGAGGAAATGGAGAATTGGCAAGAGGTAATTCTAGATCCTAGTAATACTAGGGGTAGACACACGTATTTTAAGCAGACACTATCCTTGTATTAGCTCATGAAGAGCCGTATGGGAAAGGCCATGTAGCAAATATCAGTGGGGATAGCCATGACCCTCCAGGACATACCCAACTGCGAGAAAGACTTGCATACCATTCAATTCTAATTGTGCAAGCAGGACATCCTCCTAGATCATATTCAAAGGCACATCCCTTGTATTATCGAGCTGGCAGACATACCCGGAGACTCTGCCGAAGACCCGGCTCCAGTGGAGTCAGCCTTAGAAGATCAACAGGACTAGTTAGGTTCCAAGATGTTTTTTTTTGGTTTCTTGGGGCTAGCATTTACTTTTATTGATGCATGCTTATGATAGATAGACACTCAGACTCTTATCATGATATAGATACATATATAGCTTGGGTAGATCGCCTGAAACTATATTATTTTTGGATGGCTTATAACGAGGATAGGTGGCCAACAGACTTGGTTTCCCACTGGGCAAGTTGAGGCCACCTATCTCACATATGTGGTGTAAACTTGTCTTTTATAAATAGAAAAAAGAAGGTCCTGCCAAGCTTTACAAAAAAAAAAATGAACATCTAAATAAACAAAATGATCCATACAAAGACCACTTTGCTACAAACATAAACTAAACTCATTTTTACTAAAAGGTTTTGAGGTTTCCTAATTCTCATGTATTACAAATAAATAAACAATCAAAATTATTACAAGTCTTTTAATGAAATATTATTAGTGGAAACAATAATACACAATGCATATGATTTCTTACTTTCTTATTTAGATTCGAAGAAGTCATAATTTAGAGGTTTCTCAAAAATTTGGGAAAACACTACATTTTAGAGGAACCTCATATTTGTGAGTTATAAGATATTATGAGATGATCACATGTAAAGAAATATTATCTGATTTAGCATGGGCAAAAATTGTTAATTTGACAACTCAGCGACAAATTCCAATCGTTGCAATTGAATTCCTCTTTTCGAGAGGACCAAAATTGACTTTTGAAGTACTCAATTCGGATAAGGAAAAGTGGATTTTTGAGATCAAGCCCACAGTTGCAAAAATTATCAAGGTCGGCCTAAGGACAAATTGCTCCTCCAAAGTTGCATATAAATACAAGTGCTCTCGTGCCTCATTTGGACATCACACAACACATCCTTCTTCTCTCTCTTCATTTTGTTTGGTTCATACAAGTTAAAAGGCAGCACTTTTCTCTTCACACGTGCAAGGATCTTGGAGGCAACTTTGACTTTTTGTGTTGACTTTTAAGCTGGATAGTTTGACTACAGTTTGACTTCATGTTTTGACCTGATTTGACCTACAAAAACATGATTTCTTGAGGCCGAGTTGATAGGCACAAAAACCCAAGTAATATGGGCAATTTGACTGTTGTTGACTTTCTGGTTTGGCCGCAGAAAATTGCAGACTGTGACAACATACTTTCTCTCTTCTTTAACCGAGTTTGACTAAGGTTTTGAGGACTATTTTGGGTTGATTTTGACCAACATTTGAGGTTGAGTTTGACTGATGTTGGCCGAGCTCCTAAATGGTTGTTTTCACCATTGAAACTTGACTAATTAGGGTTGACTAAGCTGATGTTGACTTGGATAGAATTATAGTTGACTTTTGTTGACTCTTTTTGGACAAATATAATGACATTTTAACTTGAATAAATATCGGACATTGGATTTGGATATTGGCTAGTCAAAATTTGACTTTGACTCTTGGATGACGTACTCTCTCTACTGAACATTTGAAGACAATCTAATAGAAGAAGAATTGCAAAGGGTTTTCCCTCTAGTGGGGTTTTTCCCTGGTCATTGACCAAATATTATATCTCTTGTCTGTTGGTTGTCCTTCATTGCGCATTTGAATAATTGTTCTATCTACTATTGCTCTTTTGTCATTGGTTAAATTGAACAAGTGGAAATTGTTAAATTGGATGCTATTGGATATCATTGAAGTAATAGTTGCAACATAGAACAATTGATGAAAAATTAACATGGTATCAGAGTTGAGGTGAAGACAAGCCCAAGAGACATAGAGCAAGAGCATCCATCTTCTAAGCAGCCAATTGAAAGGGAAAATTCTTTTGGTAAAAATGTCTACCTCTTATTTCAAGGACAATGAAAAGTTAGCCAACTCATCTGGATTTGTAGCATGGAAGACCAGGATCAATGTCACTTTAGATGAGTATGATGTCTTGGAGTATGTGGAAGGAAAGATCTCACCACCACCAAAAAATGCCCCTCAAGCTGCCAAATCCAAGTATACGAAAGGTGAGATTAAGACTAAGAAGATTATTATTGATTCTTTAAGAGGTGATCTACTTTTTTATATTTCATCCTTGCAGACATTCAAAAAAAATATACAATAAGATTGTTGGCATGTATGAGGTACACAATTTGAGCCACATAATGGAATTGAAAAATCAACTCAAAGAGTCTAAGTTGCATAAGGTAGAAACTATGCAATCATTCTTCATAAGAATCACTGAGATCAGGAACCAACTCCAGACTGCTCAAGAAATTATACCTGACAAGGAATTGGTGATGAATGCACTTAGTGGCCTTCCTTCTTCATGGGATATGTTCATTACTTCTATCAACAATAGGGAAATGATCCCTTCTTTTGATGAGCTACTTTCTCTATGAAATCAAGAGGAAAGATTGATGATATCTAGAGGAAGAATTCAAAGGCCAAATGAAGGAGATCCCACTGCCTTCATTGCTCAAGGGAAGAAGAAGAATGTGAAGAAAGGAAAGGGAAAGTCATCTAAATCAAGAATACCTCCTCAAACTAATCAAGATTCCAAGGATTCAAGAAGGCAAGATAGATATGTTGAATGCTACAATAGTCATCGAAAGGGTCATTATGCTCAAGATTTTCCCGAAAAGAGAGATTCTCCAAGAATAAACTCTTCAAGGTCCTACAAAAATAATCATGGCTTCAACAACAATAGGTCATATGAAATAAGAGATAATAGAAGAGATGGAAGGAGAAATGAAAGACGAAGAAGCGACTCTCTCGATTATAGTGAAGATAGCTATCATCCACCAAAGAGGTCAAGGAACTCCAGGTATGAAAGTAATGTTACTAATCAATATAAATATATTCTTGTGTTTTCATTATTTAGTTCATCTCCTCCGGATACTTGGAATAGTTAGCTCGTTGATAGTGGGACCTCTCATCACTTCTTTGTATATAAGGAGGTTCTCTCTAATTTGGTAGAGAAGGAGACTAATTTGAAGATTATTCTTGGTGACAACACCACTCATTCAATAAAGGGCTTTGGTTCTATCAAATTTCATTTGGACTCTGGGGAATCTATTTTGATTCATGATGTGATGTATGTGCTAGGATTGAAGAAGAATTTGGTATCGATATCTACTTTGGAAGATAAAGGAATGAGGGTTGCATTCATCAAAGGAAAAGTACTTACTTGCACTGTTGGATCCTATATGAAAAATTCCTTCACATTGGGATCTAGGTTTGAAGGACTCTATAGAGTGACTGGAAGACCAAAGGCTGGCTAATATACATTATGATGCTCTTCCAAAATTGAAGAAGTTGATCTTGGGAATCCTCAATGTTCAAGCTCAACATGATGGAGTATGCCATGGATGTGTCAGTGGAAAGAAGACAAGGGTACCATTACCCTCTAGCGAAAATAAGACGAAATACATCCTTCATCTCATTCATTCTGATAAATGTGGTCCAATGCTCGTGCAAATCACTTGGGGTCATATCTATTACATCACCTTCATCGACAATTTCCCAAGGAAGAAATGGATATATTATTTGAAAATCATACATGGAATAAAATAAATATATTCAAGTCCGACAATGGCAGAGAATGCATATCAAATGAATTTATAGACTTTTGCAAGAAGGAAGGAATTAAGAAGGAGACTATTATGCCCTACACTCCCGAACAAAATGGTGTGGCTGAGAGAAAGAACAAGTCCATTGTGGAAGCTACACGAGCCATGCCCCATGATCAAAAGATGTGAAAGTTCCTTTGGGTTGAAGCAACAAACACAACAATATATGTTCAAAACAGGTTGCCTCATCAAGCTTTGGACATCAAGACCCCCGAGGAAGTATTCACAGGTTTGAAGCGTGAAATTATTCATCTCCGGATTTTTGGTTGCCTCGTATACTTCCATGTGTCGAAGGAAAAAAGAAACAAGCTAGAAGCCACAAGAATAAAAGGTACATTTGTTGGATATAATGAAGATTCTAAAGCATTTAGGATATATATTTATGGTCAAAGGAAGGTTGAAATTAGCAAGGATGTAACATTGAATGAAGTTGTTGTCCTTAGAAACAAGGGACCTCCCTCTGCTTCCTCCTCCTAAAGACAAGAGTGATGCTATGGATATTCCAGAAGGTCCTTTTGTGCTTGAATCTAAGAAAGACACCGTTGATGATCCCATGGAGCCTATGGACCCCTTGAATCATCCTCCATGTGATCCCCCTACGAGGAAAATACCACTTTGGCTCAAGGAGACACTAAAAGATGCTAAGAAACATACTAGTACTCATGGAACTTTCAGGGAAAGCAAGAAGATATGTAGGTACCAAGTATATGTTGTAGCTATGAGAAATATGATTCAAGTTTAGCCTCATACTTTTGAAGAAGTTGTGAAAGAACAAGTCTGGAAGGATGTTATGGACAAAGAATATGAGTCAATCATGAAGAATGATGTATGAGATGTTGTGCCAAGACCAAAAGGGAAACCAGTGGTGACTTCGAAATGGCTCTTCAAATTCAAGCATGGGGCTCATGGAACCATAAATAAATACAAAAAAAGGTTTTTATCCCATGGATTCTCCCCAAAAGAGGGAGAATATTGTGATGACATATTTTCTCATGTGACCTCATACACAACCATTAGTTCAATAGTATCCTTGGCTGACCGCCAAAGATGGAATATTTACCAAATAGATGTAAAGGCTATGTTCTTACATTGTTTGCTTCAAGAAAAATTATATGTAAAACGACCTCTGGGATTTGAAGTTCATGATGGAAAGACCCATGGAATTTGAAGTTCATGACAGTGGTTGTTCTTTGATTTTCCTTCGATTACATAACTGTTTTGTTTTTACTTTTTAATATCATATATACAATAATATAATATTAATTCATTCCAATAAAAATCTCGGCGATTTATAAGACTTAATATTTTAATATAATATAATTACGCCGTAAGGCGTTCCCCTCTGAAATCAACTCCCATTTTGTGTTACGTGTCTTACTATGATCCTTCCGATCTTATGTTAGACGATTAAAATGTTTTCCATCATTGGATCAATTCTTTGTGCGTTTCTTATTGTTGTTGGACTATGGGGGAAGATGATATTCAACAGGCGAAACGATGGCGAACACTGGGAAGAACCGCCGACAACAGAGTATGTGATTTCCAGGGGACGAACCAGAGGCGTTTTTGAAAAAACCACCATGGGGTCTTCGATTTTGCCATGTCCATGGACGAATGCTGAGCTCTCATGGCAGCGAAAGGGGTTTCATTTTCAGCCTGAGAACCCCTCTGAAATCAAATCCCCTCTTGTCTTACGTGCCTTACTATGATCCCTCTGATCTGATGCTAGACTATTAAAATGTTTTCCACCATTGGATCAAAGCTCTTGTTATAATTGAAACACTACCGATCTTTTGCCCATACACATAGCTTAGCCCTGCAATTCTTTGTGTGTTTCTTATTGTTGTTGTAGGACTCTGCAGGAAGTTGATATTCAATAGGCCAAACGATGGCGAACACTGGGAAGAACTGCCGGTAGCAAAGTATGTGATTTCCAGGGGACGAATCAGAGGTGTTTTTGAAGAAACCATGGGGTTTTCGATTTCGCATATCCATGGACGAATGCTGAGCTCTCATGGCAGCGAATGGGGTTTCATTTCAGCCCGAGAAGAATTGGATGAATGGTACTGTGTTAGAAGAAATTTAATACATTTTGATTTACTGTTACTTTTATTTAATTTCTTCGGGTTATTTGGATTCTTATCTATTGCTGTGTGTGGGATTGGCGCTAGAGTTTGTCATAGTCAATTCCATTTGTCAATTGGTGAGAAAGTTTTTATCTGTTGTTTCCACTGGTTCTTTTGCCTTTAGTCCCAGCAATTTCCTTGTTTTGTGGTAGGTTCTCTGTAATCTTGTGACATACTCTTTTCCCAAAACTCATAAAATTTGAATTTCAGAGAAAAATATAGCTGACTACATAGATATTCACAGGTACTCTCATTTCCCTTGATCAGATTATCACAAATCTGAGAGTTGCTCTAGAAATCTACAAGTATTCTGTTTGAGTTTGTTTTGATCACGTGGATGGAGAATGAATGGGAGCCATCATGGTGTATGCTGGGTAGAAATTACATGCAGTTTGTCTTGAACGAATCACCATTCTATGTGAATGGATTTAATGCATACTCGCTGATGGTCCTTGTCATTGATCCTTCCCACCGTCACAAAATTAGCTCAGTCCTTGGAGAGGTTGCTTCGGTAGGACTTACTGTAGGCCGAACTTGGGCTTTCAATGACAGATGTTTGAGGGCTTTGCAAATATCTCCTGGCGTTTATGATAAACAAGTGTTCCAAGCATGAGGAAGAACTATACCTTTCAAATTTGAGACATATAGGGTAGGTGGTTCACATTTATAAAATTGTATTCTTTTCATTTTTGGGCTCTAGATTTCATTGTAAGCGAAGCCAAGCGAAATAAAATTTCACTGATATTGAGTTTGGTCAATAACCGGGACACATATGGAGGCAAAGCACAATATGCAACGTGGGGGTGAAATGCTGGTTTGAATCTCCCCTCCAATGATGCATTCTTCTTTGATCCAACCTTAAAAAATTACTTCAAATCCTATATTAAGGTCTATAGCTCGAACCCCAGGAGGGAGTATGTTATTTGTATAGTAAATATACCTTTTTATTTCACTATCAATTTAATTAGAACTAGTTAGAAATTTCAAGCTACATTACTTTCATTTAATTTCTTCGGTTTATTCTGATTCTTCTCTACTGATGAGTGTGGGATTGGTGATGGAGTTTGTCAGAGTCAATTCCATTTGTCAATTGGTGAGAAAGTTTTTATCTGGTGTTTCCACTGGTTCTTTTCCCTTTGGTCCCAACAGTTTCCTTGTTTTGTGGTAGGTTTTTTGTAATCTTGTGACATACTCTTTTCCCAAAACTCATAAAATTTGAATTTCAGAGCAAAATATAGTTGACTACAGAGATATTCACAGGTACCCTTGTTTCCCTTGATCAAATTATCAATGGCATGTAGTTTGTCTTGAACAGATCACTATTCTATGTGAATGGTTTTAATGCACACTCGCTGATGGTCCTTGCCATTGATCCTTCCACCGGACACAAAATTAACTTAGTCCTTGAAGCGGCTACTTCGGTAGGACTTACTGTAGGCCGAACGTGGGCTTTCAATGAAGGATGTTGGAGGGCTATGAAAATATATCCTCGTGTTTATGATAAACAAGTGTTCCAAGTATGAGGAAGAAGTACACCTTTCAGATTTGAGACATATAGGGTAGGTGGTTCACATTTATAAAATCATATTCTTTTCATTTTCAGGCTATGGATTTTGTCATAAGCGAAGCCAAGAGAAATAAAATTTGACCGATATTGAGTATGGTCAATAACTTGGATGCATATGGAGGCAAAGCACAGTATGTAACGTGGGGGTGAAATGCTGGTTTGAATCTCGCCTCCAATGATGCATTCTTCTCTGATCGAACCTTAAAAAAATACTTCAAATCCTATGTTAAGGTTTATAACTCGAACCCCATGAGGGAGTAAGTTATTTGAATAATAAATATATTGTTTTCTTTCACTATCAATTTAATTAGAACTGGTTAGAAATTTCAAGCATAATTACTTTTATTTAATTTCTTCGGCCTATTTTGATTCTTGTTTTAGCTAGCTCATGGAAATGTACGATGAAAACATCTGTCATCACTCTCTTGATGAAAGCGATTGGGAAACATGGTGCTATTTGCCACATAGATTACATTTTGGGAACCTGAAATGTCTATCAAGCTCTAACTGCGATGGTCAAAATGAATTCATAAAGGATGGTGCATGAGACTAGATGTTGGGAACCTGATATGTCCATCAATCTCAGACTGAGAAAGTCAAAATGAGTTCATAATGATGGATGGTGCATCAAAATTCTTTGACACCTACACAAGGGCATCATGTGGAAGAGACCAGAATGTTTCCTATAAAATGAAAGCATTTGTACAGTTAAAAATGTAAAGATGAATCTGGATGCATCTGGCAACTACTGTTTAATTTAGTTGAGATTTCAATGAATAACAGGCCCTGATTCTACATTGTTATGGTTATTTTGTGTCTAATTATGAATTTCTAAACTTTATGGTGAGGAGCAACAACATAAATACCTTAGATTAAGAAGTGTTCAATGATGGAAGAGTTGTTTTCTAGAATAATTTCTTTTAAGCTGTATTTTGGTTGTCTATGCTGACGAAGTTTTGTTTTGTTTGGTGTAAAAGCTACACGAAGCAATTATGCATGAGGATTCTACATTATTTGAAGAAGGCATAATTATTGAAGAATTCAGGAGAGGATTTATTCTTGGTGACAAGCTTTTGTGCCCTGCTATGGTTAAAGTGTCAGCAGGACCAGGTCCTGCGAAAGCTGCAGAAGATTGTGAAAATGCTGCAGAACATTCTACTAAATCAGCTGAAGAATGCAAGGAAACAACAAAGGATGCTAATGCATCAGATTCTTCTGATGTCTCAGAAGAGAGAGAGGCATAATGCTTTGCTGCTCAAATTTTGTAGGTTTGTTTATTTTCAGGCTAAATTCATTATTCTTATTGCCTTGTGGGCCTCAAAGTTTACACAAAGTCTGTTTGAGTTGCTGAGCCTTCCCTATTGTAAATGGCAAGCAGACAACATGGTTGAGGTATTTTATTTTCTCTAATGATAGCAGTTGGTCTGTGGCCACTGGCCATTTGTTGTATTAGATAGAAGCTCCTCTCCATAATTTAATATATGGTTGCACCTTGCATGTTACAATGTGTTAACAGTGAGACAGGTCTTTTATTGCCATTGGTTTTCCAAACCTTGATAACTATTTTTACTTGAGCACCTTTGTTCTTGTCTTCATAATATAGTAGGGTAAAGTTTTCCCCATGGGATTCTTAAACGGGGAAAACTTTATAATTTGAGGCCTTTTTAGGTCAAATAAATCATAACTAGATTCAATTTCTTCATAAGTGTGGTCTGCAGTTGGTTCTCTTATTTTTCATCCTATTATATTTGATACTGCCAGTTTTGTGGTCCTATTTTAAATTAGTGATTATCCAAATGAATACGTTTGGGTGGAGTTTAAGATTGTGTTCCTTTGTTTACCTCTTAATTTTCGCATCTCTGGCTAAGAAGCAACTGCCAGGAATGGCCTTCTTGCATTGACGAGGCAGCGTGGGAGGGGTGAAACATGTCTCTTGTTATCCTTCCGTACAATTAAACCAAGACCCAGTTAATCTGTTATTTTTTGTTTTGTAATTTGAAACAATTTGTTAAGTCTCCCATCATTGTTTTCCTGGTATAACGCTATTGTAGAACACCACAATAAAAATATATAGGAAATTTGATCAGCGGACCACTTGATTCATGTCAGTACCCTGTTGAGAATGAATGAATGTTAAGACCCTAAATTTTGACTAAAAAATTGGTGGTTCTTGCAACTTCAGTTGTATGAATGTTTGATGAGGTATACAGTTGCTATATGTGAACTGTGGGATCTTGTCCAAGTTGTCCTGGTTAACTATTTCTTTGTAAAAGTGGAGGATTCAAAGTTTAGTCATACTAAAGCTCTTGTTTATGGTGGTTCAGGTGGTTCAATTCAACTATTTAATGATATCTTCGTAGGCTTCTCATGGTCGCAGGCTTTGTCAAAACCGACAAAGAATTTCAGGTCAAAGGTATATAGATATATGCCTGTGGATGTGCCATTAATATTTTGTTAGCTGCATGTCTTGTTAGCTGAAAATATATTTGCTTCTTTTGATATGTTCCAGAGGTTAGTTCCACCAGTGGCATAAAAATGCCTATTATTTTCTGTTGTTTGTCATATTATGTTTTGGATTTTCTCAAAATTTCAGGACATTTTATCTGAATTATATATGGATATTTATGTTGTAGCCTTGTTCAGTGCATCAGTATGTCGCAGGGGCAGGTAAAGACATCTTTCAAGGAATTGAGAATTAAATCTGACACTGAAAATTTGCACCTGGAGATACATTTCACTCGGGCATTCTAACATATACTGGATGTAGTAATTGAGGTTTAGGAACACTAGTTCATAATGCACAGATCTTAGATTTTGGTGTGCACTAGTTGCATTTGTGTTCATTTTTTGAAGGTCGGTTGTGCAGCAATAAACGCAGTAAGTGTCAGTCAAACATTGTTTATTCACAACTGCATAACATTCTATTCTATATTTTAGCAGTTTCTTTATTAGGCAAACAATTTTTGGGGAATCACATCGTTAGTTTTATTAATTGCTTCTTTTTATCACTTGTAAGAAATCTCAAAGAATTCTTTTCGTCCAACCCAAGATCTTTTCTGAATTTGATGGGCATATTTTTAGCTAGCTCATGGAAATGTACGATGAAAACATCTGTCATCACTCTCTTGATGAAAGCGATTGGGAAACATGGTGCTATTTGCCACATAGATTACATTTTGGGAACCTGAAATGTGTATCAAGCTCTAACTGCGATGGTCAAAATGAATTCATAAAGGATGGTGCATGAGACTAGATGTTGGGAACCTGATATGTCCATCAATCTCAGACTAAGAAAGTCAAAATGAGTTCATAATGATGGATGGTGCATCAAAATTCTTTGATACCTACACAAGGGCATCATGTGGAAGAGACCAGAATGTTTCCTATAAAATGAAAGCATTTGTACAGATAAAAATGAAAAGATGAATCTGGATGCATCTGGCAACTACTGTTTAATTTAGTTGAGATTTCAATGAATAACAGGCCCTGATTCTACGTTGTTATGGTTATTTTGTGTCTAATTATGAATTTCTAAACTTTATGGTGAGGACCAACAACATAAATACCTTAGATTAAGAAGTGTTCAATGATGGAAGAGTTGTTTTCTAGAATAATTTCTTTTAAGCTGTATTTTGGTTGTCTATGCTGACGAAGTTTTGTTTTGTTTGGTGTAAAAGCTACACGAAGCAATTATGCATGAGGATTCTACATTATTTGAAGAAGGCATAATTATTGAAGAATTCAGGAGAGGATTTATTCTTGGTGACAAGATTTTGCGCCCTGCTATGGTTAAAGTGTCAGCAGGACCAGGTCCTGCAAAAGCTGCAGAAGATTGTGAAAATGCTGCAGAACATTCTGCTAAATCAGCTGAAGAATGCAAGGAAACAACAAAGGATGCTAATGCATCAGATTCTTCTGATGTCTCAGAAGAGAGAGAGGCATAATGCTTTGCTGCTCAAATTTTGTAGGTTTGTTTATTTTCAGGCTAAATTCATTATTCTTATTGCCTTGTGGGCCTCAAAGTTTACACAAAGTCTGTTTGAGTTGTTGAGCCTTTCCTATTGTAAATGGAAAGCAGACAACATGGTTGAGGTATTTTATTTTCTCTAATGATAGCAGTTGGTCTATGGCCACTGGCCATTTGTTGTATTAGATAGAAGCTCCTCTCCATAATTTAATATATGGTTGCAACTTGCATGTTACAATGTTCTAACAGTGAGACAGGTCTTTTATTGCCATTGGTTTTCCAAACCTTGATAACTATTTTTACTTGAGCACCTTTGTTCTTGTCTTCATAATATAGTAGGGTAAAGTTTTCCCCATGGGATTCTTAAGTGGGGAAAAATTTATAATTTGAGGCCTTTTTAGGTCAAATAAATCATAACTAGATTCAATTTCGTCATAAGTGTGGTCTGCAGTTGGTTCTCTTATTTTTCATCCTATTATATTTGATACTGCCAGTTTTGTGGTCCTATTTTAAATTAGTGATTATCCAAATGAATACGTTTGGGTGGAGTTTAAGATTGTGTTCCTTTGTTTACCTCTTAATTTTCGCATCTCTGGCTAAGAAGCAACTGCCAGGAATGGCCTTCTTGCATTGACGAGGCAGCATGGGAGGGATGAAACATGTCTCTTGTTATCCTTCCGTACAATTAAACCAAGACCCAGTTAATCTGTTATTTTTTGTTTTGTAATTTGAAACAATTTGTTAAGTCTCCCATCGTTGTTTTCCTGGTATAACGCTATTGTAGAACACCACAATAAAAATATATAGGAAATTTGATCAGCGTACTGTATATAGATCACTTGATTCATGTCAGTACCCTGTTGAGAATGAATGAATGTTAATACCCTAAATTTTGACTAAAAAATTGGTGGTTCTTGCAACTTTAGTTGTATGAATGTTTGATGAGGTATACAGTTGCTATATGTGAACTGTGGGATCTTGTCCAAGTTGTCCTGGTTAACTGTTTCTTTGTAAAAGTGGAGGATTCAAAGTTTAGTCATACTAAAGCTCTTGTTTATGGTGGTTCAAGTGGTTCAATTCAACTATTTAATGATATCTTCGTAGGCTTCTCATGGTCACAGGCTTTGTCAAAACCGACAAAGAATTTCAGGTCAAAGGTATATAGATATATGCCTGTGGATGTGCCATTAATATTTTGTTAGCTGCATGTCTTGTTAGCTGAAAATATATTTGCTTCTTTTGATATGTTCCAGAGGTTAGTTCCACCAGTGGCATAAAAATGCCTATTATTTTCTGTTGTTTGTCATATTATGTTTTGGATTTTCTCAAAATTTCAGGACATTTTATCTGAATTATATATGGATATTTATGCTGTAGCCTTGTTCAGTGGATCAGTATGTCGCAGGGGCAAGTAAAGACATCTTTCAAGGAATTGAGAATTAAATCTGACACTGAAAATTTGCACCTGGAGATACATTTCACTCGGGCATTCTAACATATACTGGATGTAGTAATTGAGGTTTAGGAACACTAGTTCATAATGCACAGATCTTAGATTTTGGTGTGCACTGGTTGCATTTGTGTTCATTTTTTGAAGGTCGGTTGTGCAGCAATAAACGCAGTAAGTGTCAGTCAAACATTGTTTATTCAAAACTGCATAACATTCTATTCTATATTTTAGCAGTTTCTTTATTAGGCAAACAGATTTTGGGGAATCACATCGTTAGTTTTATTAATTGCTTCTTTTTATCACTTGTAAGAAATCTCAAAGAATTCTTTTTGTCCAACCCAAGATCTTTTCTGAATTTGATGGGCATATTTTTAGCTAGCTCATGGAAATGTATGATGAAAACATCTGTCATCACTCTCTTGATGAAAGCGATTGGGAAACATGGTGCTATTTGCCACATAGATTACATTTTGGGAACCTGAAATGTGTATCAAGCTCTAACTGCGATGGTCAAAATGAATTCATAAAGGATGGTGCATGAGACTAGATGTTGGGAACCTGATATGTCCATCAATCTCAGACTAAGAAAGTCAAAATGAGTTCATAATGATGGATGGTGCATCAAAATTCTTTTACACCTACACAAGGGCATCATGTGGAAGAGACCAGAATGTTTCCTATAAAATGAAAGCTTTTGTACAGTTAAAAATGTAAAGATGAATCTGGATGCATCGGGCAACTACTGTTTAATTTAGTTGAGATTTCAATGAAGAACAAGCCCTGATTCTACATTGTTATGGTTATTTTGTGTCTAATTATGAATTTATAAACTTTATGGTGAGGAGCAACAACATAAATACCTTATATTAAGAAGTGTTCAATGATGGAAGAGTTGTTTTCTAGAATAATTTCTTTTAAGCTGTATTTTGGTTGTCTATGCTGACGAAGTTTTGTTTTGTTTGGTGTAAAAGCTACACGAAGCAATTATGCATGAGGATTCTACATTATTTGAAGAAGGCATAATTATTGAAGAATTCAGGAGAGGATTTATTCTTGGTGACAAGCTTTTGCGCCCTGTTATGGTTAAAGTGTCAGCAGGACTAGGTCCTGCAAAAGCTACAGAAGATTGTGAAAATGTTGCAGAACATTCTGCTAAATCAGCTGAAGAATGCAAGGAAACAACAAAAGATGCTAATGCATCAGATTCTTCTGATGTCTCAGAAGAGAGAGAGGCATAATGCTTTGCTGCTCAAATTTTGTAGTTTTGTTTATTTTCAGGCTAAATTCATTATTCTTATTGCCTTGTGGGCCTCAAAGTTTACACAAAGTCTGTTTGAGTTGCTGAGCCTTCCCTATTGTAAATGGCAAGCAGACAACATGGTTGAGGTATTTTATTTTCTCTAATGATAGCAGTTGGTCTGTGGCCACTGGCTATTTGTTGTATTAGATAGAAGCTCCTCTCCATAATTAAATATACGGTTGCAACTTGCATGTTACAATGTGTTAACAGTGAGACAGGTCTTTTATTGCCATTGGTTTTCCAAACCTTGATAACTATTTTTACTTGAGCACCTTTGTTCTTGTCTTCATAATATAGTAGGGTAAAGTTTTCCCCATGGGATTCTTAAATGGGGAAAACTTTATAATTTGAGGCCTTTTTAGGTCAAATAAATCATAACTAGATTCAATTTCATCATAAGTGTGGTCTACTGTTGGTTCTCTTATTTTTCATCCTATTATATTTGATACTGCCAGTTTTGTGGTCCTATTTTAAATTAGTGATTATCCAAATGAATACGTTTGGGTGGAGTTTAAGATTGTGTTCCTTTGTTTACCTCTTAATTTTCGCATCTCTGGCTAAGAAGCAACTGCCAGGAATGGCCTTCTTGCATTGACGAGGCAGCGTGGGAGGGGTGAAACATGTCTCTTGTTATCCTTCCGTACCATTAAACCAAGACCCAGTTAATCTGTTATTTTTTGTTTTGTAATTTGAAACAATTTGTTAAGTCTCCCATCGTTGTTTTCCTGGTATAACACTATTGTAGAACACCACAATAAAAATATATAGGAAATTTGATCAGCGTACTGTATACGGATCACTTGATTCATGTCAGTACCCTGTTGAGAATGAATGAATGTTAAGACCCTAAATTTTGACTAAAAAATTGGTGGTTCTTGCAACTTTAGTTGTATGAATGTTTGATGAGGTATACAGTTGCTATATGTGAACTGTGGGATCTTGTCCAAGTTGTCCTGGTTAACTGTTTCTTTGTAAAAGTGGAGGATTCAAAGTTTAGTCATACTAAAGCTCTTTTTTATGGTGGTTCAAGTGGTTCAATTCAACTATTTAATCATATCTTCGTAGGCTTCTCAATTGTCAAGTGCTTGAATATATACACTTGCACTTAAAAAAATGGGTCCCCATTGATTCAAGTGGGGAACTATGTGAACTTTTGCTTTGTATGTTATCTGCATAGTTCAGAACTACATGCATGCTAAATCCACTTAGATGGTTTCAAGAGTTGATATTACTTGAAAGTTCTAAACGCTTAAATGACAGCTTGAAATCATTTAACTTTTAAACTCGATTAGTTGTAAAATTTCTATCTGTTCCATAGCGTGTGTACTTCTTGTTTCTATAATGTAATAAAAAGTGCAGTAAATTGCAAATTCCAGTGTCCGCAATACCAAGTTTGATGATTTGTTGCTTTTCATTTGGAACACAGTTATTAACCTGCTTTGCTTTCATATGAAAATGCGTCCTTGTGAATTCATGAGTTAAACACGAATAGGAGGTTTTGCAATAATATTAGACTTTAGGATCATCATAAATATCCTTGGTTGTGAATGACACTTCAAATGAAACAGTCAGTGATTGATAAAGCTGTGCTAGTTGTAGGAGTCAAAAGTGCGACATGCAAGATCATAATAGAATCAGAAAAAACAGACTTGCAGTAATGGAAAGAGGATTTTTTTATTTTTATCTTTTATTTTTTATTATGCCGTAAGGCATTTCCCTCTGAAATGAACTTCCCTAAAATCCACTTGTCATCCCTATGTGCCGTTAGATTATGTGTTAGACGATTAGAAGATTGTTAATCGTTTGATCAAGGGAAGGTAGTTGAATGGTTGCAACTGTTCACGATATTTGAAACAGTTGCAAACCCTCCCCTGAATGCTGCTAGATCGGAGCCTGGAAGATGATGCTGGTGAAGACGAAGCAGGCGAACGGGAATGGAAACGGGGTCGTGTACGGGAGGAAAGGTCCGATGGTGCCCTTGGCGGAACTTCTGAAGCGCGAGCTCAAAAATGAGAAGATCGAGAAGCCGACTATTCGACATGGCCAGGCGGGGCAAAACAAGAAAGGAGAGGACTTCACTCTTATGAAATTGGAATGCCAGAAAATTCCAGGGGACGGGTCCTCTACCTTTGCTGTTTTTGCGGTATGTTCTGGTTTTCCTCTTGTGGCAATTTATTTAGAAATATTCTGTTTATTTTGTTTTGTTCAGCTTATGGTTTAGGTTCCTCGGCTGTCGGTCTTTATTTATTGTTTACCAATTAAATCTTAGGGGTTTCTTTGTGCGAGCAAAGAGATTTGAACTCGTACCTCGTGCATAACTAAAAAGTATTTCACCGTGGGAAAACACAAGGGTTGAGGGGGGTCGTAAAAGAAGTTGTGAATTTCGTTTGCGATGTCTAATTTTCAGTTCTCTATTCTTCGGAATTTTGTCGGTTGTTGATTTATTAGGACAAAGAAAGAAAACGAGCCCTTAAATGCATTTAGGCACATATTTTTTTTCCCATGTTTGAAAATTGCGTTGTATTGTGTGTGAATCATGAAATGAAATGAGCAAGTGGAGTGATAAATGTTGTTATGTCATTTCAGATCTTCGATGGGCATAATGGATCAGCAGCAGCTCTATATTCAAAGGAAAATCTACTGAAAGATATTATGAGTGCCATGCCAACAGGTTTGAGTAGAGAAGACTGGTTATCAACGTTGCCAAGAGCCATGGTCGCAGGCTTTGTCAAAACCGACAAAGAATTTCAGGTCAAAGGTATATAGATATATGCCTGTGGATGTGCCATTAATATTTTGTTAGCTGCATGTCTTGTATATCTTTACTGGTGGCGCTTCCTATCCTTCTCGTTCTGATATCTGTTGGTTTTACTAGAACAAACATCGGGAACCACCATTACTTTTGTGATAATAGATGGTTGGACAGTCACGGTAGCATCTGTAGGTGATTCTCGCTGCATTCTTGAATCTCCTGGAGGGTTGGTTTCTCTTTTAACTGCTGATCACAGGCTTGAGGCCAATCTTGAAGAGTAAGATTCTTGCCATGATGCAGAACAAACCATGACCCTTTGTGCTATATGAGTGTCTGTATTCCTTTGGTCAGTTGATTGTGGAAACCAGTCTTTGTTTAGCCAGTTTATTGTTTCAAGCTCTTGATTTGTATTGATATATGATACTGTAGGAGAGAGCGCATGATGGCCAGTGGTGGTGAGATTGGTAGATTGAATACTGTTGGTGGAGCCGAGGTAGGAATCTGCACAATCTTTTGTGGGATATATAGACATAAAGAAGTAAATTTACATACTACAATAAAGGCTCATAAAACTTGACCGTGCTTCTTTTGTGCAAATTTATGATTGCAGGAAGGTCATCAAATTCTCCCTTTTATCTGCCATCGGCCTAATACCAGGCATATTCAGTTGGATGACAATGGACACTGTTCTTCCAGTTCGGGTAGAGTTGGATGGCTCTGCCTTAAAAAAGTTGATGAGAGCTTAGATGGAAGTGTCTTGGACAATGGAGATCAATAGCAAGGAACTTTTGTGGCATTAAATGGAGATCTTGACATGGAATTAGATAAGCTACTCAGAGCCTCTGCATATATATTGGGTGCCAGTGGTTATACTATATTGTATAAGTCAGTTATGGAAGATGGGCTGACTTTTGCAGTAAGGCGACTTGGTGATGGTGGTTTGGAAAGGTACAAGGATTTTGAAGCAGAAGCTAAAGCAATCGGTAGGGTTAAACATCCCAACATTGTTCGCCTCCGAGCTTTCTATTGGGGTATAGAGGAAAAACTGTTGGTTTATGACTACATTCCACATGGAAGCTTGGCAAATGCCTATTATGGTGGGTTCTCTTGTTCTCTTTTTTCCATTTCATGTATATCTGCAGGAAATCTCGTTCAATTCGTTTCTGCAGGGTTTTTTTTATTTTTTTTTACAAAGATAGCCCTTCAATCGCTTGCATATTATGAGTTTCTTATGGATTCCACAATCTCCCCTGTTTAGCTACTGTTGGTAATCACACGCCTGCATATTATGAGTTCCTTATGGATTCCACACTTTTCACCTGTTTAGCTACTGCTGGTAACCACTAGATATTCAATGACATTTGATCCCGAGACCTCCTTGAGTATTTGCACTATAGCATCTTCTAACCAAGCTAATCCTTGGGGCTATCTCTGCTAGATTGTTATCAACTAACCTTAGTGGCATTTGATATTATAGTGAATTTTCATTTGCTATTATTCCAAATAGTCTGCAGGCTTATTCAGAAGTATCCCACTAGCTTGGTAATTGCACAAGTCCCTAAAATTGAAGCCATCACCAATAAGGTTGATTTGTCCATGCCTTTTAGAATGACCGTGTATGAAACTGTAGACCTTGAAAGTCTTTTCTATATTTTTTGAAGGATACAAACACCAGGAATAAGAAAATGAAGGAAAGTGAAAGTTGCAGGTTGTTTATTCCTTTGGGGTTATTTTTCTGGAGATTCTTACTGGGAAGCCACCTTCAGATAAGGATTTTGCAACATGGGGGCAAAACTTTGTTGATGACAAGCATCGCCTTTTGTGCATCATAGATCCTACTCTTCGACCAGAGGTTGAAGGAACGGAAGAAATCTCAGTGTCTGTGGGGATTGCATTGAATTGTGCTTCTGCTTCCCCTCAAAAGAGACCATCAATGAAGGAGGTATTGCATTTTCTAGAAAAAATGCCATCATCCACAACCGATTAACCAATTCTTTCTTCCTATGTAGCATCCTTGCTTTGACATAAGTTGGACAGAGATGAGGACTTACACCCACATTCCATGTTCAACAGCTCTACTTAGACATTGACATAACTCATATAGACACCTCTATGATTGGGACTCAGCAACAAACAAACTCTGTTGTCAACTCAACTACTTATGAAATGGCCAGTCTTCTTAAAAATTTCAATATTTCTACAGTTGAGGATTGTAGCAAAGCTCAGGGATCAAACTTAACTCCATGCTTATGAGGCATCCGCGTTCTCACAGTTTACTTGCAGCGCATTGTCAGTTTTAATGGGAAGGTGATATATGGTGTATTATTGTTGCAGTGGCAGGGGATGGATTTTAATTGCTGGTTGGACCAAAAGAAATTGATGCAAATCAATATTGAAAATTAGATTTATTGGTTCAGCTATAGTTTGCATATACAAAGAAGAAACTGCTCTTTTTTCAGGTTAGAATATTTATATATACATGTTCATCTCAGCAACAAATGATAATTTATCAAAACCATGAGAATGCTACACAGCTTCCTTCATAAGCCTTCTTAGGAAGACCATGGAATAAGACAAGTGACCCTGTGCTTGTATTTGTATCTTATTCTACATAACATCTTCTTACTTAGCTGGAGAACAATTGGCTGCAGTATTTATATCAGTTTTTGTGGAATGTTTCTGCTGTTATATATTGAACAGGTCCATTATACCATATTCCTGGTAAGCCATATTTTATTGATGACTGCATTAATTACTTCAGTTTGGAGACTGAACACATCATAATGATCAATTAATTACATTACAGTATTGGGATATTGTGTTACATCATAACAATATTTTCTGAGTCGGTAGGCATGGCGGCCCTATGATGCTTGCAGTTTAGCGAGGAGGGAGAGAAGATGATGTCGGTGAAGACGAAGCCGGCGAACGGGAATGGAAACGGGGTCGTGTACGGGAGGAAAGGTCCGATGGTGCCCTTGGCGGAACTTCTGAAGCGCGAGCTCAAAAATGAGAAGATCGAGAAGCCGACTATTCGACATGGCCAGGCAGGCCAAAGCAAGAAAGGAGAGGACTTCACTCTTATGAAATTGGAATGCCAAAAAATTCCAGGGGACGGGTCCTCTACCTTCGCTGTTTTTGCGGTATGTTCTGCTTATCCTCTTGTGGCAATTTATTTAGAAATTTTCTGTTTATTTTGTTTTGTTCAGCTTATGGTTTAGGTTCCTCGGCTGTCGGTCTTTATTTATTGTTTACCAATTAAATCTTAGGGGTTTCTTTGTGCGAGCAAAGAGATTTGAACTCGTACCTCGTGCATAACTAAATAGTATTTCACCATGGGAAAACACAAGGGTTGAGGGGGGTCGTAAAAGAAGTTGTGAATTTGGTTTGCGATGTCTAATTTTCAGGTCTCTGTTCTTTGGAATTTTGTCGGTTGTTGATTTATTAGGACGAAGAAAGAAAACGAGCCCTTAAATGCATTTAGGCGCATATTTTTTTTCCCATGTTTGAAAATTGCATTGTATTGTGTGTGAATCATGAAATGAAATGAGCAAGTGGAGTGATAAATGTTGTTATGTCATTTCAGATCTTCGATGGGCATAATGGATCAGCGGCAGCTCTATATTCAAAGGAAAATCTACTGAAAGATATTATGAGTGCCATGCCAACAGGTTTGAGTAGAGAAGACTGGTTATCAGCATTGCCAAGAGCCATGGTCGCAGGCTTTGTCAAAACCGACAAAGAATTTCAGGTCAAAGGTATATAGATATATGCCTGTGGATGTGCCATTAATATTTTGTTAGCTGCATGTCTTGTATATCTTTACTAGTGGTGCTTCCTATCCTTCTCGTTCTGATATCTGTTGGTTTTACCAGAACAAACATCGGGAACCACCGTTACTTTTGTGATAATAGATGGCTGGACAGTCACGGTAGCATCTGTAGGTGATTCTCGCTGCATTCTTGAATCGCCTGGAGGGTTGGTTTCTCTTTTAACTGTTGATCACAGGCTTGAGGCCAATCTTGAAGAGTAAGATTCTTGCCATGATGCAAAACAAACCATGACCCTCTGTGCTATACGAGTGTCTGTATTCCTTTGGTCGGTTGATTGTGGAAACCAGTCTTTGTTTAGCCAGTTTATTGTTTCAAGCTCTTGATTTGTATTGATATATGATATTGTAGGAGAGAGCGCATAATGGCCAGTGGTGGTGAGATTGGTAGATTGAATACTGTTGGTGGAGCCGAGGAAGGAATCTGCACAATCTTTTGTGGGATATATAGACGTAAAGAAGTAAATTTACATACTACAATAAAGGCTCATAAAACTTGACCGTGCTTCTTTTGTACAAATTTATGATTGCTTGTCACAATCGGATGGTTTTATCTTCGCTAAAGTGTGCCATATGTGTTCGTTTATAAGCATCAAAGTTATTTACATATGGTGTACTATTCTTCTACAAAATGGCCTATCCTAGACTTACACTTGCAGTTTCTTTCGTAGAAGTACTAGTAATTTAAAGATTACTGTGCTTAAATTTTATCTACGAAATTGATGCAAATCATTATTAACTAGTTATTGATAATTTTGCCCACTGAGTTCCCTGAGGTCGAGTATAATGCTTCCCTTGCTTATCGAAGAGTATTGCTTATCAAAGAGTATTGATTCCTGTTCAATTTCAACATTCTGGATAACCAAATCCAGTTCTCTCTAATCATTGCAAAAGGGAGTCCATTATCATGTAGGGTTTGAATTGTTATTCTCCTCTTGTTGCATGCTAATCTTGATCATCTTGTTCAGCTTCTAAGGTTCTTAGTGGCCTATCCTTTTCAGATCGTTTCACATTAACATTGACTAACACTATATCTCTCCAATCTTGCAGGAAGGTCATCAAACTCTCCCTTTTATCTGCCATGGTTGGCCAGGATTAAAATTGCAAAGGGAGTAGCCAGAGGCCTGGCTTATTTACATGAAAGGAAGTTTGTTCATGGAAATATTAAGCCAAGCAACATCCTTCTGGGCTTTGACATGGAGCCATACATAGCAGATTTTGGGCTAGAAAAGCTACTGGACACTGCCAGTGTCAAGTATAGTAGCTCTGCTATCCACCTAAGGAACCTTGAAGGTATATTTTCAGGGAGCAAACGCTCCACTGGCTCCCGCGATAGCCTGCAAACAACACCTGATCTGCTGGGCAGTTCAGGCACATCCAAGAACTTTGTATCTCCTTACCAGGCCCCAGAGGCATTGAAAACTCTCAAACCCAACCAAAAGTGGGATGTTTATTCCTTTGGCGTTATTTTTCTGGAGATGCCTTTTGCGCATCATAAATCCTCACCATTTGAAAAACTTATCATTTCTTTATCCACTCACTATATTTGTTCCATTGGGAGTGTAGAGCCTTACAACAATAATATATTAGTGCAATTTTCAAAATTTCATATAATCTACTAATTATCAGCACTAAACTCTTTATAAATGAAGTTGAAACACTAAAAAACGATGCTTGCCTTTTAATTTAAAAGAGAATTATCATGGTAAATTGGTATAAGAATATTAGTAGAAAAAATCACCTAGTTATAAGCCTAAATATTGGCAAAGTCTAATTCTTCATGTGGCATAATCAATTAACCATGTGATCTTGCTACATGATGCAAAAAAAAATGGCCCATGGATCCTAATACTTTTTAGGGTTCTTTTTCAATTCAATAGGCTTTTCTTCTTCTTCTTCTTCCTGAGATGGTAAAGATAATGACTCAAGAATGACTCTAAGCTTACTAGATAACCAAATTCTCAACATACCTTGCAATTTCCACACTAGCCACTTATGGATTTTCAAACATCAATGTTTAGATAATAAATAATGGATGGGCATAAAAAAAACATAGACATTAACACCAAAAATAATAATAATAATCACATGAACCTACTGAGAAAGCGGAAACACATAAGATATCATCTTCACATTGGATACTTTAGAGAAAGGCAATCTTGAGTACCACGATCAAATAAAGAAACACCAGACTACGGGAGAAGTGAGTGTTAATTTTTAAAATTTTGATATAAACATTGGTTTTCAAGAGAAATTGCAATTAACAATGTACAAATTACTGAATAAATAATTACCAATTAAACTTTTAAGTCATGTTTTAAAGGTGCAATTAAGTTGACCTTTCATCTTGTCATTCAATTGATGGACAATGAATATTAAATATAAGATAAATATATAGGAGTAGCATGTGAGTGTCAGTTTTATAAAGAATATTATTAAAAAAATATAGATAGTTAGTTTCATTTTAAAGGGTTATAAATATGAGTTATAAATACAAGACTTAAAAGGTTGTAAATATTTGAAGTGTTGTAAATATGAGTTATTAATTGTTTTTACTCAAAACCTGATAAATAGCAATTTAGCAATTTCTTTTTAATTGAGTGGCTCAAATTCATGTTTCTTTACGTTGAAGGTAAACCCACTAAAGTGGAAAAAATTGTGATGCCAATAATTAGAGGGATTGTCATCATAGGGTGATAAGAAATTTAATATTCCAAGAGGAGGAGGTAATAGTAGACTCTAAATAAATTAGCAATGCAAGAACATAAATGTTTGCAACAAATTTAGAGAGATCCACCTTGTTGAATAATGCACACACCACATGGATAATGGATTTCCGCACTTTATCCCTTACGGCGTTTTCTTTGCAACATCTGGTGCAAATGCTAGTAATTCATTCCAATAAAATTCTGGGTGATTTATAAGACTTCATAATATAAACAACCTGGTTTTGAATTTACAAAGAAAGTGTTTGTTAAATAAAATTTGAATGAAGTCGTAGTTCTTGTGGGCCCCTTTGAATTTACAAAGAAAGTGTTTGTTAAATAAAATTTGAATGAAGTCGTAGTTCTTGTGGGCCCCAATTGTCATCACATATGCATCAAGAAAAGCGTGAGTGGTTTCGCAGAAACCAAAAACCACTTCTCAGGGGTTCCTTTGGTGGTTTCTGGAATAGAGGAGGAGTTACCCTGAGATAAATCGTGGTCGTCGATCTAGAGATGAATGGTTTGGCCAAACCGCTTCCTGGCGGTTCCCCTTAGCATATCCTTCATGCACGTCAAGATTTCATTGATCTAGTTGACTACTAGGTGTTGACCAATATTCACCATTGGTCTGAGTCATTCAGAAATGAAATTAATTTGTGTAGTCATTTGCGAATGCTGGGTATATACCTTCCATAAGAACTGGGGATATCTCCCAAACAAATCACAATTTCCTGAAGCCGCTTGTTGGATAGTCAATTGGGATAATTCTACCAAAAACCCAAATCACGAATTTTTGAAAGTCACCTCCATTTTCCCACGGAGGTTGTCTGAATACCTCTGTGTTTTTCTTATCATTGTAATAATAAACCCTTTTAATCGCCTTCTCTTCTATAATGTACATTGTACAAAGTGGAAAAATAGAACAACTTTCTTCTGTCGAATTCTATGTGCACAATCTTGGTCTTGTAAATCAGTTCATAAATTCCATTTACTGTTATACAAAATGACCATAAATCATTGTTGGAGACATCCATATCCCTGGTGGCAATGTAAAATGGCCCCTTAAATAGTGTACTTTGGGCTAATATAAGCTTTTATAGAGGACTCACCCCCCATTTAAAAAAAAAAAGACCTTCATCATTTTTTACCAATTCCACTCCATTTTGGATACACTAGAAGACGGTTTCTATATTCTTGTAAAGATAAAAATCCTTTTGGTTAAATGTTGTTAAGTTACTTAAAGTGGTGTTTAAAACAAAGAGTATATGTATTTTTGTTTTATTCTCTCAAAACTTTCCAATCCTTCAAATTACACTAGTGCATAGTTACTCATGCTTCATGAGTGCATCTGATCCTATCTCACAAACTTATGACAACATCATACAAACCAAAGAAGGGAAAATTTACTAGTGAAATGTGAAATGTGATATAGTATCTGTGTAATTTTGGTGTGGATCATCATATTAGACATGGGATACTATGAAACTTACAACAACACGATTCTCCAAATTCCATATTTATTTCCAATTTGGAAGTTTTTCAAACAAGAGAGTGATATTATCTTCATGACATGCATTGCTCTCAACTTACTCCCTAAAGCTAGCGATAACACTTTTCCCAAATTGATAAGTGACCATATTAATGTACTGAGGACTACAATCATGATATTCAATGATCTCATTGTCATCAAACATGTTTTTTTGGGACAAATACATACTATCAAATAAAAAATATCTTAGGTTTAATTACCAGATGTTTCACCCTCCTCATAGCCAACATAATTTTCTTCAAGTCATCATCAATCTCTCCTTTGATAATGAATCATGCGGCTAGAAATGAACAGAAACTCTTCACAAACTTCTTCCATTCTTTCATCACTGGATTTTTCCTTTATGCTTATTCTCTTAAGTATGTGGAAGGCCAATGGAACATGTAACCATTTCCAAAAAAAGATTTTGTTTTTTTCTTTATCATAATAGAAAGGGTGGAACTTTTTGTATCTTTCGTCTCCTTAGCTACATTTTACATACATTGAATTGTGTAAGATGTGAGAGTAAGAGTTGCAGTTTTTATTTTCCATAGATCCACCTTAGTATTTTTGGAGGTTGTTGTATCCATTTATGCAGTTGCTACAGTCACACAAATATTAAGAACACCATTGGAAATAGTAGCACACACTCCCATGTATTACCAATAAATTTCCCCTCCTATTACAGGGATTCTTGTAACCCTAATATGCCTTTAATATTTCTTCCTTGCTGGACTTTGTTTTGAAGGGCCCTCAACATTTTAAGTTTGTATGATTCAACTACAACAACAGCGAAAGGACAAAAGCTACAACATGGTACAACAAGTACACTGAAGGTTGTGGGCTAGAGGAGGAGCCCACATAAGTCAGTATCTTTCTGGTTATTCGTTGGGCAGATTGAGGGTCTGAAGGACTATACCTCAAGCCCTTGTTGTATTTTTGCATACTATGTATACTAGTTGTACTAGTGATATGAAGGACCACGATCCCTAGTACGGGAGCCCCATGATTCTTTTATTGATGGACTAATAAAGATTGAGTGTTGGGCTCAATATATTTATGATTTTTATTAGTTTCACTATTGTTAAATTCCCGCTATACACAGTGCTTGTGTGTTGAGGTTCTTAGTGCGATTGTGTGCTTGTTTAGCCATAGACCGGATCTAGGACCTAAGGAAATTCAGCATGGTATCAGAGCTACTTTGAAGAGCATGTGGATCAGAGTGTGCATAGGAAATCATAGTGAGCTAGTGGAGGTTGTGTAGGCTCAAAGGGAGTCTAGCTTCAGAGGGGGATTGTGAAGGAATGTCAGCCACCTAATGGGAGTTTGAATCTTCAGTTTCTAGCAAGATACAGGATTTTTCATCCCATGCAAGGACAATCACGAACCATGTGAGATCACTGATGGTGGTGTAGGGAAAAGTCATTTTGCCTGTGAGGACAATCATGCACCATGAAATTCAAATCTTGATCAAGTACAAAATAAGATGTGGCACATGTGAGGAAAAGTATGGATACACAAAGGAAAGCCATGACTCATGCGAGGATAGACATGGGTATGCAAGGAAAGTCATGGAGGTGGAGATTTTGAGGTTTACTAAAAGAAATAACTTTCTCACTAAGAGGGAGTGTTGGAATTTTGGGTAGCTCGGAAAGTATTTCTGAGAGAGGGAAAACCCACCAAAATTAGTTGGTTGGGAAATTTACCCAATCGGTTGGGGTTTTGAGCCAAATTAGTTATTCTTATTGGGTTGAGAGGCTAAAACCCTAAAGGCCCTAGGGTTTCCTAAATGACCTAAAAGAAAGTATAATTAGAGAGCCTAAGTAAAAGCTCATTGTATACAAGTGAGATGGGTATCACAGATCTAAAATAGAACCATAGGTAGCATAAGTAGGATGATTTGAAGTTTCTTTCTAGAGACTGATGGTTTTTTTATTTGACTACGACAAGAGAGGATTGTTTAGCAAGGAACCATGGCCTAGTTTTGGAAGGTTGAAACTAGTGTGAGGGTTGTTGGGGGCTAAACTTGGTGCGTAGTATAGGCCACAACCTCAAGATGGTCTAAATTGTGCGAGAAAAGTGGTAATAGGTGGATAATAACTAGACAGAAGTGGGCCAAGGCTAGTTGAGGGCAGGTCAAGGCCTACAAGAAGGTAGCCAAGGCCTAGAATAGTTGGTCGAGGTTAGGGAGTTTTCAAAAGGACATATATGAGTTTTTTTGTACATATCGCAAGGTTAGTAGGCCAGGCAAGCCCATACACAAAGAGTTTAAGGAAAGGATTGTGATTGGAGGAAAGGCTATAGGCCTATGAATGCTCTAAAAAGGTTAGTCGTAGTATAGATAACAAGGTCGGGTGAGATCAAACTTATCCAAGGTATGTTAAGGAGGTTGCTTGGTGTCTAAGCTAGTATAGAAGCTTGTTGAGGCAAGAAAGGAGTAGTTCATTGGTGAATGAAGGCCAAGGCCTAAACTAAGAGCTGGAAAAGTGCAAGTCGAGGATAGTAGTATTGGTCAATGTACAACAATTGATCAAGTGATTCTTGGGTGTAGGGAAGAAGGCATCCAAGAGCTTCAGATATGAAGAAAAATATTATGTAACTGGCAAAGGTCATATTTGAGGGTAAAGAGGTAGATCTAGAGGATTGAGGGTTTGTGCATGAGTGACAAGGTTTATATGTGGTTTAGATCTACCACAAGAGTGCACAAAAGACAAAGGATTCTACAAGCTCAGATAGGAGGGAGAGGACAACCAAGGTAGAGATCTAAGGGAACCAATCATGCACAAAGTTTATGGCAGCCAAAGGATAGGGGCTACAACATGGTACATTAAGTATACTAAAATTAGTGGCCTAAAGGAGCAACCCCGGTAAGTAAATATTTTGTTTGTTATTCATTGGGCAGATTTAGGGTCTAAAGGACTAGAAATCAAGCCCTAGTTGTAATTTTGTATACTATGTATACTAGCTATACTAGTGATTTGAAGGGCCATGATCCCTGGTACAAGAGCCCCATGATTATTTTATTGATGGAATAATAAATATCGAGTGTTAATCTCAATAGATATGTTTACTTTATTGATTTCACCTTTCCTAAAATTTTTGTGCAAAGTGCTTGTGTGTTGGGGTACCTAGTGTGTTTGTGTGCTTGGTTAGCCATAAACCAGATCTAGGGCCTATGGAAAATCCAACACTATAATGCATGTCATTTCCATTTAGTGGTCAGTTTCACACTTTACAAAAACATAATCAGAAGAGACAAACCCAAAATAAATTGAAACAATAACCAAGTTGTGCAATTGACGGATCCAACCCCTAATCTAACCATGCATGAGTAGAGAAGACTATGCTTTGATCACAGAGATTGATACTACAATCTAGTTATATCCTTTGTTTGCAAGGGTAAGGAAATCATGTTGAAGACATGCAAGAGAAAATTAGTTAGTATGTAATCCACACAAAATGATGATATTGTAAAGCAATACAAATCTATGTGTGTGTGTGTCACCAAAGATAAACTGAACAAGTAATGTACAAGCTACATAGTAATACCATGCATTCGATCTACGTTATAGGAATGTTATACAAAGGTGAACATAATTGAGTTGGTGGGCACTCCCAACCACTTATGTTTCCTAGGGAATAAATTTTAAACCATGTGCAAAGCCATGACAATAACCATACTCAAAATGGGATGAACATTTGCATTGAATAACTATCTCAAAATTATATGTCAAACACATGGATGTATACACCCAACGATTGGATCAATTGAACAATATACAAATTATAGTTTCTACCAAATATATATCTCTTGTGCAGTCCATATGGGTCGAGATTTATAAATTTTCACAATGAAAAGGAAACAAGTAGGAGTATTCAATGAATCACATGTCTTGTGCATGGAGAATATCGATCATATCACAACTATTACAAGAATTGGTAATGCAAGTGGATTCCCTCATATATTTGGCTTCAGATATGAAACATACAAATTTCAAATCAGTGTCCATATGTGAAATTAGGTGGTTTATTCATGTAGGCCCAATAACCCTATGCACATGCTCCAAATTTTGGGTTTGGTCAACTACATTTTGACTAGTGTCCATTTTGCTCCTCAACTACCCACATCTTGATCTGATGAACACATGAGCTTCTCAAGGCCACTTAAAGAAAAACACATGTTTTCATTTCTCTCATAGGAGAGTTCAACCATCTTGATCATGGAGGCAAGTTATCGAAAACTATAATGGTTACAAGATTCGACTCACAAATCGTCATTAGTGGAAATAATATTTAATTAAGCCTTTTAATATATTTAAACAATGGAATTAATTATAAATAACAGCAAATTACCTTTTAGAGTTTTTTATTGACTTTTTCCTTCAAATGCAATGAAAAAGGCAATAAATCTTGGATAAAAGTGGGTCTTTGTGAGGTCAAACAGGGTAGACTGGCAGTGAAAATTACATCAATTCTGAGCCTTAACACTAAGTTAGAGTCACTCTCATGAGGAAATAATGGCACAAGAACCAAATCATGTTGCATCTAATTCAAACCATTCTCCTCATTTATTGGTGCACCATCCTATGGATTGACATCCCACTATGTTGTTGGTTCCCTCTGATCCTATGGGGTCTTCCAATGCATAAGACATAGGGAACTATGTGCTAAGATTAGTGTCTTTTCTATCTTAGAGGCATGTCTATTCCTCTTGACAGATTGGATGAAGCTATATGTGTACCAATTTATTTTTGTTGCTAAGGAAGCAACAATCTGGGATAATAACTTAATAGAAAGATGTTGGATATTTGGAAAATCACCCCCATACATGCTCCAACAACCAATGGGGTCATCCTAGCATAAGTCATGACAGTCCCTCACATTAAGCTTATTAAGGGGCCATTGAGACCTACAAACTATATCAAGTGTCTCCTAAGTGTTATCCCTTGTTCTACATGTACCTATTTATAATGGTAGCTCAAAATTCCTTCTTGACCTTTGGATTCTTATTGGGAAAAAAAATTACTAGACCTTACTATAGACCATTTTGGGTTGAGTGCATACATTTCCATGTGCAAAGCCGTGTTCTTCAATCCCACTTAAATTGAATAATGGGTCAAATGTAATTCATATAGAACTCTAAAGACGGTTGTTTATCATGATTCACTACCTTCACTTGACCCAACATGCTATCAAAAGTCTCATATAATTCTCCAACACTAGGAGAATATGTGTCAATGTAACGAATTATCTAAATTATGGGGTGTAAGAATGGTACCAAATAACTATAATTTATCCACCAATCATTATCCAATATCTAAAGGTTGATGTTATTCTCCTCATATATCTTAAATTATATCTACCCATTTCAATTTGGAGTCACAACCATGGACGATAATGTTGATTGCACCTCCAACATATTCTCTAATAAGAGAAAATAGATAGCATATATTGTCTCTATGGGCTTGAGGAATTCCTTATTCAAGTGCTACATGTACATGGCTAAGGAGATGTGGTGGATAAACATCATGCATCTCTCTCCTCTATAACATCTCATACAAGCTCAAATTGGAAAGTTGCATCTTTTCACTTTCTATAACAATCAATAGAATTAAGAAAGAAAGGTAAATATAAACATGTAACTATGATATTGATAAGTGCACATTTGATAATGTATTTCCACCCATTCATAACAGTAGAATAACTAGCCCTCACCCATGTATGTCTCATCCATTCTTTCTGCACATCAATATTGGACACTTGCCTTTCTAAAATTATTGTTCCCAGTATATGTTCACCTTAGGACACATATGAGGTTCCTGATGTTGGAATTGCATGAACCATATCCTTATAATAAGGAGAGTTATTAACATGGGAAGGAACTCCATTGGAAAAATGAATTTTTCTAAAAACATCATCTATACTGTCACAATTTATCTTACCATAAAACATTATAATATTTGGTCTTATTGTACAAGAATGAGAATCCTTTTGTTTAGATGAAGTCCCACTTCCAACATAAGATAATGGAGGAATAAGGTCCATGTATGATTCACCTTTATATTTCCTTTTGGAACTTGTGGTTGCTTCCACAATCTAATCAACTTGGGACATGAAATTTTAGCTATTGAAGGTGCCATTTGCATCCCCAAAAACTCATAGCTTTGTAGCGTGGTTAATTTTGTACATATTGTTACCACCAAAATTGTACTTAATGATAAAATCCCTAATCCATAAGGTACAACTCAAGGGGAAACTATTAGGATGGTCACCCATTTCACCTCAACAACTTATCCTCTTCTCTTTAAGTTGATTCTCCTCCAACTTAAAGGGGATAATCCTAGTAGGATTATTAAAGTTAAGCAATGAGACAAAAGGTAAAGTGAGAATAGCATTAATAAAACAAAGTTTCAAGTAATTTTAGAATTTTAAAAATATATGATGGAAGGAAGTATATATTAGTCCCAAATCTAAGAATGGAAATGGAGTCAAGGTGAATCAAAGAGGCTTGTGAAGATAAGAAGAAACCCTTTTAACAGTTGGTTTATTTCAATCAATTATTGGGACTAAGAGATTAGAACCAAGAGGAAGAATAATTCCTCATCCAATCAATTTCAATAATGAAAATCAAGGTCCAACAAGATGAATCCTCAAGGGAATAACCTTCACCAACAAGATCAACTATGGCTTAAGAATCTTACTTAAATCTTCCTAGTAGAGTTCTAAGATGAATAGACAAAAGGTATCGAATAGTCACCAAACCAACAAATGAAGAAAGAGAAGAATGTCCCTATAACATCTTCTTTCCAATGGTAGAAAATCCCTTTAATGGATTGATGTAGTTAGCTTGTACAAGGCTTATACATTTCACCATCAATCTTTATGCACCAAATAAGAACCAAGATGTAGAAGCTTCAAGAATTGATAATAATCATCCATAAAAGTATGTGTGTGTGTGGGTGTGTGTGTATTCAATTTTCTTTACAATAAAATAATAATATCTCATGTGATATCCTTAGATCTAGCCTATGGAGAAATAAAATATGATTTTCCTTTAGGTATCCAGTCAAAATACATAAAAATTGGGGTGGTTAAGCAACATGTACAATTATCCAAGTGATATATCTATAAGAAATACAAACATCTCCATCCAAGAGGGAAGAAAGTGAGTCTAGGGTGCAACATATATCCTCCAAAGGGGAATAACCTTAACCAATCTCCAAAAAGCATGCAAGTAAATCCTCCTAGGTATTTTTGGAGGTGGACATGTAGCTATCCAAGATAAAATCCCCTCAAGAGTGGTTGACCCCTCCAAGTTAGCTCCAAAAGTGTCATTTTTGAGGTGTGGAAGGTGTAACAATCTTCCTTGAATCATTCCAACTATCCCAACAAGTTATGGGAGAATCTCATAAGTCAATATATCCCAAATAATGCCCCAATGTAACCTCCAAAGTAGGCATTTCATCAAATCATGTTACACAAGCATCAAAATGAGTGAATAAAGTGAGAGATCCAAAATTTAAGATATGGGATGGCATGAGCAGTCCTATAACATGAACAATAATAGTCCAAAATTAGTTTGCTCAAAGCCTTGGGAACTGTGAACTACCTCGAGATATGAAAAAAATCCTTGGGAATTGTGAACTACCTTAGGAACTATGAAGATGCCCAAAAAATCATATAAAAACAATGGCTAAATGAAATAGGAATCCTCAAGGATTATCTCACAAAATCAATCAATATGTCATCAAACCCTCTAGCTCATCATAATTCATGAAACTTAACAAGTTCACCAATTATTGAAGGCTCATAAAGATCACAAGGGTTGGTGAAGAAATTCACTAGTAGTACCCCCATGTAAAATAAGAGGTAAACACATACATTAACCCATTTTCTACCTATGCACAAAAGGTGTTGCTTAACCCAACCATAACTCCCAACCCAAGGATGGTCACAAGCACTGCATGTCCAATAGTATTATCCACCACTTTACTTTTTTGGTCTTTTGTTAGTTGAGGGAGAAAGTAATCAACTTGCATATAGAAAACGTGGATTTTTTAATCAAATGCCCCTTGTGCATATTCATCCAATGCTTTGGAGGGTAGAAACTAGCATTGGCTTTGGTTTCATTTAGCAATAATGAAGTGGTCCCACTTCCAGTTTCTATACATTTCCCAATATGAAACTTTGTGTGGGCATCATAATCATTATATTTTTTGCTGCCAATGTTATTGCTAGAATCAATCATGTTGTCGATTTTAAACTTTTATGTGAAAATTGTTAATTCTTGGCAACCTATAACAAAGTTTTCTCATTAAATTTTAACTTCCATGGTTGATTGCATGCCCAAATACCGAGTTTCAAGGGTAGTAATGAAAAATCGAGATAAAAACAAAAAAAAATCTTAAAATTTTGAAAAAACAATGAACATTTCAATTTCATATTTGAGATAGAGGGTTTTCACCCTTCCTCCACATTGCCAGATGAGCAAAATTGCTAAGGGAAAAAATCAAAATTTTGAAGGAAAAATATGAATAGTGAAATCAAGCTTCATCTCAAGAAAAAGTGAAATCTGAAATTATTTAAGGGGAAACCAATCCACTCCTTAGTAAACAAATTGGTCTACACATTTAGCAAGATAATTGGTGCAGTCCATCTTCCAATCTACCAATACAAATGATAAATCACTCTATCTCTCCAAGCTCAAACAAAATTACTCAATTGCACAAGAAACTCGTAGTTAGGTAATGACAACTCATGGAAAAGATGAAATCGTGATTTTACATGTGAAATGTAAGATAGAGATATGTTTTAGAAGCTTTTGGGACTTGTTGAAGCCCCGAAAATTGGATCTACAACAAGGGGGATACCTGCCCGGTCCGGACCTTGGTTTGCAGCTCCTTATCCGTTTGGTATAGCGGGTCCGACTGGGGATATGGGACCAGTTTCCCAATCTATGAGTGTGTGTGTGTAGAATTTGATGTTCTTGGTCCAACAGTTCCTAATTTAAGATATTCTAATTCTAATTGTAATCTAATGCTATGCTATTGTAATCTAATAAGCAGCAACATCTAAGTCTATACTAACCCGGGATGTAATTCTTCTGTTATGCGATCTAAAAAGATTTCAAATAACAACTGGTAATAAAGATCATTTAGCTATTATAAGAAAGGAAATCAATAAGGATGAACCACTTCGCATAAAAAGTTAGACGAAACAGTTGTGAAAAACATATCGCATAATGAACTATTCATATATTAAGCATAAATAAATAGCTATCACCATACAAAAGTGCCAAATGATAACTCAAGCATTCATGCAATAATACATAAACAACTAAAAAATGTATATCACTTTAACATATAAGCAGAAATGGTCAAGAGATAAAAGTACCATTTATGACTAGTCCTACTCATAAGCTTCAAGCAACAATGATTATCTCTCCTTGCTCTAACATCCACTAAGAGTACAGAAGTGCAACATCAGTAGCAGACATCAAATGCAAACATCAACAAATCTTGTTCCATTCATTCACCAAAACCTCCTTTGAGGGTGCAAAAGTGCATGTTCTGAGGACAAGTTTTTGATAAATTTCTGGACCCTTCTCTAAATGCATGAGAAGGGTTTAAATACTACTAACTAAATAACTTAATTACACAGATTCAGGATACGGTTTAAATGACCGCCCTTTTTCTAAGCAAAAATAAAACAAAACTATTTCTAAAAATTAAATCTAATATCTAACTATTTCTGCATTTGCTCCTTAATGTTGCAAGCATTCAGTATTTGCCTGGGTAGAGTCGGCTGACTGTCTTCTGCTTTTGGTTGAGCTAAGCAAACAGAATTGGTAAGAGCTGGCACCATCTTCTCAGCAAAGTCGATGATATACTCGAGAGTCATCCTCTGACTATGTGGATTTACTGCGTATGCCCAGTAATAATCTCAGTTCACTTGATTAACCCTTTGGATTGCTTCTGCCTTTTCTTTAACTTTCTATTTCCAGTTTGTTTTTTACCATTGCTTTCTTGCACTTCTCGGGCTTACAGGTGACTGAGCAGTTAGAGGCTTTCCTTCTTGAACAATTTTCTCAGCGATGCGCGATTAGCGCTAGGCGCTAATCGTGCATCGGAAACTACCTCCGTTCTTTGATCCGGGCTTCTCTGATGCGTTTTTCGCCTTTTGCGCCTCTTCATCTTTATTGGGTATAAAGCTTCAAAATTTGTAAAAATAATGTCCTTGTGAGCTCTTGACCCTGAGCATTAAACTGTCTGTTGATATCAGCATCCTTCAGTACTCATTCAACCATGGATGTATATGAAATATCTGTAATGGATGGCTTAGCAGCATTCTGTGAATCTGCGGCTCTGTTGCATGCGGTATCTGTTTATGAGGGCATCTTTTCTCTGTCTTTGAACATTGGAGCTTTACCCTTTTTCCTCATAGCTTCCTGCACATTGCTTTGTGTAACTTTTGTTTTTCGTTCCTGCAGTTCACAGGTGAGGAGAGAGTAATGATAATAAATAACGACAGGAAAGTTTTAAATGTTACGGATATGCAAAAACACGCCACCTGACGTGAACTGGCTCTTCGAACAACACAAAACCATATTTTATTAACAACTGGCATATAATATATTAATTATCATTAAAGCACATAACCAGTTCTTAATTTATGGAAAACTTTTTCTTGAATATTGAGCCAGGAAAATTTGCGATGGAATGTTTCTGCGATCTGCATCGCAGTATCGCATTTCGCTGTATCGCATTACCGCAATTTCGTTGTGCTGTGTTATCGCAAGTCTGCTTGATCACACTATCGCAAGATCACGGATCGCAGTATCGCAAGATCACAGATCGCTTAATCGTTAAATCGTTATGTGTCTTTCATGCAATTTTGCGAGATGCGATATGCGATATCGCATATCAGCGTTTTCGCATATCAGCATTTTTTAAGGTTTTCTAACTTGAGCTTTTCTTAATGCATGCGATGCGATGGAGTTCGCATCGCGATCTTGCATTTTACCATTTTGAATACCCTATCATTCTTTGCGCGATGCGATGTTTCTTAAGGAGTAACATATATGAGTTGATTTTTTGAATTTTTTGACTAAGGGTCCCCACTTACATAGTCTTATTGCTAATACTAAATAAGGAGGGGGGTTTTTGGTGGCCACAATAATTGGCGATTCACTTGGAAGAACTAGTTATCTCTATTTTCTATTGAATTTTCTAAACTTCCAAAACAGAAAATTTTTCAGAAAATTAAACCTTATTATGGAAAGATAAAGTACATTATGCTCTAACCTGTCAATGATATTTTGTTTCAACTATTTTCCACTTTGATTATTTGCTTCTTTAGGCTAGTACTTGTATTTACATCAGCCATTACTTGGTCTTGTAAAGATAAAACAAAGTCTTCTCTGTAAAACAGTTTTAAATATGCTCATTTGTCGTAGGTAGAGCCTCTGCTGCCAGCAGGCATTTATAGCCTCGACAGGGTTACCTGTTACGCAGCAATGATCCTGTATCCTACTTAAGGCAGCCTACAACTTTCAAAGAAAAATCCATATCCACACTTATTGCTTTGATTTTCTTTTTTACTCTTAAAGAACAATGTCTTGGTTTGGTAGCCAAATTATGACACAGTCATTCACTTGATTTATAACTTTTCTGAACAAGCTGGCTCGTGATGAGACCCCTTGCCTTTTGATTGCAACAATCTTGAGTCATTGCCCTGTTGTGATGTACAGTATTGGCAAAGTCAGCAAGTTATAATATCTGTGATTATGATAAGCCCGCTCGTGATGAGACCTCTTATTCTTCAAGATAAAGTGTATCCTTGGGTTGTTCCTCTGAAAGTTGTGATTTTCTTAGCAGGGAGGAAGTCATTGTTTCCTTAAGATAGCTCTGGACGACAATAATAGAGTTTTTGGAAACAATTGTTCTACAGAGAATCTTTATTTTGTTATTGATACCTTTCATTGTACTGAGATAAAACAATTTCTTCACTAAAGGTTGTTTTCATCAAACTTTTTGAAGTTGAAACTAGTATCATATCTGGGCTAGAGTCTTTAAATGTATCTATCAATAATAAAGATCAATTTTCCAAAAGATTTGCTATTTATACAAGTGAAAAGTTCAAAATCTGAAAGAGAATTGGTGTCTTTTTCGTAAATGCCTAATGTAACTACTCACAACTGGTTTTATTATGAAAAGAAAAATAACTATTCTACAAAAATAGAAGAATAATCTTCTATGGAAAATATTTCTTGAGAATTTGTCCGTTAACAGGAAAAGAGTCTCTCTTACCTGCTAAATCCTGTAACACAAACGTTGATGGACCTATGACTTCTACAATTTGAAAAGGACCAAGCCACATTCTTTGAAATTTTGTATGTTTGTCTTTCTCTTCATGAGCCTTGTCCCACTTTAAAACTAAGTCTCCCATCTGAAAATCTTTTCTGGTCATTATGTTTGAATCAAAAGAGGATTTTACTAGTGCTTGATGATGAGCATGCGTTTTCTTAGCCTGTTCTCGTTGTTCTTCTAATTTGATTATTTCCATTTGTCTTAGCTATAAGGAGGAAGTGGGTACTTCATCAATGTATTGAACTAGAGACAAAGAGGGAATTGATAAATGAGTCGGAAGAACCACTTCTTTCCCATAAACTAAATTAAAGGGAGAAGTGCCGATAGAAGATTTTTGCGTTATTCGGTCTGCCCATAAAGCATATATCAAAGCCTTATGCCAAATTTTATGATTTTGGTCAACTGTTCTTTTGATAATCCTGATTAGGTTTTTATTTGTGGACTCAGCTAACCCATTGCCTTGTGGGTAATAGTTTGCCGAATTTAAGTTTGAATCCTCTTTTAAGTGCAAATTCAGTCATTGCATTTCCAGAAAAGTATGATGCATTATCAAACATTAAAGCGGAAGGAAATCCAAACCTGGTGATTATAAATTGATCTATGAACTCAATGATATTTTTAGCATTAGCCGTCTTGAGTGGAATTGCTTCTACCCACTTAGTAAAATAATCTGTTGCTGTGAGGATGTATCTATGCTGCTTAGAAGAGTGAGGAACGATCTCACCTATTATGTCCAATCCCCACTGACTGAAAGGTTGGTCAATGTTAACCGGCTGTAGTGGCAAGGATGGCTTCTTTTGTCTTCCAGCAGTAGTTTGGCAGACCTGACATTTCCTCACGTAACTGTGCGAGTCTTTAAATAACGTGGGCCAGTAATATCCTGCACGCAATATTTTATGTGCAGTAGCATCTCCAACATAGTGTCCGCTTGCTGGCCCATCGTGGAGTTCCTGCAAAACTTTTTCAGCTTCAGATTTCTCAAGACACCTAAGAAGAACAGAATCATAATTTATTCTAAAAAGAATATCATTTATGAGCTGATATTGTTTGGCTTTCAACCTTAGAGCTCTTTTCTTAGTATGATCGAGGTGTGAAGGAGCATACCCGTTCTTAAGATAATAAATGATATCAACGTATAATGACTCTACATCGTTTAGGCTTACCTCGCACATTTGTACCTCTGCAGATGGAATTTCAGAAATTTGCGACGCTCTAGCCAGTATTTTGCAAAAGCCTTGACCTCTTATAATGTTTGCTAGTTTAATCTCAATGTCATATTCCTGTAAGGTAGTAACCCAATTGGCCCTTTTCTCACCCACATCCTTCTGTACTAGAAGGTTCCTTACCGCTGGAAACGGTACTATAATTTTAGTATGGGTTTTGAGTAAGAAAGGTCTGAAGTATTTGACCGCTTTGAAAACAGCATAAGCCTATTTCTCCACGTCTGAATAATTTAATTCAGCACCCTGTAAATTTGAACTGAAAAACGCAATTGGGGCTTCCGCTTTTTCTTGATTTGCTTGAGTGAGTATCGCAGCATATGACCTATCTGAGGCAAATGTATATAAAATAAAAGGTTCTGAAAAATTCGGAGTTGCTAACGATGGAGCATTAATAATAGCTTGTTTGATCAGGTTGAATGCTTCGTGTTCATCTTGGCCCCATTTAAAATTTGAGTTCTTTTTAATCATGGCTTGCAAAGGAGAGACGATTCGTGAAAAATCTGGAACAAATCTCTTTACAAAGTTGATCTGACCAAGGAAAGATTGCATGGCTTTTTTGTTATGAGGTAAGGATATTTTAGAAATCTCTTTGATTCTGTCGGAATCGATGTGAATACTGGATTTTGACACTATGAATCCTAGAAGTTTCCCTTCACTTAATGCGAAAAAATATTTCTTTGGATTAAGTGAAATTCCATACCTTAAACACCATTGGAAGATTTGTTTCAAGTCTTTAAGATGGTCGCTTCGTTTCTTTGAATACACTGTTATATCATCCAAATAAATTACTACAAATTTATTGACTAAACCTTTGAATGCGATGTCCATGGCTCTCTGAAATGTGGCACCAGCATTAATCAAACCAAATGGCATCTTTCGATATGCGTATGTGCCCCATTTAGTTCTAAATGTGGTTTTCAATTGATCATCAGGATGTACCAACACTTGATTGTATCCTGAAAATCCATCCAAGAAAGACATTAATTCTGAGCCCGCCACTGCCTACAATATCTGTTCCATAGGTGGTAAAGGAAAATTATCTTTTTGACAGGCTTTGTTAAGGTTTCGAAAGTCAATGCAGATCCTAATATCTCCGTTTTTCTTTCTAACAGGTACCATATTGGAGACCCATTTAGAATGTCTGACGGGAAAGATTATTCTGGCTTTCAATAACTTATTAAACTCAGTTTTTATCTGATTTTCTAAATTGGGATGGATCTTTCTCAGCTTTTGTTGGACAGGTTTTTCATTATCGATCATGGGAATAGTATGCTGGATGATGGAAGTGTCGTATGTTTTCAGTTCATCATAATTCCAGGCAATTTTTTTTTTTATATTGTCTCAAAAGACGAATATACGCTAGTTTTTCTTCAGGGGCTAGGTCGAGACCTAGATTAATGTTTTGTGGTTTGGCATCGGTTCCTAGGTTTATTAATTCGTAGTTCAAGGTTGAAATTTGGAGTTTTGAATTGGTAGACCTTTTAAACTGATCCTTCAAATCGTACAAGTCTTCTAACTTGATTACCGACTTAGGTATAGCATTGTTAGTGCTATCTTGTTGTAATTTTCGATCATGTTGGTCTTCGTCAATTATTTGATTGGAGTAGGATCCTTCAGATGTGAGGAAATTTACAATATCAGGATTGTCATTGAATACTCTCCAATTTGTGATGTTATCAGGAATGGATGGTCTAAAGATTAATTCTATTAAGAATCTATCTGGACTAAAATCTTCTGAAGGAATAAGCTTAGAAGCTACGTTAGCCAAAAGGTCTGCACTTGCGTTTTGGAGTCTGGGAATTGAAGAGATATTAAATGCTATGAAATGCTCAGTCAGATCTTGAACTAAGGATTGATAATGTTTTAAATGACTTGATAAGCAATGTATAGTGTTACGTACCTGTTTAACCACAATCTCAGAGTCTCCAAAAACTTGAAGATACTTGACGTCTAACCCGATTGCTTTGTACAACCCTTGGACCAAAGCCTCATATTCTGCTGTATTGTTGGTGCAATCAAATTCGAGTCTGCATGTTAGCATGATTTTATCTCCTTCTGGACTAATCAGAACGCATCCTGCTCCTGCTCCTTCGTTAGATCTAGAACCATCAAAAAATAATTTCCAAAACAAAGATTTATTTACAGGACTATCTAAAAAATTGATACATTTCGAACTATCAATTCGAGAAAAATTTTCGACTTGGGACAAAACAGAGTGTTCTAAATAGGGTGACACATGAGCATTGAAATTTCTGAGGAAAGAATCTACCGAGTAATTGCCAATAATGCTACTATTGTATGCTACTAGTTCATTCTCCCCCTCTAGCTCTGTTACTATGTATTTCTGGTGTAGTTCTCGTTCAACTTTTATTTGATTCGGTTTACCGTTGTAGGGCAGCCACATGTGCGACCAGTCAGTTGTGAAGTACCCATGAATTTTTTCTGACCAATCCCTGCTAAGAATTAAGCCATAAAATTCTGGAATATGAGCAACTAGAATGTCAATAACTTGACATACCTTCGGGTTGGATGACAACCTTATGATTACTTGATTTAGTTCACCAATCACTTCAACTTGAGATCGATCTAGCTGAACTATGCACACTATGGATTTCTGCGGCCGAACGTTTAACTTGGCACATATGGACTTTTTGTAAAATATTAGATGAAACACCAGAATCTACCAAACAATTATGCACATTTTTATTGAAAATTTCATAAGGAGAAACGGGGGAGTATGAGATCTCGATCTTCCTCCAATTAGAGCAATGTCATTTGGATCAATCTTATTGATCGCGTTAGTTGGAGGTCTTCCCATGTTATGAGAAGCTTGAGAAAGTACAGCGGCAGGCAAAGTTGCAACTGGCACGGCATGTAATTCTTTCATCATTATCTTCTGTTGATGCTTTAACTTGCTCAGTTCGTAAAGGGTGATGTTGGCCCTAGTATTTTTCATGTCTTATATAATATTGTACTCCATTTCATCCGACACGATCAGTGTTTTAGATGGAGTTGATTCATTTGTTTGGACTGGGCTGGTTTGAGCCGCTTTAGATGTCGTTTTCTTTGTTGCGACTTTATCCTTTATTGCAGAGCTTCCGCTCTTTGGATTAGGGATAGTTTGGGGAGGATCAAGCTGATTTTTGCTTCGTGTGCTAACTGTGAATACTTCTTGATCTTCTTCTTGTGGGAGGATGAAATCCCACATTCCTTGTAATTCCACAACTTCTTCTTCATCAGTTTGCCCTTCAGGGGCGATTTCCTCTTCCTCTTCTTCGGATTCAGCATTTGAAATATCATTGGGTGGCTTTGAATCCGTTGAAGGGCCTCTTTTAAAAGCTCTGTAGGGCTTTTTTGAAGAAGTTTTTGCTACTTGCTTTTTGATGTCGACCATTTCATTGGACATGGTCTTTAGAACTTTCTGCAATCCTTCCAAATCGAATGGATCTTTTGCTTGTTTCTTCTTGGAGTCTTCCTTGAAGGTGACTTTCTTGGATTTACATTCCTTGATTGCGGATTTCTTTTCCAGGGCTATTATACGTTTCTCTACTGCTATTGCTTCTTTCATGTTTTCGGCTAAGGTTGTTTTATTAGCCATGTCCACGAAGATTGCTATGTTTGATGGTAGAGCGGTGATATACCATTCACTTTGTACTTCTTCGCTGGGCTGGGAAGCAGTAGGAATTTTGTTTAGGATTTTATTGAAACGTGAATTGAAATCTTTGATAGTCTCTCTAGATTCGGCCCTAAGGTTGGATAGGTCGTTGATTAACATAGCCGTAGACCTGTCATCACTAAACTTGGTCAGGAATTGCTCCTGGAAGATATCCCAACTAGTGATAGATCCAGAGGATAATGAAAAATACCATGATCTGGCTATTCCTTGCAGAGTATAAGGAAAGAGTCGAACAACAACATCTTCATTAGTAACCCCATTGAGATTAATGGATATCATAAAGTTGTTTATGTGCTCTTCTGCTAGCATGCCTACCTCGGGATTAAATTTAGGCAGCCATTTCTCAGGATGGGTCGGTATTTGACTCAAGGGTGCAGGCATTAAGACTGCCCCAGGGTTATTCCATGGAGACTGGGCCATTGCTGTACTACTAACAGTGGAAAGTGCAGAAGATGATCCCTGTGGCTGGGAAGATGAGGATACTATGATTGTAGATGACTGAGGAAGAGTTGTGGGGGTTCCAGTGGATGGATGGACAATGATCTGAAGTGGCAGAGTGGATGGTTGACTTCGCGGTGAAGAAGTTGAGATGGATGATGTTGACGAAAGAGTCTCACTGTCGGACTCTTTAGGTGATTTCCTTGCTCTTTTCCTGGTGGGAAGAGGTAATTCGGTTGGCTGAACACCAAAATTTTCACTCTTTAGCCTGGTCAAGGGATGAGCAGGGTTATATTGCGAAGTCACGCTGCCTTGAGATTTATCAGACCTTTGAGGAGAAATGGAAAATCGCTGAAGTTTGTGAATCAAAGATTCGACTTCAGGAAGTTCAACGGTAGATTGTTTTGAAATGTCAGGGTTTGTAGCAGCGGTTGATACCCGAGCGACTTCTAACTCTGGATTTAAGTGTAATGGAGAAGTCGGGGGAGATGGTGAGGGCGATTTACTCTCAGAATGGTATTCAGATTTAGATTTACTTGCCATTCATAGTTCAGGCCCTCCTCCTAGCGCCAAATATGTTGAAGCCCCGAAAATCAGGTCTACAACAAGGGGGATACCCGCCCGGTCCGGACCTTGGTTGGCAGCTCCTTATTCGTTTGGTATAGCAAGTCCGACTGGGGATATGGGACCAGTTTCCCAATCTATGAGTGTATGTGTGTAGAATTTGATGTTCTTGGTCTAACAGTTCCTAATTTAAGATATTTTAATTCTAATTGTAATCTAATGCTATGCTATTGTAATCTAATAAGCAACGACATCTAAGTCTATACTAACCCGAGATGTAATTCTTCTGTTATGCGATCTAAAAAGATTTCAAATAACAACTGGTAATAAAGATCATTCAGCTATTATAAGAAACGAAATCAATAAGGATGAACCACTTCGCATAAAAAGTTAGAAGAAACAGTTGTGAAAAACATATCGCATAATGAGCTATTCATATATTAAGCATAAATAAATAGCTATCATCGTACAAAAGTGCCAAATGATAACTCAGGCATTCATGCAATAATACATAAACAACTAAAAAACTGTATATCACTTTAACATATAAGCAGAAATGGTCAAGAGATAAAAGTACCATTTATGACTAGTCCTACTCATAAGCTTCAAGCGACAATGATTTATCTCTCCTTGCTCTAACATCCACTAAGAGTACAGAAGTGCAACATCAGTAGCAGACATCGAATGCAAACATCAACAATCTTGTTCCATTCATTCACCAAAACCTCCTCTGAGGGTGCAAAAGTGCATGTTCTGAGGACAAGTTTTTGATAAATTTCTGGACCCTTCTCTAAATGCATGAGAAGGGTTTAAATACTACTAACTAAATAACTTAATTACACAGATTCAGGACGGTTTAAATGACCGCCATTTTTCTAAGCAAAAATAAAACAAAACTATTTCTAAAAATTAAATCTAATATCTAACTATTTCTGCATTTTCTCCTTAATGTTGCAAGCATTCAATATTTGCCTGGGTAGAGTCGGCTGACTGTCTTCCACTTTTGGTTGAGCTAAGCAAACAAAATTGGTAAGAGCTGGCACCATATTCTCAGCAAAGTCGATGATATACTCGAGAGTCATCCTCTCACTATGTGGATTTACTGTGTATGCCCAGTAATAATCTCAGTTCACTTGATTAACCCTTTGGATTACTTCTGCCTGTTCTTTAACTTTCTATTTCCAGTTTGTTTTTTACCATTGCTTTCTTGCACTTCTCGGGCTTACAAGTGACTGAGCAGTTAGAGGCTTTCCTTCTTGAGTAATTTTCTCAGCGATGCACGATTAGCGCTAAGCGCGCATCGGAAACTGCCTCTGTTCTTTGATCCGGGCTTCTCTGATGCGTTTTTTGCCTTTTGCGCCTCTTCATCTTTATCGGGTATAAAGCTTCAAAATTTGTAAAAATAATGTCCTTGTGAGCTCTTGACCCTGAGCATTAAACTGCCTGTTGATATCAGCATCCTTCAGTACTCATTCAACCATGGCTGTATATGAAAGATCTGTAATGGATGGCTTAGCAGCATCCTGTGAATCTGCGGCTTTGTTGCATGCGGTATCTATTTATGAGGGCATCTTTTCTCTATCTTTGAACATTGGAGCTTTACCCTTTTTCCTCATAGCTTCTTGCACATTGCTTTGTGTAACTTTTGTTTTTCGTTCCTGCAGTTCACAGGTGAGGAGAGAGTAATGATAATAAATAACGATAGGAAAGTTTTAAATGTTACAGATATGCAAAAACACGCCACCTAACGTGAACTGGCTCTTTGAACAACACAAAACCATATTTTATTAACAACTGGCATATAATATATTAATTATCATTAAAGCGCGTAACCAGTTCTTAATTTATGGAAAACTTTTTCTTGAATATTGAGCCAGGAAAATTTACGATGGAATGTTTATGCGATCTGCATCGCAGTATCGCATTTCGATGTATCGCATTACCGCAATTTCGTCGTTCTGTGCTATCGCAAGGCTGCTTGATCGTGCTATTGCAAGATCGCGGATTGCAGTATCGCAAGATCACAGATCGCTTAATTGTTAAATCGTTATGTGTCTTTCATTCAATTTTGCGAGATGCGATATTTGATATCGCATATCGACGTTTTTTAAGGTTTTCTAATGTGAGCTTTTCTTAATGCATGCGATGCGATGGAGTTCACATCGCAATCTCGCATTTTACCATTTTGACTCATAAGAAAATACCCTATAATTCTTTGCGCGATGCGATGTTTCTTAAGGAGTAACATATATGAGTTGATTTTTTGAATTTTTTGACTAAGGGTCCCCACTTACATAGTCTTATTGCTAATACTAAATAAGGAGAGGGGTTTTTGGTGGCCACAACAAGACCTTTTCTTTTTATTTTTAAGGGTTATAGGTATTTCTTTTTTTGGTGGGAGGAGGGCGCTTATCAGGCTGGTATGTACAGTCATCCAAAATTTGGGGGCCACATAGGCATCCCATGTTTTGATGGAGATTACTAGAGGTCCCATTTATGAGATACTTTTCCTTGTGTTTTTCCTCATGTTTCTCCAAAAAGAGGACATAAGGAAATGTTTCCCTAACTACCCCTAAATCCCTAAAGCATGGGAAGTGAGGAGGCGTGCGTCTCTAACCTCATATGATGCATACCATGAAATGTTGAATTAATTTCATTGCATTCATCGACATGATAAAGCTAATGTAAATAACAATGTTTATTTCAAAACCTCAATTCTTATATGATAGGCTTTAATATTCAAGAACCATGCAAAAATATTATTACAAATAATATAATACAATAAAAGGAAATAAAAGGAATAGAATGATGTAGAATACTCGGGGAGTACCATAAAACCATGGATAAAAAAAATCTCTACATCTACACCTCCTACAAAGACACCCATCGACTATCCTCATCCAACCATACATTGAAAAATTGGGAGAATTTCCTATCATTAAACAGATATCAAGGATTTTGGTATGTAGTTTTTCAAAGTCAGTTAACATGCTAGATGAGATTTTGGAATTAAGTTGTGTATTAGGTTTGGAAGCATTCAATGTTTCAAGTGGACACTCCACCCATCGTCAAGGACTATTGAAGCCCAAAAATCCATATAAAAACAATGCCTAAAGGAAACATGTGGGTCAAGAACTATCTCAAAAAATCAATCAATATGTCAACAAACCCTCTAGCTCATCATTATCCATGAAACTTAACAAGTTCCCCAGTTTTTGAAGGCTCATAAATATCACTAGTAGTACCCCCATGCAAAATAAGAGGTAAACGCATACATTAAACCCTTTTCCGTCTATGCCCAAATGGTGTTACTTAACCCAAATATAACTCCCAACCCAATGATGGAAACAAACAGTGCATGTCCAACAGTATGACCCACCACTTTACTTTTTTGGTTTTTTTTTAGTTGAGGGAGCAAGTAATCTACTTGCATATAGAAAAAGTGGCTTTTTTGAATCGAATGCCCCTATACATATTCATTTAATGCTTTGGAAGTTAGAAACTAACATTGGGTTTGGTTTCATTTAGCATTGATGAGGTTTTCCCACTTCTAGCCTCTATCCCTATCCCAATATGACACTTTGCTTGGGAATCATACTCATTATAGTTCTTGTTGCCAATGCTATTGCTAGAATCAATCATGCTATCAATTTTAAACTTTATGTGCGAATTGTTAATTTTTGGAAACCTACAACAAAGGTTTCTCATTAAATTTTAACTTCCATGGTTGATTGCATGCCCAAATATTGAGTTTCAAGGGTAGTAATGAAAAACGGAGATTCAAAAAAAAAACTTCTTAAAATTTTGAAAAAACAATGAACATTTTAATTTCAGATTTGAGACAGAGGGTTTAAACCCTTCTTTTACACTACCATACGAACAAATATTCTAAGGGACAAACTCAAAATGTTGAAGGAGAAATATGAATATTGAAATCAAGCTTCATCTCAAGAAAAAGTGAAATTTGAAATTGTTGAAGGGGAAACCAATCCACTCCTTTAGTAAATAAATTGATCTACTCATTTAGTAGTTTTAACCCTTCTTCCACACTACCATACAAACAAATTTGCTAAGGGACAAACTCAAAATGTTGAAGGAGAAATATGAATATTGAAATCAAGCTTCATCTCAAGAAAAAGTGAAATTTGAAATTGTTGAAGGGGAAACCAATCCAATCCTTTTGTAAATAAATTGATCTACTCATTTAGCAAGCTCATTGGTGCAGTCCATCTTCCAATCCACCAATACAAATTCTAAATCACTCTAGCTCTCCAAGCTCCAACAAAATTACTCAATTGCACAAGAAACCAATAGTTAGTTAATGACAACTCATGGAAAATACAAAATCATTATTTTGCATGTGCATTTTAAGATAGATATATGTTTTAGAAGGTATTGGGCCTTTTTCCTTTTTCCTTTTTTTTTTTTTTTTAAATTTCTAAGGGTTATAGAAAATGGGGGAGGACGTTGCCAGGTTTGTATGTCCAGTCATCCAAATTTTGGAGGGAACATATGCATCCTATGTTTTGAGGGAGATTACTGGAAGTCACATTTATGAGATACTTTTCCTTGTGTGTTTCCTCATATTTCTCAAAAAAGAGGACATAAGGAAATGTCTCCCCAACTACCCCGAAATCCCTAATGCATGGGAAGTGGGGAGGCACACACCTCTAACCTCATAGGATGCATCCCATGAGACGTTGAATTAATTCCATTTCATTCATCGACATGAAAAATCCAATGTAAACAACAATGTTTATTTCAAAACTTCAATTATTATGTGATAGGATTTACTATTCAAGCAACATGCAAAAATATTATTATAATTAATAGAAAAAAAGGAAATAAAAGGAATAGAATGATGTAGCATACTCGAGGAGTAAAACGTTGGAAATAACATTTATTAACAATTATTGAATTGCCCATATAAAGAAAGGCCTTCATTGTAACCATAAAACCAATCATAAAAAAAAGAACTCTACATCTACACCTCCAACAAAGACGCCCATCGACTATCCTCATCCAACCATACATTGAAAATTTGGGATAATTTCCTATCATTCAACAGATATCAAGGGTTTTAGTAAATAGTTTTTCAAAGTCAATCAATGTGCTAGATGAGCTTTTAGAATTAAATTTTGTATTAAATTTGGAAACATCCAATTTTTCAAGTGGACAATCCACCCATTGTCAAGGACTATTGAAGCCCAAAATCCATATAAAAACAATTCACAAAGGAACATTCATCCTCAAGAACTATCTCACAAAATCAATCAATATGTCATCAAACCCTTTAGCTCATCATAATCCATGAAACTTAACAAGTTCCCCAGTTGTCAAAGGCTCATAAAGATCACAGGAGTTGGTGAATAAATTCACTAATAGTACCCCCATGCAAAATAAGAGGCAAACATATACATTAACCCCTTTTCCACCTATTCCCAAAAGGTGTTGTTTAACCCAAATATAACTCCCAACCCAAGGATGGTCACAGGCACTGCATGTCCAATAGTATGACCCACCACTTTAATTTTTTGGTATTTTTGTTAGTTGAGGGTGCAAGTAATCTACTTGCATATAGAAAAAGTGGCTTTTTTTAATCATATGCCCCATGTGCATATTCATCCAATGCTTTGGGGGGTAGAAACTAGCATTGGCTTTGGTTTCATTTAGCATTGATGATGTGTTATCACTTCCAACCTCTATCTCTCTCCCAATATGACACTTTGCTTGGGCATCATAATCATTATAATTTTCGTTGTAGTGTTATTGCTTGAATCAATCATGTTAGCAATTTTAAACTTTTATGTGTAAATTGTTAATTTTTGGCAACCTACAACAAATGTTCCTCATTAAATTTTAACTTTCATGGTTGATTGCATGCCTAAATGTTGAGTTTCAATGGTAGCAATGAAAAATTTAGATAAAAACTAAAAGAACTAAAAAGAAATCTTAAAATTTTGAAAAAACAATGAACATTTCAATTTCAGATTTGAGACGAACGGTTTTAACCTTCCTCCACACTTCCAGGTAAAAAAAACGATAAGGTAAAAACTCAAAATGTTAATGGAAAAATATGAATAGTGAAATCAAGTTTCATCTCAAGACAAAGTGAAGTTTGAAATTGTTGAAGGGGAAACCAATCCACTCCTTTAGTAAACAAATTGATCCACTCATTTAGCAAGCTAATTGGTGTAGTGGATTGTCCAATCCACCAATTAAAATTCTAAATTACTCTAGCTCTCAAAGCTTCAACAAAATTACTCAATTGCACAATAAACTTGTAGTTAGGTAAAGGAAACTCATGGAAAACACAAAATCATGATTTTGCATGTGAAATGTAAGATAGATATATTTTTTATAAGGTTTTTGGGCCTTTTTCCTTTATCCTTTTTTCTTTTTCTAATTTTTAAGGGATATAGGAAAAACAAAATTTTGGTTTGGGGGAAAGGAGGGGGGCATGAGAGGGTTGTCATGGTGGAATGTCTAGTCATCGCAATTTTGGGGGGCACATAGGCATCTGATGTTTTGATGGAGATTACTAGAAGTCCCATTTATGAGATAGTTTTCCTTGTGTGTTTCCTCATGTTTATCAAAAAATAGGACATAAGCAAATGTTTCCCCGACTACCCCTAAATCCCTAAAGCATGGGAAGTGGGGAGGTGCACACCTCTAACCTCATAGGATGCATCCCATGAAATGTTGAATTAATTCCATTGCATTCATCGACATGACAAAGCCAATGTAAACAATAGTGTTTATTTCAAAACCTCAATTCTTATATGATAGGCTTTAATATTCAACCACTGTGCAAAAATATTATTATAATAATAAAATACAAAAAAAAGGAAATAAAAGGAATAGAATGATGTAGCATATTTAGGGAGTACAATGTTGGAAATAACACTGATCAATGACTATTGAATTGTCCATATTAATAAATGCCTTCATTGCAACCATAAAACTATGCATAAAAAATATATACATCTACATCTCCTATAAAGACACCCATTGATTATCCTCATCCAACCAGACATTGAAAATGTGGGAGAATTTCCTATCATCAAAAAGATGTCAAGGATTTCAGTATGTAGGTTTTTAAAGTAAGTTAACATGCTAGATGATCTTTTGGAATTAAATCGTGTATTAAGTTTGGAAACATCCAATGTTTCAAGTGAACACTCCACCCATCATTAAGGACTATTGAAGCCCAAAAATCCATATGAATCAATGCCCAAAGGATACATGAATCCTTAAGAACTATCTCACAAAATCAATCAATATGTCATCGAACCCTCTAGCTTGTCATAATCCATGAAACTTGAAAAGTTCCCTAGTTGTCAAATGCTCATAAAGATCACAGGGTTGATGAAGAAATTCACTAGTAGTACCCCCATGCAAAATAAGAGGTAAACACATAAATTAACCCCTTTTCCACCTATGCTCAAAAGGTGTTGTTTAACCCAACTATAACTCCCAACGCAAGGATGGCCACAAACATTGCATTTCCAATAGTATGACCCACCACTTTACTTTTTTGGTTTTTTGTTAGTTGAGGGACCAAGTAATCTACTTACATATTGTAAAAGTGGATTTTTTTAATCAAATGCCACCTATGCATATTCATCCAATGCTTTGGACGGTAGAAACTAACATTAGTGTTGGCCTCATTCAACATTGATGAGGTGTTCCCACTTCCAGCCTCTATCCCTCTCCCTGTATGACACTTTTCTTGGGCATCATAATAATTATAATTTTTGTTGCTAGTGTTATTGCTAGAATAACCCATCTTGTCAATTTTAAACTATTATGTGAAAATTGTTAATTTTTGCCAAGCTACAACAAAGGTTTCTCATTAAATTTTAACTTCCATGGTTGATTACATGCCTAAATGCTGAGTTTCAAGGCTAGTAATGAAATATGGAGATAGAAAAAAAAATTCCTAAAATTTTGAAAAAACAATGAACTATTTCAATTTTAGATTTAAGACAGAGGGTTTTAACCCTTTCTCCACACTACCAAATGAACAAATCTGCTAAGGGACAATCTCAAAATGTTGAAGGAAAGATATGAGTCTGAAATCAAGCTTCATCTCAAGAAAAAGTGAAATTTGAAATTGTTAAAGGGGAAACTAGTCCACTCCTTTAGTAAACAAACCGATCTACTCATTTAACAAGAGGATTGGTGTAGTCCATCTTCCAATCCACCGACACAAATGCTAAATCACTCTAGCTCTCAAAGCTCCAACAAAATTACTCAATTGCACAAGAAACTCATTGTTAGGTAATGACAACTCATGGAAAAGACAAAATCATGATTTTGCATGTGAAATGTAATATAGAGATATGTTTTAGAGGGTTTTGGCCTTTTTCCTTTTTTATTTTTAAGGGTTATAGGGAAAAACAAATTGGTGTGGGGGGGGGGGGGATTGTAGAAATTTGATAGAATTACAATTGCTCAAGAAATTTAATATAAAATGAAGCGACACAATTCTACTTTGCTGATATGGGAATGAAATTCATAATTTAGAAAAACATGCATATACATGCAATAAGCAAAACCACAAATACATAGTGATTTCTAGGGGATCCCAACTAGGAAAAACCTCTCAAGCTTCTTTGCATTAATCAGTTGAATAGAGAAACTATTACAATTGCTAGCTCCAGCTCTGAGCTCAACTTGCAAAAGAATAATTGTTCTCTCTACTGATTGAGAACTTATGGACAACACTTAGCCACTTTATGCCTCAACTAGCCTCCTACTTCCTTGCACAATTCCTGAGGAAATTATCTTCTATTATTTAGGAATTTCCTTCAAATTGATTGTGCAATGCCCAAGGATGGATCACCTAACCACATGCAACACTTGTACGCTCAAGCTAGTTTACAATTGTTGTTACACTTCCTTTTCATCTCCACTTCAGCTAAGGAACTCGAATTCCTACCATGTACTAGCTATTTTGGGCTGATTGATCAAAGTGTTGTCCCATTGCACAACTAACCTTCTACTAACTCTTACAATAATTAGAGGTCATTTAACTGAATACAACTGAAAATAACAGAACTAGATTACTAAAATTCAGCAATTACACATGCATAATTGAACTCCAAGCCTTCTAACTCGAATTTAATGAGCTAACTGAGTGACGGGATCCATGTCACACTAGTTAACTGCCTCCAAGTTGTCCTGCTGATGTGGAAATTTGATTTTACTCAATTTGACTAAGGCTAAAGTCAAATTGATCCTTTATTGATAAATATTTTCAACAGGTATGTCAATTCATTCCAATTTTGGGGGGCACATAGGCATCCCATGTTTTGAGGGATATTACTAGAAGTCCCATTTATGAGATACTTTTCCTTGTGTGTTTCCTCATGTTTATCAAAAAAGAGGACATAAGGAAATGTTTCCCCAACTACCCCTAAATCCATGAAGCATGGTAAGTGGGGAGGCGCACACCTCTAACCTCATAGGATGCATCCCATGAAACAATGAATTAATTTTTTTGCATTCATCAACATGACAAAGCCAATGTAAACAACAATGTTTATTTCAAAACCTCAATTCTTATATGGTAGGATTTAATATTCAAGCACCATGAAAACAATATTATTATAATTAATAGGGAAAAAAAAGGCAATAAAAGGAATAGAATGATGTAGCATACTCAGGGACAACAATGTTGGGAAATAACATTGATCAATGAATGTTGAATTTTCCATATTACGAAAGGCCTTAATTGCAACCATAAAACCATGCATAAAAAATATCTCTACATCTACACCTCCAACAAGGACACCCATTGACTATCCTCATCCAACCATAGATTGAAAATTTGGGAGAATTTCCTATTATTAAACAGATATCAAGGATTTTAGTAAGTAGGTTTTCAAATTTAGTCAATGTGTTAGATGAACTTTTGGAATTAAAATGTGTATTAAGTTTGGAAACATCCAATGTTTCAAGTGGACACTCCACTCATCATCAAGGACTATTGAAGCCCAAAAATCCATATAAAAACAAAGCCCAAAGGAAACATGCATCCTCAAGAACTATCTCACAAAATCAAACAATATGTCATCGAACCCTCTAGCTCATCATAATCCATGAAACTTAACAAGGTTCCAAGTTGTCAAAGGCTCATAAAGACCATAGGGGTTGGTGAAGAAATTCATTAGTAGTGCTCACATGCAAAATAAGAGGTAAACACATACATTAACCCGTTTTCCACCTATGCCCAAAAGGTGTTGCTTAACCCAACTATAACTCCCAACCCAAGGATGGACACAAGCACTTCATGTCCAATAGTATGACCCACCACTTTAATTTTTTGGTTTTTTGTTAGTTGAGGGAGAAAATAATCTACTTGAATATAGAAAAAGTGGCCTTTTTAATCAAATTCCCCCTATGCATATTCATCCAATGCTTTGGAGGGTAGAAACTAGCAGTGGATTTTGTTTCATTCAACAATAATGAGGTGTTCCCACTTCCAGCCTCTATCCCTCTCCCAATATGACACTTTGCTTGGGCATCATAATCATTATAATTTTTGTTGCCAGTTTTATTGCTAGAAACAATCATGTTGTCAATTCTAAACTTTTATGTGCAAATTGTTAATTTTTGGAAACCTACAACAAAGGTTTCTCATTAAATTTTAACTTCCATGGTTGATTGCATACCCAAATGCTGAGTTTCAAGGATATCAATGAAAAATGGAGATAAAAACAAAACAAAAAACATCTTAAAATTTAGAAAAAAACAATGAACATTTCAATTTCATATTTGAGGAAGAGGGCTTTAACCCTTCCTCCACACTTCTAGACGAACAAATATGCTAAGGGACAAACTCAAAATGTTGAAGGAAAAATATGAATTGTGAAATCAAGCTTCATCTCAAGAAAAAGTGAAATTTGAAATTATTGAAGGGGAAACCAATCCACTCCTTTAGTAAACAAATCGATCTACTCGTTTAGCAAGCTAATTGGTGGAGTCCATATTCCAATCATAGAATACAAATTCAAAATTGCTCTAGCTATCCAAGCTGCAATAAAATTACACAATTGCACAAGAAACTTGTAGTTAGGTAATGGAAACTCATGGAAAAGACAAAATCATGATTTTCCATCTAAAATGTAAGATAGAGATATGTTTTAGAAGGTTTTGGGCCTTTTTTCTCTTTTTAATTTTTAAGGGTTATAGACATTTTTTTGTTTTTTTAGTGGAGGTGGGCAAGCGTTGTCAAGGTGGTATGTCCACTCATCCAAATTTTGGGGGGCACATAGGCATCCCATGCTTTGACGAAGATTACTAGAAGTCCCATTTATGAGATACTTTTCCTTGTGTGTTTCTTCATGTTTCTCAAAAAAGAGGACATAAGGAAAATTTTCTCCAACTACCCCTAAATATCTGAAGCATGGGAAATGGGAAGGAACACACCTCCAACCTCATGGGATGCATACCATGAAATGTTGAATTAATTTCATTGCATTCATAGGCATGACACGGCCAATGTAAACAACAATGTTTATTTCAAACTTCAATTCTTATATGATAATCTTTGATATTCAAGCACCATGCAAAAATATTATTATAATTAATAGAAAAAAAAAAATCAATAAGAGGAATAGAATGATGTAGCATACTTAGGGAGTACAATATTGGAAATAAAATTTATCAACGATTATTGAATTTTCCATATTAAGAAAGGCCTTCATTGCAACCATAAAACCTTGCATAAAAAAAAAACTCTATATCTACACCTCCTACAAAGACACTCATCAACTATCCTCATCCAACCATACATTGAAAATTTGGGAGAATTTACTATCATTAAAGAGATATCAAGTATTTTAGTAAGTAGGTTTTCAAAGTGAGTGAATGTTTTTTATGAGATTTTGGAATTAAATTGTGTATTAAGTTTGGAAACATCCAATGTTTCAAGTGGATATTCATCCATCGTCAAGGACTATTGAAGCCCAAAAATCCATATAAAAACAATGTCCAAAGGAAGCATGCATCCTCAATAACTATCTCAGAAAATCAATCAATATGTCATCAAACCCTCTATCTCATCATAATCCATGAAACTTAACAATTTTCCCAATTGTTGAAGGCTCACAAAGATCACATGGGTTGGTGAAGAAATTCCTAGTAGTACCCCCATGCAAAATAAGAGTTAAACACATACATTGACCCCTTTGCCACCTATGCCCAAAAGGTGTTACTTAACCTAACTATAACTCCCAACCGAGGACGGCCACAAGCACTGCATGTCCAATAATATGACCCACCTCTTTACTTTTTCGGTTTTTTCTTAGTTGAGGGAGCAAGAAATCCACTTGCATATAGAAAAACGTGGCTTTTTTTAATCAAATGCCCCCCTATGCATATTCATCCACTTCTAAGGGTAGAAACTATCATTGGCTTTGGTTTCATTTAGCATTAATGAGGTGTTCCCACTTCCAGCCTTTAACCCTCTCCCAATATGAAACTTTTCTTGGGCATCATAATCATTATAATTTTTGTTGCGAGTGTTATTGCTAGAATTAATCATATTGTTGATTTTAAACTTCTATGTGCAAATTGTTATTTTTTGGCAACCTACAACAAAGGTTTCTCATTAAATTTTAACTTCCATCGTTTATTGCATGCCCAAATGCTGAGTTTCAAGGATAGTAATGAAAAATGGAGATAAAAACAAAAAAAATTTAAAATTTTGAAAAAATAATGAACATTTCAATTTCATATTTGAGACGGAGGGTTTTAACCATTCCTCCACACTGCAAGACGAAAAAATCTGCTAAGGAACAAACTCAAAATTTTGAAAGAAAAATATGAATTGTGAAATCAAGCTTTATCTCAAGCAAAAGTGAAATTTGGAATTGTTGAAGGGGAAACCAATCCACTCTTTTAGTAAACAAATCGATCTACTTATTTAGCAAGCTATTTGGTGCAGTCCATCTTCCAATCCACCAATACAAATTCTAAATCACTCTAACTCTCCAAGCTCCAACAAAATTACTCAATTTGACAAGCAACTCGTAGTTAGGTAACGCCAACTCATGGAAAAGACAAAATCATGATTTAGCATGTGAAATGTAAGATAGGGATATGTTTTAGAAGGTTTTGGGCCTTTTCCCTTTTTTCTTTTTTTAATTTTTAATGGTTATAGGCAAAAACAAAATTGGTGGTGGGGGATTGCCAGGTTGGTATGTCTAGTCATCCCAATTTTGGGGGGCACATAGGCATCCCAAGTTTTGAGGGATATTACTAGAAGTCCCATTTATGAGATACTTTTTCTTGTGTGTTTCCTCACGTTTCTCAAAAAAGAGGACACAAGGAAATGTTTCCCCAACTACCCCTAAATCCCTGAAGCATGGCAAGTGGGGAGGTGCACACCTCCAACCTCATGGGATGCATCTGATGAAACATTGAATTAATTTCATTGCATTAATTGACATGACAAAGCCAATGTAAACAACAATGCTTATTTCAAAACTTCAATTCTTATATGATAGGATTTAATATTAAAGCAGCATGCAAATATATTATTATAATTAATAGAAAACTAAAAAAATGCAATAAAAGGAATAAAATGATGTATCGGACTTAGGGAGTACAACATTTGCAATAGCATTGATCAAAAGTTATTGAATTATCCATATTAAGAAATTCCTTCATTGCAACCATAAAACCATGCATAAAAGAAAATCTCTATATCTACACCTCCTATAAAGACACCCATTGACTATCCTCATCCAACCATACATTTAAAATTTGGGAGAATTTCGTATCATTAACCAGGTATCATGGATTTTAATAAGTAGGTTTTCAAATTTAGTGAACATTCTAGATAAGCTTTTGGAATTAAATTGTGTATTAAGTTTGGAAACATCCAATGTTTCAATTGGACACCCCACCCATCGTCAAGGACTATTGAAGCCCAAAAATCCATATAAAAGTAATTCCCAAAGAAAGCATGCATCCTCAAGGACTATCTCACAAAATCGATCAATATGTCATCAAACCCTCTAACTCATCCTAATCCATGAAACTTATCAAGTTCCCTAGTTGTCGAAGGCTCATAAAGATCATAGGCATTGGTGAAAAAATTCCTAGTAGTACCCCCATGCAAAATAAGAGGTAAACACATACATTAACCCTTTGGCCACCTATGCCCAAAATGTGTTGCTTAACCCAACTATAAATCCCAACCCAAGGATGGCCACAAGCACTACATGTCCAATAGTATGACCCACCACTTTACTTTTTTAGGTTTTTCGTTAGTTGAGGGAGTAGTAACCTACTTGCATATAGAAAAAGTGGCTTTTTTTAATCAAATGCCCCCTATGAATATTCATGCAATGCTTTGGAGGGTAGAAACTAGCATTGGATTTGGTTTCATTCAACATTAATGAGGTGTTCCCACTTCTAGCCTCTATCCCTCTCCCAATATGACACTTTGCTTGGGCATCATAATCATTATAATTTCCACTGTGCTATTGTTAGAATCAATCATGCTACCAATTTTAAACTTTTATGTGCAAATTGTTAGGCTTCGGCAACCCGTGACAAAGGTTTCTCATTAGATTTTATCTTCCATGGTTGATTGCATACCCAAATGCTGAGTTTCAAGGCTAGTAATGAAAAATGGAGATAAAAACAAAAAACATCTTAAAATTTTGAAAAAATAATGAACATTTCAATTTCATATTTGAGAGAGAGGGTTTTAACCCTTCCTCCACACTTCCAGATGAACAAATATGCTAAGGGACAAATTCAAAATGTTGAAGGAAAAATATGAATTGTGAAATCAAACTTCATCTCAAGAAAAAGTTAAATTTGAAATTTTTGAAAGGGAAATCAATCCACTCTTTTAGTAAACAAATTGATCTACTAATTTAGCAAGATAATTGGTGCATTTCATCTTCCAATCCACCAATACAAATGCTAAATCACTCTAGCTCTCCAAGCTCCAAAACATATTACTCAATTGCACTAGAAACTCGTATTTAGGTAACAACAACTCATGGAAAAGACAAAATCATGATTTTCCATGTGAAATGTAAGATAGAGATGTGTTTTAGGAGGTTTTAGGCCTTTTTCCTTTTTAAATTTTTAAGGGTTATAGGAAAAAGAAAATTTGGTTGGGGGGGGGGGGGGGGGGGGGGGGGTGGGGGGGGGGCGATGCGGGGGGGTTGTTAGGGTGGTATGTCCAGTCATCCCAATTTTGGGGGGAACATAGGCATCCCATGTTTTGAGGGAGATTACTAGATGTCCCATTTAGGAGATACTTTTCCTTGTGTGTTTCCTCATGTTTCTAAAACAAGAGGACATAAGAAAATGTTTCCCCAACTACCCCTAAATCCCCAAAGCATGGGAAGTGGGGATGTGCACACCTTTAACCTCATAGGATGCATCCTTGAAACGTTGAATTAATTTCATTGCATTCATCGACGTGACAAAGCCAATATAAACAACAATGTTTATTTCAAAACTTCAATTCTTATATGATAGGATTTAATATTCAAGCACCATGCAAGAAAATTATTATAATTAATAGAAACAAAAAAAAAGCAATAAAAGGAATAGAATGATGTAGCATATTCGGGAAATACAACATTGGAAATAACATTGACAAACGAATATTGAATCGTCCATATTAATAAAGGCCTTCATTTCAACCATAAAACCATACATAGAAAACAAATCTCTACATTTACACCTCCTACAAAGACACCCATTGACTATCCTCATCCAACCATACATTGAAAATTTGGGATAATTTCCTATCATTAAACAAATATCAAGGATTTTAGTATGTAGTTTTTCAAAGTCAGTCAACATGCTAGATGAACTTTTGGAATTAAATTGTGTATTAATTTTGGAAACATCCAATGTTTCAAATGGACACTCCACCCATCGTTAAGGATTATTGAAGCTTAATGTTAGAAAAGAGTGTGAGGAGGTGAATAAATAAGTGAGGGAGAGGATAATTGTTGATGATACCATTTCAATACAACATATTTTTTTAGTTGAAATGATGCTTTTGACAGTTATATTCTCTCTCACTTACAACTCCTTGCACTATTTTCTAACATTAAGCTTCAATAGTCCCTAATGATGGGTGGAGTTTCCACGCTAAACATTGAAGGTTTCCAAACTTAACATAGTGGAATTCCAAAATCTCATTTAGCAAATATCAAATATTATTGTATCCTAAATATAATGAAGTATTTTGTAACTCTTTTTTATATTAACATAATATAATAGGAGTGTAATGAGCAATTTTTTTCCAAAATTATTGAAAACAAATAATGTGTTTTTTTTTCTCCATAAATAATAAATACCTAACTATAAAACATTTTGATGTTATATATACTAAAATGTGCTTTTATTTACGAAGTATGAATTTTCTTAAAAATTTCTATAACAAATAACAAATAAATAAATAAATTCCCGACTATAAAACATTTTTTTAAACAATGGGAAAACCTATCATAACTCAGTTGTCAAAACCAATAGTGGGGATAGGCATCACTGGTTGCAATCTTGAAATGGAGGATGGCTCATCACAGTTATTCAAGTAAAACCATGCCACCTGGAAATACCCATTGGTGACTCTATAAGGGGGAAGGATTTCACTCCTGCCAGATGCCTCTGGGTCTTGGGTCGTTAACTTGTTTCCTTACGTCTGAGGAAGACGAGCTCTTATCCATGCAAAAGAAGTTTTAGGGCATACTCTAGGCCCAATCTATAAAACATTTAAATGTTATATTTGTATATAAATCCTAAAATATGCTTCATTTACAAATTACTTATTCCATGTTGATTTGTTGCTTGCACTCCACAAGCGACAAGAAATTTGAAACATGCTATAGCTAATGGATAGCGATAGTGAATATGATAGATGAATGACTCTGACTAGTTACATCATCATCTACTCAGCCTTTTTTCCATAATTGAAATGTGTATAATCTTAATTATTAATTTAAAAAATAAGAATATTTTTATGGGATGGTGAAAACAACTATGTGATAAAACATCTCCTGAGTTCTTTGAGGTTAAAAAGACAAATGTTGTATCTACCTAAAGTTTTATGTTTTCTTTTTTTAAATTGGGATTTCCCTCTTCCTGTTATTCACAAGAATCAAGGAAGAGGTACATATTCAACATAGCCAATAATTAAGGAAGAGGTATATAGTCAACATAGTCAAGAATCAAGGAAGAGGTACATAGTCAACATAGTCAAGATAAACATAATATAGGCAACTCCCAATGGAACTGTACAAATGTAGCTCATAAAGAAGCATCATGCATCATGTCAATGAGACTTGAACCTGAGTGGGGAGGTTATCATTAAACCCTCACAACCACCTGAGCTACATTCTCTTAGAAATGTTTTATGGTTTTAGGTAATAATTATCAAAAAAACCATAAAACACGTCTCACCATCACCGAGGTAGGGCTCCAGACCTAGAGCCGTGAGGTCATCCAATACTAGGTAAGATTTCTCAATAATGACTTTTTGAATTATTGTGTCAGTTTTTTTAAGTTTTACTCAGAAACACGGGCCAATTGGGATCTTCATGACCCTCAAGTATTCGAGATTTATGTGCATCTCTCCTACATTAAACAATAACTATCAAATACTTGCCATGGAAGTCGAATGGGAGGCTTAACATGAGGGACAACTTGTATACGTAAATTTTGATCTCTAATTGTCAAATTCGGTAAGAAATATCTATGTGTTTATATGCTAAATGTTGTGGCGAAGTCGAATTCGGTGATCAACAACTTGTACAAGAAATTTTTTACTCATGTTCTCTAAACATGATCCTCTTCCAAAATTTTATTGAAAGTTCGCGAGGAGTGAAGCTCTTTACTTGCAGATGGTTACCTGCAGATAAGGAAGCCAAAGCCCTCATATGTCTCTGCCATGGTCAGCATCAGATAGCTTTGCAATTCATTGTCCATTATCCACATCATAACACAACCTTAGGCATGAATCCATAGATTCACGAGTTTGTAAATTCGTTAAGGATTTTGGGTTTCTATTGTGTAATTTGTTTCCTTCTCGTGCTTGCAGGCTATGGCATGGAGTGCAACATTTTCATGGAAGGTACTTCTAACTCTTTTCCCTGGAATAATATAAGTAAATATGACCAGGATGTTCATGAATGAACAATATTTGTTAGTGTGTATTTCAAAATTTTCGTATTAATTTAACTCTAAAATTAATAACCCAATTGGACCTATTATCAGACACAGGAGTGAGGCTTGCAAAGGCTGGGTATGCAGTATTTGGTATAGATTATGAAGGACATGGAAAATCTGCTGGAACACGTTGTTACATAAAAAACTTCGATGACCTTGTAACGGATTGTACAACTTTTTTCAGGACCGTCGCTGGTATGTATTATTTGCATTGTCTATGCATGCAATATGTTTAGATGTTAGGGCAATTTTAGTGCAACAAACTCACAAAATAGAATAAAAGATAAATCAACGACTTAAAAATTATCCTCTTCGAGGGGGAAACCTCCTTTACATTACATAAATGAACAATTATCGGATGATACAAATGACAAGACCTCCTTGGTATATATAGGAGTCTAAGGGGTCACGATATAATCAGAGCTACATAGCAATAATAACAATAGTGGGCTTCTATGGGGTACAACAATAACAATATGGTGGCTACATGGGCACAACAATAACAATAGGGGACTACACTAGTATTATAGGGACCTAGCATGCCCCTCTCCTTCAAAAAAGTGGTTTCCTCAACACTTGAGTAGTTTTGGATGCTTCTGTATAAAATTATCATTCTCCCATGTGGAATCTTCAGCAGGTAAGTTCTTCCACTTAATGAGATGCTCTGAAATTGATCGATTTCGTAGCTATCGGGTTCTTATTTTTTTGATTGGTTATGGCTCTAATATGATTTTTCCTTCTTCGTCAATTTCTGGAAATATTGTTTGCATTGGAAGCTTGTCACTGATAACCTTGTTTAAGCATGACACATGGAAAACTGGGTGTACTCGAGAAGATGCAAGTAGCTCCAATTTATATTCCATAGTACCAATCATTTGCAACACCTTGTAAGGACCATAGTACTTGGGTAATAATTTATTATCCTTCTTAGCTTGCTTGAGGTACATTCGTTTATATGTTTGTAGCCGTAAAAATACCCAGTCACCTACATCAAAACACATTTCACTGCGATGTTGATATGCCTGTTGTTTCATTTGATTCTGCACTAGAGTGAGCTTATCCTTTAAGGGTTGGAGAACTTGTTGTTGATGCTCGATGTGATCTTCCACTGCTTGAACCTTAGATTTTCTCTTAAATATGATGTGATAGACGGTGGATGATATACATAAAGTTCCATAAATGGGGTCACTTTTGTTGCAGTATGGAAGGAAGTGTTATACCACCATTCAGCCAGAGGTAACCACTTGACCCATTATATTTCTTTATCAGATACAAAGCAATGAATATATCCTTCCAAACATTTTTCATTATCTCTATTTTCCCATCAGATTGAGGATGATAAGATGAACTATGAGCTAATTGAGTACCAAGATAAGAAAACAATTTCATCCAAAAAATTCCAGTGAAAATGGGATCTCTGTCACTTACAATAATCTTTGGATTTCCATGTATATTTTGAATTGTTTCCATAAATGCAGTAGCAATTGTGTTGGCTTTAAAAGAATGAGATAATGCACAAAATTGTGCATACTTGGTATGTCTCTCAACTACCACCATGATGACACTCTTTCCTTCATACTTGGGTAAACCTATGATAAAATCCATTGAGACCTCCTCCCAACACTGACTTGGAATGGCTAAAGGTTGTAATAGACCTGGGGTCTTAATTGTATTAACTTTATTTTGTTGGAAAACCAAACATTATGCCACATGCTTCTAAATATCATATTTAAGAACATCCCAAAAAAATTCCTTCTTGACCCTATGGTAAGTTTTTAAAAATCTTGAATGCCCTCCTAAGGGGGAGGTGTGCAATTCCAAAATAATCTTTTGTTTGAGTTTCTAATTCTTATAGAGATATAAGTAATCTTTATACCATAATGAATCAGTTTTCCAGATAAATGTATCAGACGTACTTGGATCTTGCTGCAACTTTTGAATGGATGTCCACACCTCTTCGTCATTCTTCCATTCATCCCTTACTTTTGTTATCCAATTAGGTTGGATAATAGAAATGGCACAAAGCAATGCTTCCACATCCTCATCCTTTCTCGAGAGTGCATTTGCAATAACATTTTGCTGCCCTTTCTGTAGATGATTTCAAAGTCATAACCCAACATCTTTATGACCCATTTTTGTTGCTCTTTTGAAGATAATCTTTGTTTCAAAAAGTGTTTAAGACTATCATGATCTATTTTTACCTTGAAGTGTCTTCCCATTAGGTAAGGTCTCCATTTATTTAGCACATGTAGTATTTCCAACATTTCCTTCTCATCTATAGGTTTGTGTAAATACTTTCCCTTGATTGGATAAATTTCAAAAGAAATGGGTCTTACTTCTTGCATTAAAAGAACACCAGTTCCATTTCCTAAGGAATCATTCCACAATAAAGGTTTTTGTGAAGTCTGGTGTAGCTAAGACCGGTGCTTGGCCCATTGCCTCTTTAAGATGTTCAAAGGCCTTAGTTGCTTCTAGAGTCCACGAAAATGTATCTTTATTCATTAATTTTTTAGAGGCATTGTTATTCTCCCATAATTCTTAACAAACTTGTAATAATACCTTGTTAACCCGAGAAATCCTCGAAGATGCTTTAGGGTTGTGGGGGTTTTCCATTCCTTAATGGACTTAATTTTGTTAGTGTCTACCTTAACACCCTCATGAGACACAATATGACCCAAATATTCCACCTCCAGTACTCCAAAGAAACAATTGGAGATTTTTGCATATATGTGTTTCTCCTCCAATAGTTTGAGCACCATATCAACACGTTGAACATGATCCTTCCAAGACTTGCTATAGATTAGTATATCATCGAAAAATACTAACACAATTTTTTTAAGGAAGAGTTTGAAAATGTAATTCATCAAACCTTGAAATTTGGAAGGTGCATTAGTAAGGCCAAAAGGAATGACCAAAAATTCATAATGACCTTCATGAGTTTTAAATGTTGTTTTCGAAATTTATTCAATATTCATTCTAATTTGATGATATCCTAAACAAAAATCCATCTTGGTGAAGTAAATTGATCCATGTAATTGATCCAACAATTCATTAGTTATAAGAATGGGAAATTTATATTTAATAGTAAGCTTATTGAGCTCCCTATAATACAAACACATATGCCATGATCCATCCTTCTTGCGCACCAATACTACTGGAGCAAAGAAAGAACTTTGAATAGGTTGAATTACACTGAACTCTAGCATTTTTGCAACCATATGTTCAATTTCACTCTTTTGGGTTGTTGTAGCGGCTACAACCATTCTCCAAAATCTTGCCTTAACTTATTTTGGAGCCTCCCTACCAACCATCCTTAGCAGCGTGTCTTGCATTTCCCAAGTACATATGCTTTTAGTTGATTTTCTTGGCTTATCAGCTTGTGTTGGCTAACTGGTTTGGGATTCACTCGTAAGATGAAATCCCATGACTTGGTTTTCAACTGGCTCTTGTGCTCACTTGGAGAATTGCGTAGAACTAGAGGGCAACTAGCGTTGCTCTCCAAAGTTGTGCAGAACATCAAGGCTGCCTGCTGCTCTCCAGAAATGAGCAGATCAAGCAGAAAGTTGTCCCCTTGAAAATTGCACAGAGCAACCCATCAGTCAGCTTGCCCTCAAAATTTTCACAGTTCTGGCTGGCAGCCTTGGCTTCAATCCAAAAATTTCACAGAGCTTGAGGGATAGCTAGAGCCACTCAACCCAAAAATTGCACAGAAGTCATCATGAGGCTTGCACTTTGTTGCATGCACTCTTAAGTTGACTAATTCCCTCCAGGACTAGCAATCTTGCTTTGCTTGCATGGGTTGCTTTTTACCAAAAAAGAAAAGAGCAAAAAGAAAAATGCATCCATACTTTTTAGGGATCCATTTTTAGTAGTTGGGGGTTACATGCAAAAGTTGTTTTAGAAACCTCTCACCAAGTGTCATTTTTTCCTAGATTTGTGGCATGCACATCATAAACCTCGATCTTTTCAAAACTCTTTATTCAATGCCTCAGAGCTCATTCTTGACTTCGATCTTGGAGCTCTGGCATTCCCCATCGCATCTAGGAATGTTTGGCACACTCAGCTCAACTTTTTCTGGGTAAGTCCACTTTTCATGTCTTTTGTTGATTTTCTGTCGCTTTTTGTATTTTGTTCTGTGTGAGTGTTGTTTTCTTGGTTATGTTGAACTCTTGTTGTTGTTTTAATGCATGTTAGCTTGTAGAAGCATTTTTCAAGTTTTCCAATGCATCTCATTATTGTCACATGCATGACATTGTTTCTGCACTAACGGTCGTCGTTGCGGTGACTCGCTTCACGCACTCAGTTGTTTTCCTGTTTTATTGAATCCTGCACTTACTAATTACATGCATGTTCATTCACTCATTTCTACACCCAGCTTTGTACATGCATTCATTCCTTACCATTTTCAGTCGCCTGTCGGTGGGTCTGAGCTGCCTTAGCCCAAACCTTGCCTTGCCGAGCTTTTACTGTGAATTCTTGGGATGGAAGGCCTTGCCTCTCTCCCAAGAATTTTGTAGAGCTTAAATCACACAAGCCTCCCAGAGTGTGCTCTGTGAAATTATGAGAGGAAGTGCCTCAGTTGGCCCCGAATTGCACAATGCAGTTTTACCGGGTTGTAGTCATGCTAACTGAAACTACGCATTGCGTAGTTTCAGTCCTCAGCAGGCCAAGCTGGACTCTTCTCTACACATTTTCAATAGTCATTTCTCCCACTAACATACCAAACTGTGTTCTCCGTAAGTCTGGCAGTCAGTCTCCCAGCCTCCTAGTGAAAATTGCGCAAATCTTCCAGTGAGTCACCCAGGTGTGTTGCATATAAGTCCTCAGGTGATTTTGGTTTTCAACTAACATTGTGCTTTCCATGAGTGTTTCTATGCCTCTAGGCATCACAGGTGTTCAACAGTCTCTCAATAATACAGGTACAATGGCTTCCAAGAGAGCAGGGTCAAAGGACACCATTGAGAGTGCAACTGGAGATGTGGTCAAGAAAGTGTCTATGAGCTTGCCCATCTATGAAGATACTAAGTTGTTCATAGACAAGGAGATCAAGATGAAATGGTAGGAAATCAATGACATCTTTTTAGGCACCTTTGAGGAGAATCTAGAGGACCGCAAAGTCTATCTCAACATACACAAGTCTGGCTTGTACCAGATTTCATGCAAGTATCCCGCGTTTCCATGCGCGAACATTATCCACTATATTGTCTCGCATATTGATCCAGAGACAATGGTGTTTAGTAGTGCCAGTGGAAAAGAAATTGATACCTTCAAGGCACAGGACTTTTAGGAGATGTATCACTTGCCGCAGTCGGTGGTCACAATGGATGCACCCTTCACCAGGCCCAGCAGTAGTGCAAACTCAAGAGACATCTTGAAGAGCTGGGTGAAAGAGCCATCTAAGTTTAGGACAACACCCAACCAAGTTTACAAGACAAGGATACTATGGAAGGCTTATTAGCTCTTGGTCATCTTCACATGTCACTTATACGGCCAGGAGAGTACAAAAACCTTCCTGTAGAGTTGGGTGATTGTGTTGGATTAGCTGGTGAATGAAGGAAGACCTTTCAATTGGTCTGACATGTTGGCTCTCCAACTGAAGGGACAAGTAATAGATGCCCGACATCTTCCCAAGGGTCAGCAAGAAAATATTTTCATGTCTGCTTACATACTTGATGCAATTTGTTCCCGTCAGTAGTTCCCAGGCTTGGGTTGGGCATGGACACCTTCAGAAACCTTTGTGCACACTTATTGCAGGTTGTTCTTTGAGTGCAACTTCCGTGGAGTTATAATACAACTATTAGACCACTTCATCACCCCAGTGTATAGGATGATCTTTGAGAAGGATCCACCTTGCATGTCACAGGCAACAATGGAGGCATTGGTTAACATAGCAGATTGGTATGCCTCACCCCTTGGCACCTTCATCCAGATGTAAAACACTGAGAAGGATCCGCATGGTTTGCCAAAGTTTTCCATGGATAAGTTGGTCATGCATGGGGTTGCATACCACATCTCAACAGGGTTGTCAGCAAGACTACATAGGAAAAGAAGGCACCTTGGCCCTCTCCTCCTTTGTGGATCAGGTTGTATGAGATCTAGAATCTCAAGCATGCAAGGCCGAGATGGAGGAATTCAAGAGATTCACCTTTGGCACCAAAAGTTTCAATCCATATGACCCACATCTCTTGGTAGAAGACCATTGTGTGAGATTGTATCATCCTTGGATCCACGGAGTGTGTCATTGGCATGAGGAAGAGCCATGGAGATATTGCTATAACTTCTTAAGGCTCAATGGACCAGTCAGGATGGTTGTAGAGTGGTTAGCAATGTAGAAGGCAACAACATCTCAGAGAGAAACAACATTAGCAACATTCCTGTGTTTGACAAAGGCAAGAGGAAGGTTGCTGACAGTTAAAAGGCAAAGCAAAGCTGCAAGTTCAAAGCAAGTCTACTTGTGTTAAGAGCAACTTTGGAGGTAGAGGCAAAGAGGCGACAATGCGACAGAAGGATTGTACAGAGGGAGAGGGAGAAGCAGAAGCTAGAGGAGGTAGAAAAGGAGTTGAAAGAGTTGAAGCAACAATTAAGGTGTTGTAACATTCTTTATTTTGGATAAGTTAGTTGTTAATTTATAAAAGAGGGTATGAAAAAGTAATGAATGAAAAATGAAAATGAAAATGAAAATATATATATATATATAAAGATGAAATGGAACCCCATCAAAGGAAATCAAAATTTGTACAAGTGAGATTGTTTAAATTCCACTTCAAAGAAATAAATTACATTGTAATAAATTAAGGTTTTTTGTGTGGTTTTTTTAAATGCCACAACCTTAAGTTTTGATTTGAATCATATAGTTTAATCATGATCAAATCATTTAAATTTATGTTTTAGATTAGTGAATAAGTTCACCAAATTGTTTAATCTTGGTAGAACATCATTAGATAGGATAGAATAGAATAAATGATGGCCTAACATGCTCAAAATTTGGCCAAAATATGTATTAGATTAGGGTTACAAAGAAATTAGGCAAAGAATTGGTTGCTAGTCCAAATGCGCCAAAATTTAGATTAAGATTGGTTTGATTAGGACTTAATTACCTCTTAAAGGTGATTAACTTTTGTATAAATAAAACTTTATGATGTTTTAACCAAAGTCATAAAACAACAAAGGAAATTTGTCATGAAGTTCTAATGAGCTAACACCTTTGGACAGTGATCCTCTTCCCCGCCTAGGTCAACGGGGGGAAGCCATTTCGCACCCCCTTCTACCGTTGTGCGATAACGATAAGGGGGGCGGAGGGGGTTCCGAAAAAGGTTTCCCTCATGGTCAGCCCATCATAACGTGTCACTCCCTCCTTGCTTCGCACCCCCACCCCCCCCACGATCATTACCACTTACCACTACCCCGCCCCTCCGAAATCTGCTTATCCCACTTCATTCATACGTCATCCTGCTAATGCTTATTACCTTTTCCTGTTCCTTCCATCCACTAATCCTTTCACTCCATGTGTCCATATCCATTACATTCCTATCCGCCTATCCATTTCTTCCAGTCGTTACCATCTTCCCGTTGGCCATAAATGAATATCCTCCTGTTCGGTAATGATTTCCCTTTAATGGTTATACATTCCCCATTATAAATAAACCCCTCATCCCCTTTGTGTGATTTCTTTGTCTTTGTTTTATTTCCAATTCACAGGTTTCCAAATCTCGACTTCTCCTTGCACCTGCTTTGCGGCATAACCAGATTTACCATCAGAATGAAACCTCCTCTCTGTTAGGTATTCTTATTCCTAACCTTCTGTTATTTCTTCCTCCCATTTCTGCAAATAATGGCACCAAAAATAAAATACTAGCCCTCTGGTAGTAAAACCTCATCGCAGGAAAATCCCAAAGTCATTGATACCCTAGACCTTGACCACATTCCCTTAGCTGACCAATTTTTCAAAATTACAGACACAAAGTGTGAATTCGATATGTTCAAATTGCACCATTGGTTAAAACAAACTTATCAGGACTCAGAAGATGAAATCAACTTATGGGAATCTTTATTGCCCATGTTCATGTTTCCTCAGACCCATCCATTTCCTGACTTAGTAATGTGGTGTGAAGCTAACTACAATCCTCTGTAGAGAACTGTGGTAGGTCATAATGGAGACATTCTAATATCTATCACCCCTGAAACCATCAATAAAATGGTTCTTATCCCTAAGAATGATTCCCTTAGCTTTTTCTCCATTGTTGTCCTAATGGATCTATACCATAAGCTCACTTTCCCCCAAAGAGCTCAAATTTTTGAGATCTTTCTTCCAGAAGATGTTGAACTTCCTAAAAAGAACCCTCCTTATCTAGCATCCATGTTCCCTGAGAGAGATAAACATATTATATCCTTATTTTCTTGCTTGTTAGGTTACCAAACATATCAATGGGTAGATGAATCTATTCTAGGTTATCTATTTATCTTCTCCAAAGAACACAAACCAACCTTCATGTATAATTACATTCAATTTTTCACTAAAAGTATGCATGAACAATTGATGAAAATCACTACTGAAGGAGTATTCAAATATTCTTCTGTATTAGTGCATGTGATTCTTTTTCAACAAGGAGACATGTTGCCTATAACTTTACACAAGCAGGATGATCAACAATTAACTCAATCAGTCAGTGGGCTTCATTGATCAAGAGGAACTCAACCGAGTTCAAATTTTTAGATTTCATTCACTGTTTTATTCATCCAGTTGCACAGATTCTCAGCAACCAGAGCAAGCCTAGGATCTGTCTAAAAATTAAAAGAATCCTGCACCTGAGCGACCAAGCTAAGACAAGAGACTGGTATCTTTACTAGAATTACACAGAAATTAGGGTGTATGGCTATGAACTAGCTCCATACAAATTGCCTAAATATGTTCCAATGAAAATTTTCTCTTTGGAATATATAAGGCAAATTATCAATATGGATGAGCTACATTTTATTTCAGGGAAGAGGAAATCTCAGTTTAAAATCAAGTCCCAAGTGGGATCATTTATTTGCAATACCAGATCAGCAGGTATTGAAGCAGACTCAATCCTCAAACAGATGGGATTCCAACCAAGTTTCACCTGGTCTTATGACCCATTTAGTATAATCTCCAACTTAAGGGTGGAACTCAAAACCACACCTTACAATCATACTCCAAGACCAAAGATTGAAAAGTACAAAAATCAAGAACAGTGGGAGGAGAACACACTTCAGGAAGTAGAAGAACAGACTTTACCTCCTTCTACCCTCCAAACTCCCACTTCTCAAAGCAGGCAGGAAAATAGGCCAAGAGAAGAATCTTCATCTTCAACAAAGGGTGCAAAGGAATTTGTTATTTATCAGAAGAAATCAAAGACTGAATCCAAAGGCACTACTATTCAAGGTCAGAAAGAACCTATAATCATCAATTTGGATTATTCATAGGTTTCTATAGGGACAAAAGAAAATGTAATTACCACTCCATCCTCCTCTTCAGTTTCACAGAATTTGTTGGAGATCACCCAGTCTGCAGGAGTAAGTGAGCAAGAGGAGCCAAACATCTTCACTAATTTCCTTGAAATTAAACAGAAGAATGAATCTCTCAAGGCAAATGTTTATGCTCAGTTTTGGAAACAAACATCCACTTCACAACACAGGTTATTGAAAGCATTTGACAGTGAAAAAGGCAGAATGCAAATGGCACTCCTACCAGCTCAAGTGTCATTTCCAAAGGCTTCTTCAGAATAAAAGAAGACCATATTTTCCTTTGATGCCAACCAGATACACCCAATCGACCAGATGGAAATGCACAAACAGTCTGGTGAGATGCTTTTCTCCACCATGACTAACACTGCTATGGCATTATCAAAATTAAGGACAACTCTTTCAAATGTGCAGTCACAATTAAAGATAGAAAATATATCCTCTCTGGCAAAGGATAACAGGGTAAAATCATTAGAAGACTTAGTGATCAAAATTGGGTATGATACCATTGATGTTAAAGTTGTATAAGACATTATCAAAAAGAAGAATGCAGATATTTCAGCATTAAGGAAGCAACTCAAACTACCTTCTATAGAGGATCCTCAAACTAAGGAGATAGCAGAAAGTGAGTAGCACAAAGAAGAAATGCTCAAGTTAATCATTGAGAAAAATGTACAAATAAAGACAATGGAAGAGAAAATAGAAAAATTACTTAAAGAAAAGGAAGAATCTTCTCAAGTAGCCATAGCTCCAATTATAGTTATACCTATTACAGTGTCAAGGACAACAGGGGAATCGACATCAGCAACAACAGAGTCTACATCAATAGCAGGTGATTTAAACAAAGTCATACAAGAGTTGTCTCTCCAGAGACAGGAAAATGAAAGGCTTCATAAGAAATTAAAAATCTGGAGACTCAAAAGATTAAGAATGATACTCTTTATGTTGAAGAGATGCAGAAGTCCCACAGATTGACAAGAAGGATTGAAGAGTTGGAGAATGAGTCATTAATGACTCAGACCTTGGCCCAAGCCAAGGAAAATATTTGGGTAGATATCAGTCAAGCTATTACTGAAATTTGGCCCTCCATACAGATCGTTTTTGAACAGGAAGAACTCATTAATAGATGCCAAATAGCTATTGAAGAAGTCAGAGAACTCCTTAAGGAAAAACCAAGTAAAGCCACAGACATGATTAAAGTTCTCGATTTGAAAACTAGGGTCGAATTGGAAGAGATTCATATTTATGATAGGACAAAAATTATTATGGAGATTAAGAAGGTTTTGCAGAAAAAGAATCTCATGAATCAGTTGGAGACAAAGTGCTAGACCTTGAAAATTGTAGTCCAAAGGTTTCGTTTCAAGTTCAACTTACTCAACCAGAAAGGACTGCCAGGATTAGTGGCACCAAATGACAGGTTAATCAATTTGGAGGAATATTGTCAAAATCTTTATGAAATTGCAACTAATAAATCTAAATTTGCAAGGATTAAGGGTCACCTTACAGGGAAGGAATTCTTAGAGGCTTTGAATTTTGATTTAATAATCAAGCATGAAATCAAACATATCTTTATTAATAAGCCTACTTTTGAAAAGTATACCAAGGTTGATGAAGTCTACAGAAAATTGATTAAACTTTCTATCACTTGTGTGAAATCATCGAGTAACTTTCATCACCAACTGATAGACAGCAAGGCAACACTTTTTGGGGACTAGATCATCAACAAATTCCTTGAAGATAGTGCCAGCAACTCAGTAGTTTTAGAATTCCTATATTTTTGTACTATTTTTGTATTTTTGTTAAAGAATGTCTCTAGAAGATCTTTCATTTTGTATAAATAACTCTTCCTTCGAGTTATTAAGGGTTGAACCCTTGGATGAGCTTTCAAAGCAGAATTGTAACTGAGCTGGAGATTTGCTTCAAATTAATGAAAGGATTCTGGATTTGCCTCAAATAGTTTGTCTCCTTGTGAGTTTTTCTTATGTGTTCATTTCATTATGTTTTTCTTCATGTATTTAAGTCTTTATGGAGAAATCTGGGTAAGATCAAACTGAATATCAGTCCATCTTAAATCCCCTATGAATTTATAAACAATAATTAGAGATTAGTTTATAAAATTGTCTGTTATTATAAAATCCTCTATATATATAAATTGTCACACCCATCTGCATAAGATTAAATACATTTTGTTGACCAAGTAAACATTGTTTACCTACATTCTTTCTTATAATTAATTAAATATTCTGTTTGAATATTTAGTAAGTTGTAATTCTTTAAGACTCTGTTATTCATTCAATTAAAATCAATTAACTATTTGCAAACAAATAAACATCCCTTTCATCATATTTGGCAAGTGTTAAAGTTTAAGCACATGTTTTCAAAATTTTCATAACATTGGTCATCCAAAAACAGTAAAACAAACAAAACATTTTAGATGCTATGGCATGATTAATTTACCTAGAATCATCTCAGAGGAAAACATAAGGGAAAAACAAGAGCTACGCAGAAAAGAGAAGGAAGCACAACAGGAACAAGAACAACAAGAGGCGCAACATGCACACATTGATGAAATTGCGCCCATACAGGTTATGGATTCATCCGAACAACTGGCATATAGAAAACATGGTGAGCAGTCACAGGAGTAGGACTTTTCTCAAGAGATTGAACAGATGTTGGAATAGATGGACACGGATGTGGGTCAACTCAAGCTAGATCAGGACATTTACCTCATGCCTAAGAACCAAGAGGTCACTCCACTGGCTTCACTAGATCTAGGAGCAAAGCAAGTCCCAAGCAAACAAGGAGACACTGAAATCCTTAAGGACAATCTAGAAGCGGATTTGTACAACATATATTTCGATGAGTCACAACACAAAGTTATGCAGTCGCATAAAGTGCCCACTCTGGATGTCCATGTATCTCCTCCATAGTTTGAAGAATGAGTGATCAAGTCCAATGTGCGCAGACATCCAGCTGCATTAGCCATTGCTACCAAGGCATATGTTGAAGCCACCAACTCAAGTGTTAGATTTTTGATAGCTAAGAATGAGCGCATGGCTAAGGAACTACAAGTGGCCAAGCAGGGAGAAGAGAAAGCTACATCAACCGCCAGAGAAGAGTTGAATAAAGTGATACTTGATGAAGTATCATCTCTCGAGATAGTCATACGGAAGTTGTATTTCAGGTTCGTCACCGTGCATAAGTCAGTTGTCCATATTAACAGTTGGCAGAAATGCAGTGCTAGGAGTGCACGCATCTTGTTAGACATACACATTGTTGTCAATCACATGAATATATGGAAAATGAGGTACAAGGGAGCCCCGTTGCACTTGCTAAAGATGATGAAGCCAGAGGCAGTGGATTTGAAGGCACGCATCCGGAGTTAGATCCGAAACTATGAGGAACTCCCATAGCTCATTACCAACTTATAGGCTTCACATGCACGAGTGTTTAGGAGCATGGATGTCATTGTGTGCACCCATGTGATCTCATCCATTAGTACACTCATTGAGGTGAAAGCAAAGAACCAAGTCCAACTGGAGCTAGACATGTACATCGATCAGTTGATGCGCATATCCACCAGTGCAGACTTGCAGATGAGCACAGACACTATGCATCAGTATGTCGCTAATCCGACTACACTCAAGACCATGATGCGAATTCTATCTGATGAGTTGGATAGAGGTGCCAAATCAGTGTACCCAGATGCGAAAGAGTTCGCTTTCAAATGGATGTCACCACAGAGTACACAGACACCATAAAAAACTACCAAGCTTGGCATCAGTTCGCCACCATCGATCATCAAGAAGATGTTGATGAGTTAGTCTTCCCAGAGTTGTCCGAGTCTTAGTGATGTCTTGTATGGTTTACTCAAGCCCATTTTTGTCTCGCATGGGTACATGTGCAGATTTTATTGTAAACATGTTGTAAAGTGAAAGTCCAAGCGTCAATAGTAGAATGTAAACAGTCATGTGTAAGTTGAAGAGTCATGAGGGTAGTTGAAGAGTCATAAAGGGGAATGTTAAGGGTCACCCCACCCTTTGCTATATATAGAACCTCATAACTCATTGTATAGGATTTTTGGATCCAAGCTTTTGATAGGTATAACTTAGAGAAATCTTGGAGTGTATTGTAATGAGCCTTGGCTTCTCCACAGTGCAGAGCTAGTACATCTCTTTGGAGGAGCAGGCGACAATGACTGTAATGTTCTGCTATCGAGGCTAGTGGTTGTCATGGTTGTATGTATGATTAGATCTTTCACTCTTTTAATATAATAGAGCTAGCATGTTTCATGCATATATTTTTATTGTAGTTCGGTTATCCTGGTTACTCTAATGATGTATGTATTTGTAATTTATGCATGTATGTATGGACTATTCTGTATGTGTTTATATGAATCTTATCGAAGTGTGTTGTTGGTATAACTCATCACTTTGGATCATCGGTTATCCTTCTTTCCATCTCATTATGTCTTTCAACTCATGTGTTCCGTTTCAAGCTGCATGTTATCACAGGCTTCTAAGGGCTGCACTCTCCCCCCCTTCCATGTGGTAGAGTCTTTCATGCACCTTCCTTGACTTGCTACAAGGTCACGCCCTTGCTTCCAATAAGGCTATATTACTTACCTCTATGCATAACCACAGTCAAGGCGATACTATACTACCCACTGCTGGGACTCCTACGCAAAACAGTCTAAGGTCTAGTTGGGACTTCTTGCCGGGGAGATCCCCTGACATGTTGGTGGTTCCAGCACCGTCAACATTTCTGGTGCTAGAAGGAGGGCCGGATGACAAGTTGAGTCCTCACATCCTATTTTGAATCTTCGCACATCTATCATGGATATTTTTATAGTTAACCCTCCATAATGTTTATCCAACGGACATCCTTTTGAAGTCACCAGGAAGTTCTTTGATCACTTGTCTGAACTCACGTATGATGGTGAAGGTGAAGTGGCCTAGGCTAAGCACTTACATGACTTCTGTTAGCGCTTGAAATTTCACCTCAGGCTGAGAAAGGTAAACCTCAAGGCTACATCAAACCATTCAGCCTCGTAGCTAGCCCTACGGGGCAGGAGAAGGCTGTCTCCGGTCAATCTCGGTAAATCTTCAATGGGATGAGATGACCAACAAGGTAACACTGATATTAGGCTAGTAAACTGATTAAAAAGGTTGATTTGGGGTTTTTTGGGTTTTTGGTGGCAATTTGAGGGAATGGCAATTCTGGTTGCGGGGATTGGACACAGTTTCTGCAGGGGGTTCCTTGGGGCGAGGTAGGAAACAGTATTGATGCCTTAACTTGAGATGGATGATCAGGAATGAAAGATGAGGAGCTAAAGAGAGCAAACAATGACTTTGAATTCCCTTTAGACAGTAGAAAACATGGAAATTAAACAAATTTAAAAGCAGAGCATGGCTATCATGAATTCATACTTTAACACTTCATTTGTTTAATGTGCAGAAGGAAAGAAAGGAGATGATCACATAAACACACTTACAATAACATTGAGAAACACACCATCAACACATGAGTCCACAAGAATCCCAAAGATGACTGCAAAACCCTGGTCTTCCTTAGCCAAAAATTGTAGAGATACAGTGAACTAATACAATGATAGCTTCTCCCTCAAGAGTCCAACCTTCCAACCTCTGAAAATGATTAAGAAAATACATAATATAGGCAAGCCAACCTCTTCCCTTGCCTCTAGGGGTCGAGCTCATCCTTCTAGGAGTTGTTTCAACTAATTCTAAACTGAGCACTAAAATCTAGGCAATCAAAACAACTTGCCTCTATAAGCTAGGAAACCAATCCATTCATTAAATATTTACCCTTGACATGAATGAATCTTCTAGAAGTGTTAAACAAGAGTAAAAGTGTCTTAGAGTTACAATTATTACATCAAAGATAATCATCTTCAACCCCAAAAAGTCAAACCAAGTCAAACTGTGCTTTTCCGAGCTGTACAGTGAAATCTGGCAAAGTTTGCTCAACGGGTCACGCACATCTGCTCAACGGGTCGCGCACATTGGGAGCTCTGTTTGAGGCACTTCCCGATGTCAGAATCAGGTGTAGGATAGCTCGTTGGAAAGGTCTTTGAGTCTACTTTCCAACCCAACTAGAATTTTTCAATTTGGAGTTCATTTTCCCTATCAAAAATCAATTCTCCCAAGACAGCTTTCTGCAGTTCAAAAAAGTGGCAGAAAGTCAAATTTTTCATGTATTTTGACCTTTTGGAGGCCCAAAACTCCATAAAAACTCAAGTCCATCCATGGGCATATGTAACTTTGCATAAAAAATCAGGAAATGCTGAGTTTTTGTGAAAAGGAGTTGCCATGACAAAGGGTCTCACGTGAGACCCGTTGAGGAGCCAAAACCTGTAAATTTCCAAAAATTGCCAAAATTACCCAAAACTTTCAAAAATTTTTGGGATTTGAGCTGTGGCTAGGCTATTGAGTGCCTTGATCCTTCAGTGAGGCCTCAGCCAAGATATGGAGGGGATCGGGCCTCTTTCTCCTTTTTTGTGCCTTGGCCAACCGCCCTTGGATCCAGCGATTGTAATTTTGACATTTCTCTAAAACCATGACACCTGTGCAAAAAGTGAAGGAGGTTTTTCTTCTTTGGCATGGTGTGGACAAAAACCTCTCTCAGTTTTCCCAAATTCATCTTTTATTTCTCTGGAACATCATTTGAGTGTGACTTGTCCCGATGTGTGAAACAAGGAATTTTGTAGAAATGGAGCGAAATGAAGGGGATAGGGGGCTTCTAAATTCTTGGGGAAATTTTTGGGAGTAGGGAGGGATGTTAGGAAGCAGGGGAAAGTGGAATCTCAGAGATTGAGTGAGGGGAAGGGGTCCAAAAGGGCAAAACATAGGCCCAACCTAGAAAATTGCCAAGTTGTAGCTAGAAACTAGGGTTTGTGAAAAAAGGAGGAATTTGGCGGATCTAAGGGATGGGAAGTGTTTGATAAGGTACTTTAAGGATAGGGGAAGGTGTATGAACATCAGGAAACAAGTTTTTCCGATGATTTGACCGTCCAAGAGAAATTGGCTTTCAAAACCCTAGGAGAGGGAAATGACCTTGCCAAGGCACAACTGACGCATGAACAAGATGTAAAATGACTCATTAGACACTGACATGACAATGAAAACCCTATGAATGATGATAGACTCAGCTGAATGGTGACATGGACCAACATTTTGACAACTTTAGAAGGAGTTAAGGCAAACCCTAGACCTAATGCCTAGTGACCAAATTTTGCTTGAAAACTCTTTGAAATTACAAAATTTGACTTGGAAACTCTGAGACCACTTTGTAAGAGCATATTTGATCACTGGAGGAAGGCTGGGAAGACTGACACTAACAACTTCCTTGCATTCTTGGAGAAGGAGGAGAGTTTTGATGAAATAGAGGTCAGTATAATGCTTTCACACACACTTCGCGAATTCCCGGAGCTATGGTGTCATGAACTGCCTCCTAATTGTGTGCACTCATTTAAGCAGTTCAATGATCTAATAGAATATGTTTTCCATCATTTTGATCCTAAATCTCTTGACAAAAAAATGTTAAAACAATGGAAGGCCCCACATGAATCACCTATGGATTTTTGGAAGCACTTCCATCTACTTATGTTTGAAGCTCTGAAAATTCAGATGAAATTCCAATATCTTATGGACATATTTGAATATGTTTGTCACAAATCACTTTGTCCCAAAGTGAAGAGAAAGCTCAAACCCCACTCAACATACTTCTGTGATGGAACTGCGTAATCTCAAGTGGACACAATTGTTGTCACAAGTGGTTGTCTGTCTTCCCCTCATCAAACAACTCCACCCCCACAGAGTGATGTGGTATAGCGTGAACACAAGACTATTCTACTGGTACATGCTGCCACCCTCACTACTCTTAATTTCTGTGTAGATTTGGTTGGGAAGCCCATGGGTTTTCATATGCACTTGTTACCTCAACCTCTATCTCCACTTTCTGTTGATCCTTTGGATTGTGTTGTATTGTGTTAATTTGTTTTGGACTCTACACCTATTGTGAACGAGGATCAAGCCATCAACAGAGTTGATGTTGCATGACCAACCTACAATGTCATTTATGATGAGTATGATTGGGAATATGAATATAAACCCGTGGCGAAGGATGACCCCCTTTTGTTTGCACCTCCTCCACCTTTTCCTGACATCTTTGGTGATTTTATTATCTCTAATTTTCCTTGTGTAAATCCATCCACAGATGCATCTACTTCTGATCATTTGCAAAACACACCCAATGTCCTTCCATCATTTGACAGCAAAGAGGACAAATTCTTCATTGAAAATCCACTTGATTTTTCATCTAATTTTTCTGAAAACGCAAAGGGTGAACATTCTTGCTTCTCATCTACCCCTCTGTATGATTTATCATATCATGAGGATGCAGATGAACTCATTGATTTTTTCTGATCGTAGCTATCATGATCTATTTACTCTTGTATTCGATCACAATGTTGATTCAATCATTATTGATCTTTCAAAGCCACATGTTTATGATGATCTATCTTTCAATGAAGTCAAAACCCCATAGGATGCCGAGGCACTTCAGCCCAAGATGATGGTTATGTCAGGCCCTCACTATCATGAGGTTAGTTTCACTTCCGATCAGGAAATCATTGAAACACCCAAGGCTCCTCATCACTCATCTGTATGCACTGAAGATCAATCCAACACACAGGTTTCACTTCCTCAACCTGAATGGCATGATCATATCACTCATGCATTGGAGGAATCATACACAACAACCACACTAGGAAGAGAGTACATATGCTTATCATATGCATGCAATGTATCATAGCACCATGGTAAGATCACAGATTGCTTGTCTTACGCTTTCACTCTTTTATTTTATGTGGACGCGTTTAAACTCGGAGTGTGTTGGTCTTCATTATTATATCTTTCAGGTTTGTTGGTTCTCTTAACTGTGCTTTCCGTGAACCATGCCTTCACCAACATGGGTCAACCAATGCACTGGTGGCTACATTGGAAATATCACTTCACGTGAGAAGACCCATGTATCATTAGCTTAGGAGTAGGAGTAGTGTTTGCTTTTTGTCATGTTTTCTTTATTTTTTTTGTTTTCTTTCCTTCTTGCTTTGCTTACTTGATTTTCTTACACATCTTCTTCCACTCTTTGCTTTGCTTTGATGTTTTGTTTGTTTGTTCATGTTCGTAGGTTAGTTTCGCATGAAACCGTGTGTGACTCTTATGACAAGTAGGATAAAGTACAAGAGGACTTGTACAACTATCAACACTTGGTTATTTGTCTTCCTTCTATTTATGCGAAACTTGTTGTCTTCAGTCAATGATACACCAATGGAAAATATGTTTTGTTCGAAGTGAATCTTGGTGAAAACACAACACTTGTGCTCTAACTAGTACCACCTACTCTAGTCGGTTGTTTTTGGGTTAATTCGTGTCAGCTCAGTCAAGTAGCCTAAGGTGAGGGGGAAAACCTTAACAAGTATGTCATAGGTATACATAACATACTTCTCTAAAGGAACAAGCTCTTCTTCTCTCAATAATTTGGGATCCCTCTTCCACCTCTGAAATAAATAAGTGCCTATGCACAGTCATTTGAAGAATGAAAGAATGAAAAATGAAAAAAAAAAAAAAATGAATAAGGTGAAAGAAGAGAAAGGCTTCCTGCCCAGAGAGGTGATACAAGAAACTATGCTAGGGTATTGTCCAGGCTCATTAGCAGCGGAGCGATGCTTGTGTTCCTGCGTGACTCTGCCAGGGTATTATCTAGACCTACTGGCAGCGGAGCAACACCAAAGATGAAACTTAAACTCTAACAGTCATATTACTTGTGCACCAATATACCCCTCATCCCTAATTGAAACAAGTAAGTTGAATTGCCTTGGAATGTGTGTTGACCAATAAAGAGCATGGCAGGTGTTAGAGTCGGTCTAGTAGCCCTCCATCAGCGATCAAAGCTCTTTGCATTTGCATAAGTAGGTGTCTCATCAGTGTCATTTTCTGCATTCCATTAGGCATGCCATAACCCTGATGGAGGAGTTGGGGCCTTTGTCCCCCTCTTGGCATTGCGGGATCAAAGTCATTTCAGTCCTTAATCTCTTTCAAGCTTGTCTTGTCTTGTCTTGAGGTCACATTCTTAGGTCTAGGGTTTTGGTCAAGTTTGTTTACAAGGTCATGTCTCTGAAGGTCAATAAGTGCTCAGCAAGCCAGAGGGATAATTTTAAAGGTGTTTCTTCGCAAATTTCTATCTTGTACAGTTAATTTTCACCTTGGAATTAAAAACTCTGTTTTTTAAAGCCAAGGTCATTTTTAAATTTTTTGTAAAAGTGGTGAAATTTCAAAAGGCTTCCAAGGAAAGCATGTAACCCTGGCTCCCTTGCCAAGATCCCTCAGATGCTATCCCTGCAAAAAGCATCAAAGAAAAGCATCAAATCAATCAATTTCAGGACAAAGGAAACCAAGAAAAAGTCAAGTTTATAAAGTGTCAAAGAAAAACATTATAAAGTGGGTTTGGGCATGAAATTAATTCAAATCAAAGTTATAAAAGCCCAATCTCCCTCCATCGACCCTCATTGTGCATCCAAGTCGTTGAGCAAGTGCTTGCAAGTGATTTCGAGCTGAGTTTGTGAGCTTGACAGGCGCGCGACCCGTCAGACCAGGCGCGCGACCCGTCAGTGGCACGCGACCCGTAGAGCGCCTTCCAGCAGTGTTAATTTCTAACGGGCGCGACCCGTCAGTGGCGCGCGACCCGTTGGGTGAGGCGCGCGACCCGTCAGCGCCCTCCTTATAAAATCGCCTGCAAATTCATCCAAGGAGCCAACAAAATCACCAAATTGCCTAAGGTAGGCTCTCCAACTTACAAATTGCTGCTTGTTATGGTTAAAGACATCATGAATACATTTTTAAAGATCTATATTTGCAAGAGAAAAGCTCCATGTGGCTGTGGTTTAAACTTGTAAAAAATGGCTAGGGTTTTATGCTGTTTTAAGGTATTCCCTTGTAATCATTTTTCCCCATTGCCCATTTCATTTTCCTTGTCTTCCTATGTAAATTTCCCTTTTAAATTTGTAAAGAAAAACTAAACCCTACCCCTCTTCCCTAAAAAAATAAAAAAAATCAAGCCCTAATCCTACCTCTCATTATACCCATGTAAGCAAATGTATATAATGATGCATATGCAATGATTTTGCAAGGTTTTTTTTCCCTAAAATCCCTGTTTTATATATTTATTCCCATTTTCCCTTTAAAAGTATCCCTCCCCTAACATTCCCCTCGTGCTCCTGGTCCCCTTGAAACAACATATAGATCAGCATTTTGCAAGGCAAAAACAGCAGTACATTTTGGCCACTTTGCTCCTTAAACAATGTCAGAAACCGAAACCTATGAGCAGAGTGATGACCAGGCATCAGCTTCAGAGATTGAGGTACAGAGGAGGCCTCATAAGGGTGGAAAGGGTGGTCATCATAAGAGAGAGGAACCCACTTCTTTGACAGATTTACAGGCTTGTCCTATGGCAGTTTCATGTTTCCAGTATATGTCTTGTTATGAGTTTTGCGAGAGGATCTCTCGGATTCAGCATCACAGAGAGTTAGCTCGCCTATTTGTTTTACATTTGCATGATGGACATGTCAACCTTGCCGGGGTGGACTTTACATTGACACCCGAGATGATTGCACAGGCCACAGGGATACCTAATGTCGGAGAGGTATGGAATAAGCGCAAGGTGTTGGACAGTGTTCATTTTGAGCCTTTCGTTAGACCAGCACTCATGAGGCACTTGACAGGTGTGTTTCCCTTCAGATTTCTCAGGAGTGAGTATGCTCCCATGATGAGGCTCATCATTATTAGATATCATTTTGGGATTCAACTGCGTTAAGTAAGTCATTCACGTATGACCATTTTCATGAGAGGTAGTCATAACTAACTAATTTCTCATGATTTTTGAATAGTTCACTTAGCACTCATTGCATCGGGTGATGCTCACAGGGGTGAAGAAGTGGGATTGAAACTAGTGAAATGAATCACATAGCATCAATCATCACTTCCGGGGCTTGCACCCGGTAACCAGGACTTCCCAGGAGGTCACCCATCCTAGAACTCCTCTGGCTCAAGCGCGCTTAATTGTGGAGTTTTTCCCCACAATCAAGCCCACTTAGCTTGCTACCCCATTTGCAAAACCTTAGCAAGTATTGTGCCTCATGAACCATTCAAGTAGAGATCCCTTGACTCTTTTTGAATTTAAGTATGGGGGTTTACACAGTGCTTTTGGGATTCAACTGGGTTAAGTAAGTCATTCACGTATGACCATTTTCATGAGTGACTAATTTCTCATGATTTTTGAATAGTTCACTTAGCACTCATTGCATCGGGTGATGCTCACAGGGGTGAAGAAGTGGGATTGAAACTAGTGAAATGAATCACATAGCATCAATCATCACTTCCGGGGCTTGCACCCGGTAACCAGGACTTCCCAGGAGGTCACCCATCCTAGAACTCCTCTGGCTCAAGCGCGCTTAATTGTGGAGTTTTTCCCCACAATCAAGCCCACTTAGCTTGCTACCCCATTTGCAAAACCTTAGCAAGTATTATGCCTATTGAGGCTCATCATGCTCTATTTTACCTGTGAGGGCAGATTTTCACAGGTATATTCATACCATATTCGCCTATTGATGCACTTCACACGGGTACAGATGATGAACATCCCTGTTTTCTTCTGCCAGAACATTGAGAGGATGGTGTCTGTGATGCAGCGGAAGAGCCCGGCACAGCAGTATAGGAGCCTTTACCATTATGGTTTGATTCAGCTTGTGGTCTTACATCAGTTGGCTCAGCAGGGAATCTCATGGGAGGAGTTTATCTCTCGTGAGCTTTTCACAGCACCACCACCACCACATCCTGAGGTTATTCACGAGGAGGGAGGACCATCACAGCAGCATGACATCCCCGTGACTAGACATGTCAGCTTCTCACCATTGGTCACCTATCAGAGAGGCCAAAGGGCCTTATTTGCAGCAGCTCGGCGAGTACTTTCTCCACAGCATGTGGAAGGGGTCTCGCCTTCTTCATCAGCTCAGCGAGTGTTATCTCCACATCAGGTGGAAGGGGCCTCGCTTTCTTCAGCAGCACAGGTATCAGAGAGGGGCAAGCAGCCCAGGATTGATGAGGGACCATTAGGTGTTCCAGATATAGAGCTTATTGATCTTGATGTCAGTTCTCCTAGCTGAGAGTCAAAGGAGATCATTCAGCACCTTAGAGCTGAAAATGATGCATTGCAGAGGAGATTAGAGGGGGTACAATGGACAATCTCATATCTAGAGCAGCGCAACAAGCAGTTGGAGGATGAGAAAGCTCTTGATGAGTTGTGGAGGATTCGTGGAGACCACATCTTGAATAGAAGAAGACCCGGTGATCTATTGCCCGCTGAGCGAGAATCCATGCTTATCCGGCTCAATGCTCACTTGGAGAGACTGTTGGCTAAGGCCAACCAAGATAAGAAATTGTTGAGAAACATGAAGAACCATTATTGGGCGAGAATGCACGTGTGCAAGGCAAAGATGAAGATGTTCCAAAGGTGGTTGGCCAAGGCACAAAAAAGGAGAAAGAGGCCCGATCCCCTCCACATTTTGGCCGAAGCTTCCTTGAAGGAGCAAGGCACTAAATAGCTCAGCCACAGCACAAATACCAAGAAATTTTGAACATTTTGGGTCAATTTTGGTTTTTCAGGCAATTTACAGGTTTTGTCCATTAACGGGTCTCACCCCCCGCGCGACCCTTTCTCTTGGCAACTCCATTTTGCAAAAACTCAGCATTTCCAGATTTGTCATGAAAAGTTACATATGCTCATCCATTTCCAAGAGATTTTATGAAGTTTTGGGCCTCCAGAAAGTCAAAAAACAAGCAAAAATGACTTTCTGCCACATTTTTGAGACACAGAAAGCAGTCTTGGGAGATTGCAATTTTGGAGGGGCAAATGACCACCAAATTCAGAAATTCTAGTTGGGTTGGAAAGTAGACTCACAGACCTTTCCAACAAGCCTACTCTTGCTCAATTTGGACACCTGGAAGTGCCCCAAAAGTGCCCTCAAAGGCGCGCGACCCGTCAGGCAGAGGCGCGCGACCTATCAGGCAATTTTCTCAAAATTTCACTGTACAGCTCAGAAAAACGCAGATTTGACCATGTTTGACTTTTTGGAGTGGATTGTTATCCTCCTTGATGTAAATAATGTAATTTTTTGATACTTTTACACTTATGTATCTCTTCTAGAAGATTCATTCATGAAATGGGTGAAAATTAAATGAATGAATTGGTTTCCTAGCTTATAGAGGCAAGTTGTTTTGACTGCCTAGTTTTTAGTGCTTAGTTTAGAAGTGGTTGAAACAGCTCCTAGGATAGTGAGCTCGACCCCTAGAGGCAGGGAAAGATGTTAGATGATCTATATTATGTACTTTCTGGCTCATTTTCATGGTTGGACTCTTGAGGGAGAAGCTATCATTGTATTATTCACTGTATCTCTGCAATTTTTGGCTAAGGAAGACCAGGGTTTTGCAGTCCTTTTTGGGATTCTTGTGGTTACATGTATTGATGGTGTGTTTCTCTATGTACTTGTAAGTGTGTTATGTGAATCATTTCCTTTCTTTCCTTCTGCACATTAAGCAAATGAAGTGTTAAAGTAGAACTCATGACTGTCATGCTCTGCTTTTAAGTTTGTTTAATTTCAATGTTTTCTATTGTTTAAGGAGAATTCAAAGTTATTGTTTGCTCTCCTTAGCTCCTCACCTATCTTTCTCATCCATTCACCTCAATCTAAGGCATCAATATTGTCTCCTATCTCGCCCCAAAGAACCCCCTGTAGAAACTGTGTCCAATCCCCGCACCCAAAATTGCCATCTCCTCAATTTGCCACCAAAAACCCTAAAAACCCCAAATCAACCCTTTTGATCAGTTTACTAGCCTAAAATCAGTGTTACCCTATTGGTCATCTCACCAATTGAAGATTTTTACCGAGATAGACCGGAGAGCCCTCTCCTGCCCCGTAGGGCTAGCTACGAGGCTAAGTGGTTTGATGTTGCCTTGAGGTTTACCTTTCTCAGCCTGAGGTGAAATTTCAAGCGCTAACAGCAGGTGCTACATCTTTCACTTAAGCTAGTGTGGGAACCACGATGATCAAATAATCGAACATTTCGGAGGAGTTAGACATTCTTTTCACGAAACAAGGTCCATTCAGAGAGATGTAGTTCTACCAGTGTGTCGCAAATGTTGTAGCGGATACAACCATCCTCCAAAATTTTGCCTTAGCTTCATTTTGGAGCCTCCCTACTAAACATCCTTAGCAGCATGTCTTGCACTTCCCAGATACATATGATTTCAATTGAGTTTCTTGGCTTATCAGCTTGTGTTTGCTAACTAGTTTTCCATTCACATGCAAGCTCACATCCCGTGACTTAGGTTACAACTGGCTCTTATGCTCACTTGGAGAATTGTGCAAAAATGGAGGGAAACCAGTATTTCTCTCCAGAATTGCGAAGAACAACAAGGCAGCCTACTGCTCTTTAGAAATGCGTAGAGCAAGCAGACTGCCTTCCCCTTGAAAATTGCGCAAAGCATCCCATCACTCGGCTTGCTCTTAGAATTTGTGTAGTTATGGCTGGCAGCCTTGGCTTCAGTCCAGAAATTGTGCAGAGCTTGAGGGGCAGCCAGAGCCACTCAGCCTAGAAACTACGCAGAAGTCATCCAGAGGCTTGCAGTCTATTGCATGTGCTCCCAAGTTGACCGATTCCCTCTAGGATTGAGCAATCTTTCTTTACATGCATGGGATGATTTTTCCCAGAAAAGAAAAAAGCAAAAAGAAAAAATCATCCCTAGTTTTTAGGGATCCCTTTTAACAGTTCGGGATTACATGCAAAATTCGTTTTAGAAACCTCTTGCCAAGTGTTGCTTTTTCCTAGATTTGTGGCATGCACATCATAAACCTCGATATTGTCAAAACTATTTATTTGACGCCCCAGAGCTCATTCTTCACCTTGATCTTGGAGCTCTGATGTTCCCCATCACATCTAGGAACCTTTGACACACTCAACTCAATATTTTCTGGGTAAGTCCACTTTTCATGTATTTTACTACTTTTTGTCACTTTTTGTATTTAAGTTTGTGTGAGTGTTTTTTGCTTGGTTTTTCTGAATGCTTGTTGTCATTTAATGCATGTTAGCTTGTAGAAGCACTATTACAATTTTTCCACTGCATCTCATTATTGTCGCATGCATGACATTGTTTGTGCACTAACGGTCGTCGTTGCGTCGACTTGCTTCACACACTCAGTTGTTTTCCCGTTTTACTGAATCCTGAACTTACTAATTGCATGCATGTTCATTCACTCGCGTATGCACCTAACTTAACACATGCATTCATTCCTTACCGTTTTCAGTCACCTGTCGGCGGGTCTGAGTTGCCTTGGCCCAGGCCTTGCCTTGCCTGGCTTGCACTGCGCATTCCTGGGATGGAAGGCCTTGCCTTGCTCCCAGGAATTGTGCAGAGCTTGCATCACACTAGCCTCCCAGAGTGTGCTCTACACAAATTTGAGAGGCAGTGCCTTAGTTGGCCCCTGGAATTGCGCAATGTAGTTTTACCGGGTTGTAGTCATGTTGACTGAAACTATGCATTGTGCAGTTTTAGTCCTCAATAGGCAAAGCTGGACTATACTCTGCGCAGTTTCAGCAGTTAGTCATCCCACTAACAATCCATACTATGTTTTGCACAAGTCTGGCAGTCAGTCTCCCAGCCTCCTAGTGAAAATTGCACAAATCTTCCAGTGAGTCACCCAGGTGTGTTGCATATCAGTTCTGAAGTGATTTTGGTTTTCAACTGACATTGTGTTTTCCATGAGTGTTGCTTTGTGTCTAGGTATTACAAGCATTTAGCAGTATCTTAGGAGTACATGTACAATGGCTTCCAAGAGAGTAGGGTTAAAGGACACCATTGAGAGTGCAACTGGAGATGTGTTCAAGAAAGTGTCTCTGAGCTTGCCCAACTATGAAGATACTAAGTTGTTCATAGACAAGGACATGAAGATGAAATGGTAGGAGATCAATGATATATTTTTAGACACGTTTGAGGAGAATCTAGAGGAACATAGAGTCTATGTCAACATACACAAGTCTGGCTTGTACCGGATTACATGCAGGTATCCCGCATTTCCATGCGCAGACATGATCCACTAGATTATCTCGCATACTGATCCAGAGACAATGGTGTTGAGAAGTGTCAGTGGAAATAAACTTTCTACCTTCAGGGCACAAGACTTTCAAGAGATGTATCACTTGCCGCAGTCGGTGGCCACAATGGATGCACTCTTCAATAGGCCCAGTAGTAGTGCAAACTCAAGAGACATCTTGAAGAACTGGGTGAAAGAGCCATCTAAGTTTAGGACAACACCAAACTAGGTTTACAAGACAAGGATACTATGGTAGGCTTATCAACTCTTGGTCATCTTTTTATGTCGCTTATACGGCCAGGAGAGTACAAAAACCTTCCTACAGAGTTGAGTGATTGTGTTGGATCAACTGGCGAACGAAGGAAGACCTTTCAATTGGTCTGACATGTTGGCTCTCCAACTAAAGGTACAAGTAGTAGATGCTCAACATCTTCCCTAGGGTCAACAAGCAAAGTTTCTCATGTCCACTTACATACTTGATGCAATCTATGCTCATCAGCAGTTCACAGGCTTGGGTTGGGCATGGACACCTTCAGAAACCTTTGTGCACACTTATTATAGGTTTTTCTTTGAGTGCAGCTTCCATGGAGTTATAATATAGCTATCAGACCACTTTATCACCCTAGTGTACGAGATGATCTTTGAGTAGGATCCGCCTTGAATGTCACAGGCAGTAATGGAGGCATTGGTTAACATAGAAAATTGGTATGCCTCACCCCTGCACCTTCATCTGGATGTACAGTGCGAAGAAGGCTCTGCATGTTTTTCCAAACTTTTCCATGGATAAGTTGGTCATGCAAGATGTTGCATATCAAAGCTCAACAGGGTTGTCAGCAATATTGCATAGGAAGAAGAAGGCACCTTGGCCCACTCTTCCTTTGCAGATCAGATTGTATGATATCCAGAATCTCAAGCATGTTGAGGTCGAGACGAAGGAATTCAAGAGATTCACCTTCGACACTAGAAATTTCAATCCATATCGCTTGGTAGAATACCACTGTATGAAATTGTATCATCCTTGGATCCACGAGGCGTCTCATTGGCCTGAGGAAGACCCATGGAGATATTGCTATAACTTCTTAAGGCTCAATGAACCAGTCAGGATGGTTATAGAGTGGTTAGAAATGCAGAAGGCGGCAACATCTCAGAGAGCAACAACATCAGCAGCAGGAGAGGGAAGCAGACATGCGCTTGACAAAGGGAAGAGGAAGGTTGTTGACAATGCAGAGTCGGAGAAAAGTTGTAAGTTCAAAGCAAATCCACTTGTGTTAAGAGTAGCTTTGGATATCGAGGCAAAGAGGAGACAACGCAACTAACGGATTTCGCAAAGGTAGAGGGAGAAGTAGAAGCTGGAGGAGGTAGAAAAGGAGTTGTAGGAGTTGAAGCAACAATTAAGGGAAGAACAAGAGTTGTACAGAAGAGAGAAGGAAGTGTAGCAAGTACGAGAATAGGAGGAGGCTCAACATGCACACATTGATGAAACTGCACCCATATTGGTTATGGATTCATCTGAACAGCTAGTAGATAGCAAACAGGGTGAGCAGTCGCAGGAGCAAGACCTTTCTCAGGAGATTGAACAGATGTTGGAACAGAAGGACACAGATGTGGTTCAGCCCGATCTAGATCAGGACATTGAACTCATGCCTAAGAACCAAGAGGTCACTCCACCAGCTTCACCAGATCTGGGAGTAGAGAAAGTCCCAAGTGATCAAGGAGACATTGAAATCCTTAAGGAAAATCCGGAAGCGGATGTGCACAACATATCTTTCGATGAGTCATAACACAGAGTTGTGCAACTACGCAAAGTTCCCACTCTGTATGTCCATATATCTCCTATGCAGTTTGAAGAACAAGTGATCATGTTCGATTTGCACAGACATCCTGCTATATTGGTCGATGTTACCAAGGCATATGCCAAAGCCACCAGCTCAAGTGTTAGATTCTTGATAGCTAAGAATGAGCGCATGGCTAAGGAGCTACAAGTGGCCAAGAAGGGAGAAGAGAAAGCTATATCATTCGCCAGGATAGAGTTAAACAAAGCGATACTTGATGAAGTATCATCTCTCGAGCTAGTCATGCAGAAGTTTTACTTCAGGTTCGTCACCGTGCATAAGTCAGTTGTCCATCTTAATGGTTAGCAGGAGCATTGTGCTAGGAGAGCATGCATCTTGTCAGACATACCCACTGTTGTTGATCACATAAAGATATAGATAATTGGGTACAAGGGAGTGTCACACGGAATGAGTCGTTCTTGCGGACAAGATCGTCCTCCCTAGTATCTAATGATATCTAATGACAAGCAAGCCAATAAAAAACTATCTTTCTCTAAATATGAAATTTATAAACAAAGGAAAACAAGTGTTTTAGGCCTACCTTGGGTCCAATGCAAGTTTGTGGAAGCATCACTCCTTTGATCCAAATGAGCTCCCTTGTAGCGAATCTGCAAACACAAACAAGCACACAAATTAAATAGCACCTGAAAAGCCAATATCATAAAGCATACTTATCATGATGATCAAGGAATTCATGAAACAAATGACATAAGACAATTTTTTGAGAAAAATGAATCTGATTGTATTAATTCAAATCAAAGAAGAACTTTACAACCTATTCCTTGATGCTGTACAAGCTCCTCCCAGGGTCCAACAAGAAGTCTCCTTTACTTTGACACGTTTCACTCTCTTCCCAATGAAGCCAAAAGGTATGTGATCTATCCTCTCAAGCTCAACTAGGAAGTCTCAATTCCACCAGCATTTACCCTCAAAAATGTTCATCTTCTAACCTCTCTAGCAACCAGCCCAATGCCTTAATTTATAGTGCAATGGAGGGAAGTTACTAGGTCCTCCTTCAAAGGGATAAATACCTCCTTCAAAGGGATAGCTCATCTCATCAAGGGATTAGCTCCTTCTCTTTTGGGATGCATGAACCACCTAAGAGCGAACCATCCACATCAAAATTCCTTCTAGAATCATCTAGAATTAACCCAAAGTGAGTTTTTTAGAATAAAATTGTGCCTTTTTGACTTTCACAGGGGTCCGCACCCACTTCTTTAGAGACAGAGCAGGCATGTCTGCAGGTAATGTGAACAGGGGGTGCGGGACCACAGGCAACAGTGAGAGAAAGTGCAAAACCAGAACTTTAATGATTTTTAAGGTCTTTCTCTCATTTTCAAAGCTTGACATGAAGAGCTGAGGTCTGAGACTTGCTTAGGAGGACAGTATGAATGATGATAGACCCATACTGACTGCAAATAGTCATGGTGACAATATTTTTTGTAACGGATTTCCCCCTAAAGTGCGAAGTCTGTAGTAGATGAGGATTTCATTTATCATCTAGGAAGAGTGAAGTACTTTATCATTTCGAGGATCATATTGTGAAGAGCCCGGTTGGAACCTGTAAAAACATTCAATGCAAAATATATATATATGAGATCATATCATCGTTGAGGTAGGCATTCCCATACTCAGATCAAAACTGACTAGAAAACTAACTATTGCTCTGATATAGGAATTATCTTGTAATAAATCACAAGTATAGACACATGTAGACACAGTATGGATGCAGCCATCTATTTATGAATAGTCCACAGTATAATGAATACAAATTTCCTCGCAGCCTGGATAGCGGAAACTAGATCCAGGGTCTTCATTTCTACTTCCCGAAACAGTACGATTCTATCCATGCGAATGAATGTGTTGAAGTCGAACATGGTAGAAACCACTTGATTACTAGTCAATGATGTAAACTGTTAACAAGTGTGATAGAAACCACCAGTAATGTCAATGGCTCTCAAAGTACTCAGTAAAATCCATGAGATGTGAATAGATGTGTTGATGTCAAACATGTCACGGAATCCCTTGATCGAAGGTCAATGATGCAACCTATCATCGAAGGCGAGAAACCTGCCATTGAGGCATGAAGATCCCAAGGTACTGACGATTTCTAGATCATCTTTCTAGATAATGAGCTGAAGTCGATAGAAAGCGATCCGTCGTAGGCAAGCCCACAACACGAAATCATAGATCAAGTTTGAAGAAATTTAGTTGCAAGGACTGACTCAGGGATGGTCAAGATGGATGACAGATATTTTGCAAATGAATGGCTTATTTGCACTGACCTCTTGAACACATAACGACACAGCAGATGGTTTGGTGACAATTGACCCAAAGTTAATACCCAGAAACCGGCTGAAGACTTTCAATATGGTTTGATCAACTGTTAGGCAAAGGATTTCCCAACCCAGGTGAAACAGTGTCGTGTTCAAGAGTGGTTACAAAGTATGACAAACATGCTCATTTTTCTCTCTTTTCCCCCACCATTTATGGCAAGTACCTCTTTATTTTTGACAAGCTTGAGGAGGATAACATTTGCTTGATTATAAGCTCATCCTTCGGATGAGTCCAACTTAGTTTAAATTCGAACCCTAAGAAGGAGTGATCCATTCCTGTTTGTAATTGAACAGTTCCTTTACTGTTAAATTTTAACGAGTCCAGTATAGGAGAAACTCGACGTTTTTCAATTTTAGAGAGTCTAAAAAAACTTAAGAAGACTCCATGGTTGTCCTTTTTCGTAAATTTGTGTCTCCCAAGCCCGAAAAAGTATAAAATAATACCTGAGAGAACCGATTGATCATTACGACCAAGGAGTACTTTTGGTAATTAGTGCCTCTGATCCAAAAAAGTAAAAAAAGCGATCAATGACACGTCGTTTTATAACAAATATCGAATTTGAAACGACAAAAATCCAGCAATCTTTTCATGTTTTTACGGTCAGAAAAAGAGCTGTAAGTGGACCGTCTTTTTAGTTCCGTTTTAACGAGTTTAAAAAGAAAAACTCGGCGATATTTTCATATTTTAGGAGTCAGAAAAGAGCTTAAAGGTGACTCTAATGTTTTTTCGTCGAAAATGACTGATTTCGCCTGAAAAATCCGTTATCCTGAACAAAAACTCAAACATTACTCATACCTGTTTAAAATGGATAAAATGCTGCAAAAGTTACCTTTCTAAAGTGAAACATAAACAAATTAGCAACTCATTTATTCAAAAAACTTATAAAAAGGGCTTTCGTAAATTCATTTTTACCATTTGAGTTTTATAGAGCTTTTGGTTAGAAACTTCCCGTGAAGATTGCGGAAAATCCGTCCGTTGGAATCAAGCGTCGTCTCCTCTAGGTAATCTACATCATCCTACTCTTTAATTTCATCCGTTTCAAATTGATTTTTAGGGTTTCATTTCATTTTTTAGGAGCTTTTAGGTCAAAAAACCCGCGCGTGGGGGTCCGCAGGTATAACACAGGGGACCCGCGGACCCCGACTTTTTCGCACAAGGAAAAAAGTCGGGGGTCTGCACCTACCCTTAAGGCAACGTGCGGACCCACGCACTGTCTCTAACAGAGAGGGTGCGTACCCCACGCAAAGGTTTTTTAAACCTAACAAACTCAAATTTCACCCAAAAATTTCAATTTTACATATTCTAATTCGCTTTTTTTTGTTGAATGTAGAGTATACATCATGCTTGATTGGCGAGACCGGGAGCATGAGGACGTAGATCTTGCCGCGATAAATCATCAACCTTCGATTGATGTATTGAAGGCATGCGGCTTATACAAATTTTGGGCCATACCTAGCATGAGGGCCCATGTGGACTTCTTGCAGTGGCTGGTAGATAGGTGGAGCATACAAGACCAATGCTTCTTCATTGGTGGTCACCAGCTCGAAATGGAGCCGGAAGACATATAATTTTTGACTGGTTTGCCTAAGAGAGGTGAACACTTGACTCTATTCAAGACTAGGCCAGGTGGCCAGTCTATCGATAGCCTCCGGCTAGAGTTCTGTAACAACCAGACTAGAGACAAAGGGATAGATATCAAAACCATATCCCTTCCTGAACTCAAGGTAATTGCGTTTACTGTTACCAGGCTCTGCGGGAGTGCAGCACTACATGTAGCCACTGGATCCCAGATGCGGATGGTAGTTGACTGCTTTCGAGGCACCATCTTCAACTGATGCGATGTTGTGTTGGCTAATATAAAAGGCCAACTAACTAGAGCCAAGAACGAACAACTGAAGACCTTTGGATATGGTGCTTTAGTCATGAGCTTTGGTCTGGAGAGGGTCCCAATGTTGGTCCCACAACACCTCACTGTTGGAGCTGGACTTCCTCGAGAGCCCAAACTGATGCGATGGGTTGCAGTTATGGCCCATCATCCTGAGGAGGGGACAGAGGTCGTTCGATTCACTCCTGAGTATTTCCATTGGTTGGAAAACCAGGTTTTTTCTATTCAGGACTTTCCTTACGCTGGGGTAGATTTTCGTGGTGACCCAGACATGGCTCTTCCACCAGGAGAGCAATGGGATGACTCAGGTAAAATCATTTTCAACATTTTTCTAATTTTTTTTTTTTTTTTTATATCGTCTCAAAATTGATAGTAAAAGTTTCAAATGTAGATGTAGGTCCACGGCGACCAGCCACTCTCCGGCCTTACGAGAGGAAACAACCAGCTGCAGCGGCACCAGCCCCACAGGACGAATCAGCAGAGACCTTGGCCGAATTAGAGAGCCATCTAGAGCATTTGACAGGAGACATTTCGGAGACCGGCATAGATGACATTCCTCTTCGACTACAGCGCTATGTGATTGGGGTCCCAGGACCTTTCAGGAGGTTCCTTTGTAAGGTGGCCCGTACAGTGGTTTCTTATCGAGATCATCACTAGTGATAGGATGATCGCCTATTGTAGACACATATGACATTTTTTTGCTTTCTGTACTATCATTTTGCCGATTATAAGGTGTTTTTCAACCTATGATCGAGGACGATGTATATGTTGACACACTCCTATATTATACTATATCACTATTATCGACTTATCTTGTAAAACATGTTATGGAATGTTTTTAAATTTATTTGTATGATTATTGCAAATGTCTACTTAACATTCGAGAAGCAATTGCATCTGTCAATGTATTTAAATATCTTGGAATATGTTGATATTCAATATAATCAAATTCACGTTCCAAGAGACGTACTCTAAAAAATAATCTTAATAACACTGGATTTCTAATGGCATATAATCTATTAAGCTATAATACAACGATTTCAGAATCTAACCTCACTATCAAACTCCAAATCCCAGATGAAATAGATTCAGATAATAACTCAATCACTGCACTATACTTTGCGATGTTGTTCATTGTTTGACCGAGGCTTACCCCATGCATAGATACCAACTCGTCAGAGGGCAAATAAATAACCCAAGCTGTGGAAGAAATGTTCTATGTATTACGACAAGCACCATCAGCAAAACCAATGTATGTTTGGAGCGGCGTCGACATCTGCAATATCAAGAGTAAAACCAAGATAAGCAGGAATAATGACGAAAAACACTCTCTAAGCTAAGCACACTTTTAAAACTAAAACACACCAGCTATAATGAAAACTAACCTAACTAAAAATCTCCACATCCAGATTTTAAGCATAATACCTCTTCAGGTAAAGACCATTTCTGGGTTTACCTAAAGAGACCCCGTCAAAGTCTACCGATTCATAGGCTGCTTTTGCCAGCTTTCGCTTGACAACATAAGGACCATGCCACATAGGTACGAATTTTCCAGCGCCTAATTTATCATTTGCTTGACCGTACAATAAGACTAGGTATCCTTCCGAAAAATTTCGAGGGGTAACATTTCGATCATACTGAGCTTTAATACGTTTGGCATGAGTTTCGATCGCCAATGCAACATCACGTCAATTCTCATCTAGTTGGGCCAAGTATAACAAACTTTTTTCCTCTTCGGAAGTGGCTGGAAGTAATTCGATGGCCATTTTCAATGACGGGATTTCACATTCAATGGGTAACACAGCTTCCAGACCATAAACTAGTTGGAAAGGAGTGAACCCTGTTGACGTTTTTACTGAGGTTCGATACGCCCAAAGCGCTGAAAATAGCATGTTATGCCAATTCAACCTATGAATCCCAATGATTCTTCGGATCATGATGACTAGAAATTTGTTGATGGCTTCAACCAGACCACTAGCTTGTGGATAATATGGAGTTGAACTATCGTGACGCAAGCCAAGCTGGCCTGTAAGTTCGGTCATCATAACGTTTCGAAAATGACGCCCATGATCAGTGATAATCTCTTGTGGAACACCAAACCTAGCAATTATATGATTGAACACGAAAATCGCAGCTGTTTTTCTGTCTACCTCAAATGTAGGCATCGCCTTGGCCCACTTGGTAAAATAATCTACCGCAAGGATGATATACACATGCCCCCCGACTGAGTGAGGTTTACATGTAATAAAATCGAGACCCCATTTTGCAAACGGACCGACGGTAATTATAGGGTGGAGAGGAGCAGGTGGAGCGCGCATCTTTCGATCAAAAATTTGGTAGTTGTGGCATTTTCGGACCACGTTAATACAATATTTAAACAAAGACAGCTAGAAGTAGCCAGCGTGCAATACCTTTTGGGTTGTGGCATACCTCGACATATGATCGCCACACGCTCCAGAGTGACAGTCATTTAGAACGCTTTCAGCTTCCTCATGAGTTAAACAATGTCGAAAAACAGAGTCCGCCCCACGGCGATAAAGAGTATCTCCAACAATTTTGAATTGTTGGGATTGGAATTGTATTTTTCGACGTTCTGACCTTGAAATTTCTGGCCGAAAGGATTGGGTCTGGAGATAAACAATGATATCCTCATACCATGGATCTAAAGTGCTAATTAGAAACAAGGATTCGTCCGCAATGGGCTCCTCCGCCACAGTTTCCGTGTCAGCATGCGGGAAGTCACACATTAACTCCACAAAAACTAAAGATTTCTTCGACTTAGACTTTTCAAATTCCAAGTCGAACTCCTGCAGGATGACAATCCATTGGGAGTACTTGCCCCCTAGAAATTGTTTGGTCAAAATATAGATCATAGGGCTACAATCAGAAATTACTGTAGTTTTACGTAGTAAAATATAATGACGAAAACGTTGGACAGCTTGAACAACTGCCAATGCCAATTTCTCCACATGTGAGTATTTTAGCTCAGTTGGATTTAAAGTTTGACTAAGGTAATATATCACATGTTCAGTACCGAATTCATCTTCCTGAACTAACACCATTCCAATGGTGGAATGGGAGGCGGCGAGATACAAGAAGTAGTCCTGGTTGTAGTTGGGAGGATGCAATAACGGTGCATGGGTCAACGCGTGTTTTAGTGCATCAAAAGATTTATCAGCTATCTCATCCCAAAAGAATGGAGTATTCTATTTCAACAACCGGGTAAAACCCTTTGTGATCTCAGCGTAGCTAGGAATGAATTGACGTAAAATGTTTGCTTTCCCTTGCAAACTTTGGAGTTGGCGAAGACTCGAAGGAGGAGGCAATTTGACAATAGCTTCAACCTTCGAGGGATCGACACGAATGCTGGCTTTCGAAACAACAAACCCCAGTAACCAACCTGTTTCTATACAGAAAACACACTTGTGTGGATTCAACCTAATCCGATAATGCCTACACCTCATAAAGATTGCTCGTAAATGGATGAGATGATCAGCTCGATGTAATGAATGACCGGGTAAATCATCGAGATAGGGTTGCACAATGTGCTTGATGTCATGAAACGCGTAAGACATGGCCCTTTGAAAAGTTGCCCCGACGTTCTTGAGCCCAAAAGGTAATTTGCAATAAGCAAATGTCTCCCATGGACAAATGAAAGCCGTTTTTGGTTGATCAGCAGGTAGAATATTGATTTGATTGTATCCGGAAAAACCATCCATGAAGGAAAAGATTTCACTGCCGGCACAATCAACAATGATTTGATCGATATAGGGAGTTGGGTAATTGTCTTTTGGACAGGCTCGATTACTGTCCCTATAATCGATACATATTCTTATTGTCCCTTGCTTTTTGTTAACAGGAACAATATTCAATACCCAATCCGTTAACGGAATTGGATAAATGAAACCTGCTTTGAGTAATTTTTCAACTTCTGCTTTAATAGCAGCAGCTTTTCTCGGGTGGATCTGACGCAAACGTTGCCGGACGAGTTTAGCATCCGGGTAAGTTTTGATTTCATGAACAACAATTGCGGGGTCAATTCCTGGCATTTCCTCATACGACCAGGCAAACACGTCGTGGAATTCTTGAAATAGGGCCTTATATGTTTGAATTTCATCTTCCGTACAAGAGGCACCTATATGAATGTTTTCAACAATTCCAGGTTTAACCGAAATATCAATAGGAATAGTTCGAGAAATGTTTCCCAAATTTAACTCTGAATTAGGATGTTTCATTGGATTCTGAGGTTCTTTGACATATTCAGTCATAAAAATAGATGAAAAATCATTCTCAAAACGATCACTCTCGGGCAAAAACGAAGATCTATGATGAAGATCTTCCCATGGTAAATCATTGACACATAGGATTTCACGAATTTGCTCATCAATGTGAACAAGTTCGGAAAACGTTGTTGAATCTGAGTTTGATGTTGAAAGTGATTCCTCATGGACCACATTCATCAAGTCAATTTTGGTTGAAGATGGGTCGGAAAATGACTGCACGACCTGATACGCAATTTCATATGGACTCAAAGGCATAACATCACCAAATGAGTCTATCTCAGATTCGGAAGGTACGATCCAAGGATCATCATAAACAATAGTGTCTGCCGAAATCATATGAATGGTTGCAGTAGAATACGATGCGTTGATAGGAGGAAAAGGAAAATTTCCCAGTAAACCGGAATATTTAACTAGTCCTACTCCAACATCCTTATACGGGATAGTTGTTTTGCCAACATGTTGAATACTTTCAGAAGAGGCTGGGTTAGACGAAAAGTAAGTCAGCTGGTCTATAGATACGATCTTTCCATTATGAGGGAAATTTATAAGCCGAAAGACCGATGAAACGACAACTGTCATAGCGTAAGACCAACTACGACCCAAGAGAAGGTTGTAATCTAGAGGGGCATCAACCACCTCCACATCTAGATTAACAGTTTTGCCTTCAACCCCTATAGGTAAATCCTATATAATGCCAAAAGGATGAAACCCACGGCCATCAAAGGCCTTTAGAATCGTCGGGGATTGATTTAGCGAAGGAGAACCAAGCGATCTCCAACACTGTATTGACATAATACACGTTGAGGCTCCCTCATCAATCACAGTCCTATAACAAGGTCTGTTTTTGACTAACACTGGGATCTGGAAAGCCATTTGATGAGGTAAGCGCAGTGTACTATTTTCTAGATCAAAAATTATAAGGTTCGAGTCCTGAACGTCAACAGCTCCTATAGCCGACAATAGTAATTTACGTTGTGCTGGGCATGATTGCAGCACTTCCAAAGCCGACATTGCTGAAGGTGAAACAGCCAAATCTTCAACAATGTTATAGTTCTGAGCCGCTCTCGCATGTGGATTGAAAGCTGACTTTCGAAGTATACCCTTGGCGGGCGGTTTGATTACTAATTCTGGGTTAGGTTTCTCGATCTGTAGCGGATCGGAACCGGGAGCTGAGGTTGATGGGTTAGAATGAGAAGATTCTGCTTCTTTACCATCAACAAGACTTTTACTTCCATAATCATGTGATCGAGTCGCAATCCTAACATGGGACATCATCATTATGGGTTCCTCGGAGGCATTTGAGGAAGAACCTATCATCTTACTGTCTTGACTTGGAAAAGGATCCTTCAAAACAGCAGGCGTTTGGGAACCTTTGACAATTTTCGCAACCTCTGCACGATGAGGGAAGTCTCTTGTAAAATGATCTTCGTCACAAATGAGACAAGGATAACGAGGTTTGCGTTTCTCATTAGTTGATTCCGCTTTTTCTGGTTTCTCTTTCAAATTTTTATCTGTTTTATTTTTCTTCTTCCCTTTCTTCTTACCGCCAGATTTTAATTTGGTTGTAGATGACTCTACAACATGAATATCGGCGGAAATTTCCGCGGAAGAATCTCCTGTCAGGGAATCTGGTAAAGTTATGATAGGAGAAGAATTCTTGGAAGATTTCTTCTTACTTTTGGTATTAACCGTACCAATCATACCATCAGCGGCATGAGACCCTGAAGGAGCTGCAGTTATCTTATTTTGCTTAGGAAGATCGGGAATTTTCTCGTGTAACGTACCTGACTGCGTATAAACTAAGTCAAGGTACTGAGCTTGAGCAATTACTTGCTCCTCAGTAACGACTCCGGCCTTAGCTACATCCTCAGTGATCTTCAGTAACAAAGATTTTACAAACCATTCAGCTAAGATCTGATCCGGAATAAAAACCTTCACTAAACGTTGTCGACGTCTCCATTCATGAATGTGATTTGAAATGTAAGTGGACGTTGACTGCTTTAATGAAGTTAATAATTCCGTGCCATTGTCATATCTGACTGGCAACTGAAAATGAGTTAAAAACGAAGTAGCTAGCTGACTAAAATTATAAAAAGTGGCTCACGGTAACTCAATATACCACTTGGCTGCAAGACCAATTAGAGTGCGCTGGAAAAGCCTTAAACGGATTGAATCATCTGAAATGGAATTAGACGCACACTAGAGGTGATAAGTCATCACATGGTTCGACGGGTCCTCTCCTGATTTGCCTTCAAACTTAGGAATATCACTAGGCAACTTATTCGGCATTGGCGGCCAAAACGGAAGATAGTTAATTGGATCGTTCGTAAGGCGCGACAAGTTAGGCAAGTCCAAAGTTGCAATAAACGGTAACTGACGATTAGGGTCCCTAAAACTCTGGGTCATGAGACCAGCCCCAGGAGGAGGATATCCAGGATAACTAGGAATTGGAATTGCATTTGGGATATTATATCCTCCCGGAAAACCAGGATTAACCGGACCGTACTGGGGTTGTTGAGGTTGTTGATATGTATACCCAGGGTACGGTTGATACTGATAGACTGGCTGCTGCACAGCAGGACCGAATTGGTACTGTCCCTGGTACGATTGATAAGTAAATTGAGGTTGACTTGTGACAACCGTACTTGAACCAGGTTGTCCTACAGGCATTTGAACCGAAGTTTGAATTGTGGATCCAGACTGAGGTAAAGATGTCTGAGGAGTTGATACAAGAACAGTAGAAACCAGAGCTGTCGATACTCCAGAAGTAGGTGGGGTAGATTGAATAGATGTTGCAGCAGCCGTTTGAGGCGGAGTACGAGGCGTACTAGGCCCAGGCTGAGAAACTACAGAAGGTGCAGAAGTTTGAATAGTAGACTGGACAGGTTGCTGGGGTGAACCAGAAACCAAGGGTTGTCCAATTTGAGATGACAACTGTACATTCGGTTGCAAGACCTGTTGAGTTTGAGATGGATCCCACACTAAGTTCATTCTGGGGTACGGACCCATAACAGGTTGAGAATATTGAGGACCATAACCGGGTTGAGGGTAGGGTTGATAATTCAAAGGTACATTTCCAGTTCCTTGAACATATGATTGACCAGAAGGTGGTTGGAAACCTTGGTTTGGGTACTGACCTTGAGGTTGATAACCTTGAGGCACGTACTGATACTGGGGTTGACCTTGAGATACATATTGATACTGGGGTTGATCTTGAGGTACATATTGAGTCTGGGGTTGACCTTGAGGAACGTACTGTCCCGTAGGTATGTACGGTCCTTGAGGTTGCCCCCCAGGCGCAAATTGGGTACCTTGAGGTTGCCCCCCAGGCGATAATTAAGGACTTTGAGGCTGCCCCCCAGGCGGTAACTGGCCACCTTGAGGTTGAGGACTAGGAATAGTACCTGACATCATGAGAATATCTTCTACACCCAACGACTTAGTTCCATTGTTTCCAGTTAATAACCCTTGTTCAATAGGTTGAGGAGATGCTCCCGAAAAAGTACCAGTAAGTGAACGATACCTAGAGGGAACAGAAGGACCGCCGTACAAAAAGGTTTCTGGAGATTGAGAAAACATGGACAACTATCTTGACATATTTAACGGAGGATAGTAACCTCTAGGTGTTGGGTGAAAAGGAATACGAGGTGGTGAAAAACTTAGTCCCGGGTTTTCCAAAAAATTGGTCAATGAAAGATACCAAGCACTGCTCCTAGGTGGACTGTAAAAGATTGATTCACGCTCCCTAAGTTCTATAACAGGTTGATTTTCAGGAACAGGGATACCTTCTTCTTCCGGAGTAGCAAGTTCTTCAATAGCTATAAGTCCAGAAGGAAGATTTTGGGTAATTATTCTTTCTACCCTGGGTGAACCAGGACCACTAGAAGTTGGAGAGGTAAATCCCGATGTTGGAGTAGCAGCAAATTCAGTTTCAGGTTCAGATATTTCAGGTTCCTCACCTAAATCACTAGTAGATGAAAAACTACCAGTAACTTTGGAAACAGACACAGATTACGGATTATAATCTACTACTGGAACTTGATAATCAGGATGTACAACTAAAGAAGTCTCTCCTTCTTCAGGTGGCCCAACTCTACCGTCTCTAGGACTTACAAGGGCTCTTAACCCTTCAGGTTGGCTCGGTGAAAACTCACGAGGTTGGCCCCGAAGTCTATGGGACTTACTCGGTAATTCAGCCACGATTAAATATTTTAACTACTTCACACGCAAACAAAGTAAAATCTCAATGAAAACCACCTAAAGTCTCTAAAGAACCAAATAAATTTTGAATCACACACCTAAAGAATCCAGGAGATCAAACCACACACAAATAGTAACTTTCCGTACTTAAAACACTAGTTGGTGATGAAATCCAACGTCGCAGAGTTCAATACAGAAATGGCGGTTGGAACAGTTACCCCGACAACCTGCTTAATGAATAGACTGGCACAAGTTTCTCCACTAAACCGTCTCGAGTGAAGAGAACCCCCCAGAAAATCCAAGTGAGTCTAGCCGACGTCTACTCCAGGTACAGTGGGATCTTCCCGCCACCGTCACCTTAGGAAAGAATCCTATAGAATATGGTCACTATGGTTACCAACGGAAACAAATATACCTGGGGGAACAGTCTACGATCCGATACACACGCAAGGGCAAAGTAACAAGCTCAATCCCCTTGAAGGCTCCTTGACATAATCCAAGGTTTACCAACAAGTGACCCCAGGCTCATCGACAATGATTAATCCGAGGTTTACCGTTTTTAATACATGAATATCTGGCGTCGTTCCCAATGAGGAAGGATTGATTCCCACACTGGTTCGGACACGATCTCGTGCTTCTCCTTTAAGAGGAGCTTTCCAGAGCATAGATGCAACAATTGGATTTTTCTCCTACCGCAAGATACAGCTGCTTGTTTGTTTTACTGTCTTGGAGAGTTAATTACTCCCTACTCCAAGACACTAGCCTAAGCTATGTTGGTGTAATAGAGCCCTAGAAATAAAAAGATTACTAGATAGATTTTACTTTAAGCATTATTTTTATTGGTTTTTTGTTTAAGTCAAGAGGTGTGGAGATGAAACTTATGGTGTGAAGACTCGACTCGAAATCACTAAAAAATGCACTTAAGATGATAAGCAATCTTTTCCCTTCAATGAATTTCTAGCTAGGAAAGAGTTGAGAATGCAAATGCTTGTAAACACAAATCTTTTCTTTAACAAACAAATCAAAGAAGAGCTTTTTGTCTTTTCCAATGCACTAAAAACGAGACAACTAGTTATGCTCACAAAAATTTCCCTTTTCTTTCAAACAATCGAATACTACAAAAACAAATTTTTTCCAAAAGAGATTTTTTTTATTTTTATAAAACACTCAAAACTATGGAAAAATCTAATCTTGAGATCTATAAACTATAAAAAACTATTTGAAGTAAAAGCTTACAATATTTATTTTCAAGGATGTTTTACTTAGCTATAAGCAAACTAAGGACTAATTTGTCCAGAATCACAAATCAGTCAAAAAACAACCAATTTTTGTTTCCTTTTCTAAAAATGAAATCCAAACTTTTAACACAAGTCTTTTCGAAGTTTCGCAAAGAGAAAACACAAGATGGATTCCTCAACAAAGGAAAATTTTGCAAATGGTCAGACTCATAAGAAGGCCAGTAAAAACCAAGGTGATCTGAGGCTTCTAAGGCTTCTAAGCTTTGAGCTACTACAAGACCAAAATGAAAATCAAGCCCCGCAACCAAAACTTCTTGGAATTTCACCTAAAACCCTAACACCAATGGAATTAACCTAAGAAAAGTTCCTGAAAAGTCACATGCAAGTCTGGGCAGAAGATAACAACACCTAAACAAAAACTAAGCTGACTAAAAGAGAAAATCTTAAGTTTTCCAAAATTTTGACAGGGTCCGTAGGCCCACAGTTCACATAGGTGCGATACTGCTCTGTGTGAAAAGAAAAAGTGCAGATAGGTCTGCACCGTGTTGCAAGCCGATGGTGCGGTCCTCTCCCAAAGTTATGAAAAACAAAAAATAATCCAAGATCTACTAAATCTTCCCAATTCCACACACAACAAGCCAAAAACAGAAACAAAAATACAATTTCTCGGGTCAAAGTAAAGCAAATCAAGAAATCAAGTCCCCAGTGGAGTCGCCATTTTGTCACACGGAATGAGTTGTTCTTGCGGACAAGATCGACCTCCCTAGTATCTAATGATATCTAGTGACAAGCAAGCCAATCAAAAACTATCTTTCTCTAAATATCCAATTTATAAACAAAGGCAAACAAGTGTTTTAGGCCTACCTTGGGTCCAACTCAAGTTTGTGGAAGCCTTGCTCCTTTGATCCAAATGAGCTCCCTTGTAGCGAATCTACAAACACAAACAAGCACACAAATTAAATAGCACTTGAAAATCCAATATCATAAAGCATACTTATCATGATGATAAAGGAATTCATGAAACAAATGAGATAAGACAATTTGTTGAGAAAAATGAATCTGATTTTATTAATTCAAATCAAAGAAGAACTTTACAACCTGTGCCTTGATGTTGTACAAGCTCCTCCCAGGGTCCAACAAGAAGTCTCCTCTACTTTGACAAGTTTCACTCTCTTCCTAGTGAAGCCAAAGGGTATGTGATCTCTCCTCTCAAGCTCAACTAGGAAGTCTCAATTCCACCAGCATTTACCCTCAAAAATGTTCAGCTTCTAACCTCTCTAGCAACCAGCCCAATGCCTTAATTTATAGTGCAATGGAGAGAAGTTACTAGGTCCTCCTTCAAAGGGATAAAGCCCTCCTTCAAAGGGATAGCTCCTCTCATCAAGGGATTAGCTCCTTCTCTTTTGGGATGCATGGACCACCTAAGAGCGAACCATCCACGTCAAAATTCCTTCTAGAATCATCTAGAATTAACCCAAAGTGAGTTTTTTAGAATAAACTTGCGCCTTTTTGACTTTCACAAGGGTCCGCACCCACTCCTTTAGAGATAGATCGGGCAGGTCCGCGGGTAATGTGAACAGGGGGTGCGAGACCACAGGGAACAGTGAGAGAAAGTGTGGAACCAAAACTTTAATGATTTTTAAGGTCTTTCTCTCATTTTCAAAGCTTGACATGAAGAGCTGAGGTCTGAGACTTGCTTAGGAGGACAATATGAATGATGATAGACCCATACTGACTGCAAATAGTCATGGTGACAATATTTTGTGTAACAGATTCGGGGAGCGTCGTTGCACTTGCCAAAGATGATGAAGCCAAAGGTAGTGGAGTTGAAGACACGCATTCAGAGTCAGATTTGGAACTATGAGGAACTCCCACAACTCATCACCAGGTTACAAGCTTCACATGCATGAGTGTTCAAGGGCATGGATGTCATTGTGCACATGCATGCGATCCCATCCATTGGCACACTCATCGAGGCAAAAGAAAATAACCAAGTCTGACTGGAGCTGGACATGTACTTCAATCAGTTGATGCACATAGCCACTAGCGCAGAATTGCAGATAAGCGCAAACACTATGCATCAGTATGTCGTTGTTCCAACTACACTCAAGACCATGATGCGCATGTTATCTGATAAGTTGGACGGAGGTGCCAAATTAGTGTACCCAGATGCAATGGAGGTAAGAGTTCGCTTTCATAAGGATGTCACCACAGAGTAGGCTTACACCATAACAAAGTACCAAACTTCACATCAATTTGCCACCATTGATCATCAAGAGGATATCGATGAGTTAGTCTTCCCACAGTTGTCTGAGTCTTAGTGATGTCTTGTATGGCTTACTCAAGCCCATTTTTGTCTCACATGGGTACATGTGCAGATTGTATTGTAAACATGTTGTAATGTGAAAGACCAAGTGTCAATAGTAGAATGTAAACAATCATGTGTAAGTTGAAGAGTCGTGAGGGTATTTGAAGAGTCACAAAGGGAAATTTCAATGGTCACCCTACCCTTTTCTATATATTGAACCTCATAACTCATTGTACAAGCTTTTGGAATCCAAGCTTCTGATAGGTATAACTTAGAGAAATCTTGGAGTGTATTGTAATGAGCCTTGGCTTCTCCACAGTGCAGAGCTAGTACATCTCTTTGGAGGAGCAAGTGGCAATGACTTTAATATTCCGCTATCAGGGCTAGTGGTTGTCATGGTTATATGTATGATTGGATCTTTCACTCTTTTAATATAATAGAGCCAACACGTTTCATGCATATATTGTTATTGTAGTTCGGTTATCCTGGTTACTCTAATGATGTATGTAGCTATAATTTACGCATGTATGTATGGACTATTCCGTATGTGTTTGTATGAATCTTATCGAAACGTGTTGTTGGTATAAATCATCACTTTGTATCGTCAACTATCCTTCTTTCCATATCTTGATGTCTTTCATCTCATGTGTTCCCTTTCAAGTTACATGCTACCACAGGCTTCTAAGGGGTGCACTCTTCCCCCCTTCTCTGTGTTAGAGCCTTTCATGCACCTTCCTTAAATTGTTGCAAGGTCACACCCTTGCTTCCAACAAGGATATATTACTTACCTTTGCGCGCAACCGTAGTCAAGGCGATACTGTACTACCCACTGCTAGGACTCCTACTCCAAACGGTCTGAGGTCTAGTTGGGACTTCTTACCGGGGAGATCCCCTGACATGTTGGCGGGTCCAACACCATCAACATGGGCATAACGATAATTGTAAGGCCTGATGTTTGGAGGAACACTTCGTAGAATCAAATGAATAGCATGATCATGGTCACGAATAGGTGGGAGGCCTTTGGGAGTCTAAAATACCTTGGAATGATTGTCTAAGAATTTTTGCAGATGTGGAGAAATAGATGATTTTGATGTTTGAACCTCTAGTGACCAAAATTGTGCAATTACGCTCCGTTGTTCTTTATTTAGAAGAAAAATTCTTGAAAATTAAAAGCTATCATCCCCAAAGGTTGTAATCATTGGACTCCTAGTACAACATCAACACCACCCATTGGAATGGAAAGCATTGGCTATTCAATACATATTCCCCCATGGTTAGCTTGATATTATGGCACTTTCTAGATAAATGTATATTTCATCCATTTGCAACCATCACTTGACACTCTAGTGTTGGATATAGGAATCAATTCAATTCCTTGGCTATCTTACAATGAATAAAATTATGGGTACTATCCAAATCAATCAACACTATTACCTTTTTATTCTTTATATGTCCTTCTATATTGAGAGTTTGAGGAGTGGTAATTCCTGCCAATGCATTACAAGATATTATCGGGTTCATTTCTTCTTTCTCTGGGGTTGGATCCTGATGTATATCCTCTTCGTTGAAGTTTCTTGTTCCTTTTCTTCCTCCTCTTCACAATCTATGTAAAATAATTTCTTCTCAACACACTTATGACCTTTAGTGTATTTTTTATCACAACTGTAAAAAATCCCTTTTGCTCTTTTTTCTTCCAATTGTTGTGGTGTCAACCTTGTATGTTTTGGAAGGCTAAGAACAAAAACACTTCCATATTTATAGTTGTGAGTGGTAGACTTCTTATTGCCATAATTTTGCTTTCAGTTTTTCTTGCCACCTTGAATTCCTTCTCCAATGAATCAGGTTCCCAAAGGAGAACCTCATGTTGGATGTTATCCTTTAAAGTACCTATGAATACATCAATCCTATGCTCCTTTGGAATATCATTTACCCTGATATTCAATTTTTGGAAGTCCTCAAGATTCTCTGCCATTGAACCCTTTTGTTTGAGATTTATCAATTGGATAAAGAAGGTGTTGTTTTTTGTATCCCCATAATGTGTTATCATTTCCTCCATAAAAATTGACCAAGTGACATGTGATTTATGAGAAAAAATCCATCGATACGATGCAAATTGACTGGGTTCTAGATATAAAGATGCAATGTGTACCTTTTGTGTGTGTTGCACATTATGGAGATCAAATATTGCTCGATCTGTAGTATCCATGTTATTGGATCCTTTCCATCATACGTCCTCAAGTCGATCTTTGGAATATGTTGGGTATTCAATCCAAATTTATAGTCTTTGAAATCATGATTAATATTCTTTTGTTCTCATCGTGAGTTTCATCTAATACCTTTTCGCCATTATGAAGCATTTCTTGTAGCAACTTTGTCAAACCTTCCATCTTAGCTTCCATGTCCAATTTTAATCCATCCTTAAAACCTTCCATGTTTTATTTTAATCCATCCATAAAACCTTTCATGTCATTATTCATACCATCCATCTTATCTTCCATTTCATTTTTGGTTACTCTTTGCGAGAGAAAAATATGTTGCACTTGGTCTCGTAATTTTAATATATCATGTTGCATTTCTTCCTCTTCTTCATGCACCATAGTAGATATTTCTGGCTGCTTACTAGGTGTTTCAATTTTATTGCTTAAATTCATTTTAGAATCAAACAATGATATTTATGCTTCACTATGCCCCTTGAATCACTTCAAACTGGTTTTTCAAACAAAACTTATGCAAATTTTAGAAAGACACACACATTTTTCTTGCTTTATTGGAGCTCGATATTGAATCTGTTGTAGCTTTGTAATTTAGGATTTCCAAGCTCTAAATTTTCATCCTATGGTAGCCCTATGAGTATTATTTCCAACCCCAGAATTCAAACTAAGATTGGACTCTTTAAGAAATAGTTATTCCCAATATCCCACGATGACCTGATTATAGACTAGTTCAGTAGAGAAAACTTGTATGGAATTCCACTTGTCACTTTCTCAACCTTCGGCCCTAAAAGCGATACACGAAAAAACTACAGTTTGTGTGCTTTCAGTCACCTTTTACAAAATTCAAATCTTATGCTTAGAGATAAATTTATGACGATTTTCCCTAGGTTGCTTGTTTGAGACTGGATTCTGGAGCCTGCAAAAACCCTAACTTCCTCAGATCATATCTCCAAAAATATAGCAAACCAAGATCTGAAATTATTACACAACATTCACCAAGATTGTGGCTCCACATGGTCACAATTTTAGCTTTAGAATCCTTGTATAAAAATAATTATAGCGAAAATTCCAAGATGACATGTTTGAACAAGTGAAACCCTAGAATCCAAAGCTCTAATACCAAATGTTATGCAACCGGCTCACAAAATAGAATAAAAGATAGATCAATGACTTAAAAATTATTCTCTTCGAGGGGGAAGCCTCCTTTACATTACATAAATGAACAATTCTTGGATGATACAAATGACAAGACCTCCTTGGTATATATAGGAGTATAAGGGGTCACAATATAATCAGAGCCTACATAACAATAATAACAATAATGGGCTTCTATGGGGCACAACAATAACAATATGGGGGCTACATGGGCACAAAAATAACAATAGGGGGATACACTAACAATAACAATAAGGGGGATACACTAGTATTATAGGGACCTACCAGTAATTAATGTCCATTGGAAAAATCAAGTTGTTTAGTTAGTCATGGTAATAAGAATGTATGATAATTATTGCAGAACATGCAGAGTATAAGAAGGAAGGAAGTTTCCTTTATGGAGACTCAATGGGAGGAGCAGTGGCACTTCTCATCCATAGAAAGCAGCCTAACTATTGGAGTGGAGTTGTTCTTGTTGCACCTATGTGCAAGGTATCATTTATATAATATTTCACATTGCATGATTGAATCTTTATATTCCCACTCACATTGTTCATACTTATTACAAATAACAAAAGAATTAAAGCCTCACCCTTTGGTTATAAGCATATTGAAGAAGTTAACTGCAATAATCCCAACGTGGAAGCTTGTACCTACTGAGGATATTGTAGACATTGGCTTCAACGAACCAGAAAAGAGACAGAAGGTAATGAATTGTATTGTTGATTTGGTTCATGTTTATGAATTGTACGCAATTTGAAGGAATTCTAATTAATTTTAATGGTTTATCATTTTCTCCAATATTTGCACATAATCACAGATTCGGGAAATCCCTTATGTTTATCAAGGTCGACCTCGTCTAAAGACGAATTACGAGCTTCTCATAGTTAGTCTGTACATAGAGAAATGTTTTGACAAGGTATCATATTCGAACATTTAATTCAATCAGCTACTTTTCACAGCTACCATTATTAAGTCTTTCACTAAATGGGCTATCACACTATCACGGTCATAATGAATTATATGATGCAGGTGAGCTTGCCCTTTCTGATTGTTCATGGTGAAGCCGATAAAGTGACAGACCCATCTGTGAGCAAATTACTGTATGCTTCTGCCAGAAGCATTGACAAGACGCTGAAACTGTACCCTGATATGTGGCATGGCTTGATGGCGAACCTCTTGGGCACATTGAATTATTATTCTCATACATCATTGCATGGTATGGAATTTATTTTATGTGGTTTAGTGCATTGAAGTAGGTGTAATATTTATGTCTAATGTTGGCAACTTCTGCAAAAACAATAATGGGGTAATATTTTTATTATATCATATTAAAATGAAAAATTAAACAATATTAATGAAGTGGCAATGCCATTGCTTTTGTATTTTTTGCATGTAGTGTATATACAGAAAATACATGTATATAAAAAAGCAAAAACAATGATATTTCCACCATGTGGTTCTTGTTAAAATTTATAAAAGTATATATATTTTATTTTTTATATATATATATATATATATATATATATATATATATATATATATATATATATATATATATATATATATATCGATCTGGGTGTGAGTTGGACAACACTCCCATCATGACAGTTTAATGACAAGGGCCTTGGGGTACAAACCCACCACCCTCCACATGCTTGAGGTGATTGGTGTGGTGGCACAAGAGGTGGTAAATACTCTCGTAGGAGGTCGCAACAGAAATGAGTCTTGGGTTTAGAATTTTGTTAAATGCTCTGAGAGAGAATTCGGTAAGTGTTTTGTTCACAGTAAAGGAGTGAGGAAGGGTGGTGCAGATCTCAGTGGAACGACACTGCTCCAGACGAGGTGGCGGGCTAATATTCTCCGCGCGAGGGTAAACTAGTATGTGACATGTCATTCACTTCTCTCCTCCATGCATCAAATTATCTGTTTAAGGGATTTGGTACTGCCTGGTGCTGTTTTTTCGGGGTTTGTGAGTAAGCGAGGGTCCATGAAGATGCATATGTATTTCCTCCTGTTACAACAGGTCCTTTTGCCTTGCATGGTCTATGTGTCTGTTCGATTAGGAATTATCCTATCTAGGATGGGGTTATATGGGGTTCGTATATCAACAGTCGGCCCCTGGGACTTCCTTATCGTTTGGCCTGACATCACTAGGGCTTGGGGATGGGTTTTCAACTGCACCACCCATGCGTTTTGTCTTCCTGTATCTTCTGGGAAAGGGTTGAGGGTTTTTCTCTGTCTGTTCTTGAGGCAAATTGTTTGTGTTAGAGCCAATTTCCATGACCTCTTCCCCTGTGGGAGTCCTTTCAGGCTTACAAATGTGGCTCTGCTATGGTCTAGGTACTGGGTTAGTTCTTATGGTGTAAGCCCCACAGTTTTCCTCAAACCTTTTTCTGATTGTTATGATAATGGGCTCTGGGTTGTCGAAGTTGTATCTCTGTTTGGGTTAGATGGTAAGGATGGCATGCATTGTAAGAGAAGGGATGAAGTCCCTTAGATTCAATATTGGAAATCATTGTTTTGTGCTTCTCCATTGGTAGGTGTGTGGGGCGGTAGTGTCACCTAGAAGCGAGAAGCTTCTAGGCTCGGGCTACCATCTGTGCAATAAATTTGGCCTACCCTTTTTCCCACTACACACTACAAGTACACGACAATGGCTCAAATGGTGACTGCAAGCGATTGTGGCAAGAAAGCCAAGGGGCAAGCAAAGGCAGAGCAGCCCAACTCCTCTCAAGGAAAATCGAGAGGTCACAAACTTGTTTCTAGCATCATAAATGATACGGCCACAAAATATTGTGAATGAACGAGTGAGGAAATCCAATAGCTAATCGAGGAATGGGAATCAGACTTGAACTGGCAAGTTGGATCGATGGAAATTGAGGTGGAGGATTGGCATGCTATGGTGTTGGGCCCAGGACACACTCATGGTCATGTTACTCAGTTCAAACAGACCTTCTACCTCTACTGGTCCATGAATAATGTATTGGTAAAGGCCTTGGAGCAGGTCTCAGTGAGCATGGCAACAACGGTACAAGACTTCCCTAATTATAAATAGGATTTTCAGAAGCTCCAGTTTTAGATTCAAAAATAGGATGGTCACCTTCGTCGAATTGAAGATCACCTCCGTTATATTCTCTCGCAGACAGAGCTTCCGAGCTCCAATGCTAAGGACTCGGCTCTGGTGGAGTCTGCGTCTGCCGAGGGAGAAGAGTAGTCTACTGGCTGGTTTCTCAGTTTTTTTTTTTCTTTTGTATCAGAAAGCTTTTAATTTCCAGAATGTTGCTCCTTTTGTTTATAGGCAAATAGTATCTAGGCAAGGAAAAGACATACAAACTTATCTAGCTTGGTTAGAAATACTAATTATTTTTTGTTATTGAATGGAATATCACGCTATTAGGTGGCCAACAAACTTGGTTTCCCTTAGGGCAAGTTGAGGCCACCTAACTATCTGTTATGTGGATGTAACTTGCTTTTATATTAATGAAAATGGAAGGATCTACCAAGCTTATTGTTGTCACTTACTGCAAAATGTGTTCTCAACTACCCAGAGTGCAAAAGAGTATAGAAGTTTGCAGCCATATTCCAAGCCACAGAAATACTCAAATCCCAAATTGGACCCTCTCCAAAGGAAAGTGCTCTGAGCAAGCTTTCCAATAGTATGTGGAAGTCCAAAAATGGACTTCTGGGTCAGGAGATATCGCCTGTTAAAGTTAAGGGTCTTGTCACCTTTGAAAGGAAATAGGGAAGCAGAGGCCTGATATCGGAGATCGGCGATTGAAGGATCAAGCAGCATGACATATTAGTTCCTCGCATAACAAAATTTGATCTATTGGAGGTGGAGATTGGTGATCACAATAAATCAAAGATCGGTGATCGCATTTCAGCGATATGTGCACTAGAGTAGTGGGGCTTATCGCCGATCGCGCATCGACAATCACACTTCGAGGCAAGCTCATTGGTGATCGGCGATTGGCGATATTAAAGTGACCACTATAAAGGAATTACGGGAAAAGAACGCCGATATTGTAAACTGTCAGGGAGGGCCGATTACGATTAACAAAGAAATTCAAAGCAAAACCAAGGGTGGATGGGCCCTTTTTCTCTCTCTTCTAAAGGGCCATGTGGCGGAATACCATTGGTCCCGATAAAGCCACATGGCATCTGACGTCATCATGGCATGGTAGTACGAAGGACACGTGGCATGTAGATTTGGAATTTTCAGGGGCCATAATGGGCCAAAATAGGGTGACATGTGTCACCACTCACAAGGTGATACATGGCAGAGTATGACGTCAGATCGACGAAATTGAAATGTCGCAACTCCATAGTTAAATCCCCGATTGGAAATCGCTGATAAGGGAGCTCTGATGTGGGGGCTGGTTTGCGGTCATAAAGGCATAAAAAACCAAAGGCGGAGCTAGAGGCCAAGCACTAAAGGGCTATCACAATCAGAGATTGCAAACATGTTGCAACTCCAATATAAAAGCCTTGACTGGAAACCTTCGATGTAGAGGAGCTCTAATATTTGGCTAAGCACGTGATCGCTAGAGGAACTTAAAGGAAAGGGGTGAAAATCACTTTATAAAGGGAAAAAGGCACCTAGATAGGAGTCTAAAGGCTCTAGCACCTTAGGGCTAAGCACCTGGTCATAGCCCCTGGTCATATGAAGAGAATTACATAAAGGGGCTAAAACAAAGGGAGCCAAAGATCTCGAAACTCACCTGTTTTGTAATGTTTTTAAGTGCAAAGTGCCAATACTGAGAACCTATGATATAGTATTACAGCAATGTAACTAGGCATATCATGGCTCCGATAGTGTTATACATGAATTCTAAAGAGGTGAATGAGTTGGAAACTGTGTTCAAAATCTGTTATGACCATCATGGGTGATCACTCCTGGTTCTTGTAAGTAAAGAATTAAAGTGGTTGAGACCGAAAGTGATAGGGAACTGGTCGAGAGAGCATAAGGCATAACATGTCATGTTCAAGGGAAATCACAGGGACAGCTAGGAGATATTTTCCTCACCATCATTTCAGTTTCACATGTTAATTCAGTTTTGTTGATTTTGTTGCTTTGTTATTATGTTTTAAATAAAAGCATCTTTTATGTTGTAATAATTTGGGGTGACAGAGCCTTGCATGCTAAGACAGCAAGTCTAGCAGACAGTTGGATGCTTAGGCTAAGATATTTTTGTAACTGATTTCCAAGCTCTCCCTCTCCTTATAAAAGGATGGGAGAAAAACTTAATTAAGGTCCCGGAATTCTGCACCCGAGAGGTCCAAATTCTGTGATTCCACTTTTGGTTCTAATTGCTTGTTCATAAGGGACTTGAGCGATGCATTGTTGAATGTAAATGGACTGGTGATTTGGACTCTTCAAGGATTAATGAAACTATTATGTTGATTCCTATCAGAGCAATGAGCAGCATGCTTTCCTCTTTGTATTTCATTTCATGTATGTTCCCTTCTACTAAAATTGTGTAATGAAGCTGCTAGTTTCTCTTTCTCATGGTTATATGTATGTTGTTGAGTAGTAATAGTCCCTGTGTTAATTAAATATTTACTTATGTACCTTTATGAGCACATATTTACTTATGTTGATCAGTGACAAGTGTGTCCATGAGGTATAGAGTATGAAACCTTAATTCGCACTCCACAATTCCTATCATTCCACCTCTTCAGTCTTCCATCCTTCTGCCAGAATATTGGTGCTTAGAATTGTATTGTTCACAGCCCTATGCATAGAATTATTTCCTTTCTCTCATCCTCTTCATTTTACTACAACTCCAATATGAAGTTGCATGTTTTTGTGTGTCGGCCACTAGAAACATACATTTCTCTTTGAGATTGGCCCGATTTACCCCTTGTGCATTTAGATCCATGTATTTTCTTGGGTTTACCTTGATGAAGGACTATTGAACCAAGCCCCCCTTCATTACCTTTTCCGACTATGTAACAATTGGAGTGCAACAGAAAGCCTTACTCATAATATCCAAAAGCACTCATCTCTTTAAGATGTCCTAGGCACTAGTCTACAATCAACCCAGAGGTTGTCTCTAAGAAGCTTTCATATCTCCTGAAGCACTTGTGCTACAGGTGCTAGAAAAAGCGACAACATTTCCATATATATATAGAGAGAGAGCAAGGAATTGAACTAATGACTTAACATCTAAGAATGCCTTCACAATACACCCATCACTCTCTATCCAAAACCCATAGACATATATATATACACTTTCATTTTTAATAAATATATATAACTGTATATAATTTTATACCTATTATTTTAATCCTTCATTTTTTAATAAATATGAATGTATAAAACGAAAAAATAAAAAGAGTTTGAAAAAACCATGAGTCCTTGTTTTATTTTTAAATATATTAAAATAAACATATTTTCTATTTACGCCGTAAGGCGTTCCCTCTGGAAATAACTTTCCTCCAGTGATTCATGGATCTCGTTTCCACCGTCAGATGACATGTTAGATGATTAAAATGTTATTAATCGTTCGATATCACCATATTATTTATTCAGTTAGTTCGTTAGCGTTTTGATTTAGGTTTCTATTTCGATGTATGGAAGGGGACAGTGGTGGGAGTCATAGGGCCGAGGGGGAGCGGAAAGTCGACATTCCTAAGGGCACTGAACAGGCTCTGGGAACCGCCCTTCGATTCCGTCTTCCTCTAGAACGACGACATCACCAACCTCAACGTGCTCGCCCTCCTGCGCCATGTGGACATGCTCTTCCAGACGCCACCCCTCTTCGAAGGTCGGTAATCGATTTGCTGCACATTTTTTTGTTCATATTAATGACTTGCTTCGACCTAATTTCTTTGATTCACTGGAAGCGTTCCGGATAACATAAGGTACCAGACTGTGCTCCGCGGGGAGAAATTGCCGGACAAGAAATTGGTTGCGTATTTGGGCTGGGCGGATTTGGAGTCCTTCTTATCTAGAGGATTTTGGGACTTTAAACTCTATTGGTTTATAGAAATCATTCATGAAGGGGTTTTTTCTGCAAATAGCAAAATGATTCAAAACCTAAAGTGATGCTTTCCAACAGGGCCTCGGATCATTGGTCTTGTCAACAGTGTATAATCTGTCTAACAGTGTTCTATTCTCACTGTGACTTGCACCTCTCAGATTGCACAAGCTTCAAAGTGTTAGTGCTTTCATGTATCTGAATTTGGATAAGGAATCGATGATCCAGGCAGACAACTGAGTTGGAAGGCAGCCAAAGCCGCTGCGGCTTTTCCCCTATTGAAATCCCTCAATGGAGGAGGACCATCAGGGCTTCGATTCTCCTCATGTTCGTTTCCTCTAAAGAATCCTGTTTCGATAATCCTTTTGTCGCCCGTCTCTAGGGGTTTCACTCGAAGGGTTTCAATCCTCTGAAGCCTGTAATCCGCTAGTCACTACGACATGGTTGCTTCAATTGTGCCGAAATTGAAATGCATGGTAGGAAAACAGGTGAGTTTGAAGGCATCCAAAGCCGCTGCGGCTTTTCCCCTATTGAAATCCCGGACCATCAGGGCTTAGATTCTCCTCATGTTCGTTTCCTCTAAAGAATCCTGTTTCGATAATCCTTTTGTCGCCCGTCTCTAGGGGTTTCACTCGAAGGGTTTCAATCCTCTGAAGCCTGTAATCCGCTAGTCACTACGACGTGGTTGCTTCAATTGTGCCGAAATTGAAATGCATGGTAGGAAAACAGGTGAGTTTGAAGGCATCCAAAGCCGCTGCGGCTTTTCCCCTATTGAAATCCCCCAATGGAGGAGGACCAACAGGGCTTCGATTCTCCTCGTGTTCGTTTCTTCTAAGGAATCCTGTTATGATAAACCCTTTGTCGCCCGTCTCTCGAGGTTTCACTTGAAGGGTTTAAATCCTCCGAAGCCTGCAATTCGCCAGTGAATACGACGTGGCTGCTTCAATTGTTCCGAAATTGAACAGCATGGTAGGTAGAAAGCTGAATTTGAAGGTAGCCAAAGCGGTTGCGGCATTTTCCCTATTGAAATCCCTCAATGGAGGAGGTCCAGAAGGGCTTCGATTCTCCTCATGTTGGTTTCCTCTAAAGAATCTTGTTCTAATAACCCTTTGTCGCTGTTCTGATAAACCCTTTGTCGCTCGTCTCCGAAGCCTACAATCCGCCAGTCAGTACGACATCGGGAGAGATAAAATTAGCGACAACGATATTAGCCAAGTCAGATGCTTGGAGCGTTCGATTGTAGTGCGGGTTCCCAGTTGTTGGCGGAATATGGAATCTTAGAGGATGAGAGGCACGCGTCTTGGGCTTCAGGAGGTCGAGACGCCTCGCACAAAATACGGTGACTATGATACAAAACGTCGGAGCCAAAAGGAAAGTCGGCGGTGACGAGGGAGGGTTGATGTTGCCAAGCTCGGAATTGATGAAGAAATTAATGGGCACGGATCATATCCCTTGGCACTCGTCTTCTCTGTAACACGAGAACTTGCACGCCAAGGAATTCCAAGAATCTACTCCAGGCCCACATACTCTTTGATGTTGTGGGGGTGTACCTATAATGAGCCAAATCAATGTTCTCAGAAGGGGTTTAGATGTTGCTGGAACACCTGGTCGCATTATTGATCTAATCAATCGTGGTGCATTAATCTTGTCAGAAATACAGTTTATTGTTTTGGATGAGGCTGACCAAAGGCCGAATGTGGGCTTTGATGAAGATGTTGAGGTGATTATGGAAAGATGGCTGAAAAGGCGTCAAGAGTAAGAGTATGCTTTTTTCCTGCTACAATTAGAAACCGAGGTTCAAGTGGCAAAAATTTATCTGAAATTGCAGAGTAGTACCCTAAGAGCCTCTATTCTTTGGGAGCGATCTTTGTCGCAATCAGTGCCAACCTATGAACGAGATTGCTGGAATATGACATCTCTGTAACCACCAAGTTAGAAACTGAGGTTCAAGTGGCAACAATTTATCTGAAATTGCAGAGTAGTACCCTAAGCGCCTCTATTCTTTGGGAGCCAGCTTTGTCGCAATCAGTGCCCACATATGAGCGAAATTGCTGAACGAAATCGCTGGAATATGACATCTGTCTAGCCACCAAGAAAGAGACAGATTTTTGGTTCCACAGGGGATTCACTTTGTTTTTCTTAGTGAGTAATAGCAGTTCTGTATGGAATGTGTCATTTGAAAAGAAAATGCACATTGTATTTACTACAAATGAATTGTATCCTTTATATCATATTTTAGTGAAAATTTGTATAGAATATGTAGTTGAAAAGGATACATATTTTAGTGAAAATTCGTATAGAATATGTCGTTGAAAAAGAAAATGCACATTGCATTTATCAGCAAGTGCAAATGAATTGTATTCTCTATACCATATTTTACTGAAAAGCATAGATACTTTAACGACTGTGATTTTCGTGCGCAATATATAACTATTGTTGATCTAGGAATATTCAATGCACCTAGTATTGTAGAGTGTATTGGTGATGGATCGATCGCTCTAGGATTCCACCTCTTTTTTCTTTGCAAATGTAAAGAAAATTGGGATTCTTTTCCTTAGATTTGACAATTTTATTTACATAGGATTGTGCGCAACTATTGCAGGGGTGCTGGGAGAAATTTGCTGGGCACTTGATTGAGTCGAGTCTTTATTCGAGCATAGCCAAGGCCAAGGATATATAAGCGAATAAGGGAAAACGCTTTCCGTCCATGTCTTCCAAAGGTATTTCCTTTTTGTCCCTCTAAACAGGTACCAAGTTCTTTATTTGAGCGGAGCCAAGGCCAAGGATATATAAGCAAATAAGGGAAAACGCTTTCCATCTATGTCTTCCAAAGGCATTTCCTTTTTTTCTGTAACCTCTAAACAAGTACCCAAATTTATTTTACTTTGTCCTTAATGTTCACAACACCTTGGACCATGTTTTCAATTTTCCTACTTTTATAACACAAAGTTTATTAATTTCTTTTCACAATGTTTAGGAAGGAGATACCTTACCTAGTCCCCAAAATTGTGATTCGCAGTTTCCTATAATCGTGATTCTCAGTTTCCTATAGTGAAAATTGGTATGGTTACGCTCGGCAAAAAAAACAGAATATGATTGTCAAATTCCAGGTGGTTCAAGCTATTATTATATGTCTGAAAATGCATGACCCAACAATTTCTCAGGGGATTTTTTCCATAATGGTTTGTTACCCAAAGATTTTGGATATGGTGAGGATTATCAAATTTTAGTTGGGTCACAAGGACCTTCAAAAGTTTCTCCACTGCTAAATGCTTCTAAATGAATTTTCATTTCAGTGATATGGTGAGGATTATCAAATTTCAGTTGGGTCACAAGAACCTTCAAAAGTTTCTCCACTGCTAAATGTTGCTAAATGAATCTAAATGAATTTTCATTTCACAGATATGCCACTGGTAATGGACAATTTCAAGGATTTAATAGCTCACATTTATGATTTAAGACTGTTGAATAGCATTTTGTTTACTAATTTTTATCTTCGATGACTTTTTATGTCATGATGCTTCTCCAATTTATGCCTTACGGCGTTCCTTTGCAACATTTGATGCAATTGCTAGTTACCTATATTTTATATGCATGTTAGTGATACGATTTGTTTCTATATATTACATTATATTACATAATGACTGAAAGAAGTGATATTATCTATAGTCAACGCTACAAGAATTAACTAAGGTAGGTTTGTTTTAGATCATGCACTATTTCAGAATTGCCATGGATTTGAAACTATGAAGTATACGGAAGGGAATTTTCGAGTTAGTGACACATAAAAGATGTATGTTTTCAATTGGGACAACAAAATTCACATCCACTTGTTGATTATAAAATTAGTTATTTTGTTGGTAAGATAAACATTTATAATCAAACTATTATAAATGAAAGGATTAGCATGTAGCTTGTCATTTAAAGGGTGTACATGTTTAATAGGTGGGAATCAAAATTGGAATTAATATTAAGGATCAAATAATAAACTTAAAGAGGTTGTTTTTAATAATATGGATGGAAAACAATGTATTCAATCAATGAACTTGAAACTAAATATGCAATAAATTATTTCAATGATTATTCAACTCTATTGTAATTCAAAGAATATTGAGAGAGAGCACATCTCCACCCATTTCAATGAAGGTGCTGACACATTGTATTATTTCTACATGTTTTTTAATATCGTGAAATATACAATAAAATGTATAATTATAAATTTTGTGGTTTTTTAATTTATTCACATATAAAACTAATAAAATTTGTCTAATAAGTGATCACAATATTAACCTTAAAAACATAAATAATTTTTATAACATATATTAAAATTTTAATTGTTAGTATAAATTATTAAAATTTTAATTGTTAGTATAAATGGCAGCATTTCTACGTAGGGTAATTTATGTGGTGGGTTAGATATGTTTGACGATAATGTGTTAAATTATCTCTGCATACTTTGAAGAATTGTTATTTATAGAAGTATTGATATTTTTAGATAAATTAGGGGTAAATTGATGTCTCATTAGGCTATATCCATGGAAGCAATATGCATAGACATATCTATGGAACAATTCTCCTTGGCTTAGAGAAGAAATTTGCAGTATACATAGACATATTTATGGAATAGTTCATCTTGCCTTAGTGAAGAAATTTGCAATATGCGTAGACATATCTATAGAACAATTCACCTTGGCTTAGCCTAAGAAATTTCATGAGAGATGAATGTCTATGTCTGTCCTAATCACTCTCCCTCCCATGGAATGTAGTAAATCTTCAATAGAAACTAGTATAACATCAAATCCACTGCCTACAAGAAAATACGGTGGAGCCTTCAAAGGAATTTAGTGAGTGAAACTTTAAGCCCTTCGACGATGAAGGCCTTGGCTACAAAAAGAGATTTTCAAACTCCATCTTCTAATATAGAGCTATGGAACATGGCTATGTTGTCAACCATGACTATCAAACATTTTAGCTATATTTTAGATTTCTTTTTCCTAATATTTCAATATAGTATTGGATATAAATATTAAAATTAAATTTTAAAATGACTGATTATAATTTGAAAATTAAATATTAAATTTTAAAATAACTTATTATAATTTTAAAATAATTTATTTTAAAATTATTATAAAATAAATTGTAAATAGATTTAATTGATATCATATTTTAAAATAATGGGAATTTGTAGATATGTATTATATATTATGGAAAAGAGAAATAGAAAAAGTATAGTGATTTGAGAAGAGTTATAATATATAAAATTGGTAACTATATAAAAGTGATTATTACTTTTTTCTCAATATCAAAATTTCTTTTGTTTAGTTTCATAATTACATTGTTAATATGGTCATTTAAATTTTATATAATTTTAGGAATAAAAATTTTAATTAAATGTGGAATTTGTTCGAGATGTGTAGATTGTTTTTTTTCATGGAGGAAACAACTATTTGGAAGAGCATTTCACATTATCAAAGTGATAGAGATATCAATTGAATATGTAAATTATTTGAGGTATGAATTGAATGTGTAAATTATTTGAGGTATGAATTGTTTTGCATGTAGGAGAGGAAAGTCAGAACTTTAAGAGTATTGTTATGTCATTGTGTGACATATAGGATCGATGGAGATGTATTATTTTGTTTGTACTAAAAAATTAGGCATTTTACAAAGTTTACATTGGTATTATAATATAGACAAATTATTACATCTCCATCGATCCTATATGTCACACAATTTTACAAAGTTAACATTGGTATTCTATGTAAAAAAATTATGGACATCATTTTTCCTTGTGTCATGGCTCCATTACCTGAGGATTGTCATCACCCACATTTTGTTTGTCCTTGTCGTTAAGAGGGTTGTCGTCACTTGCTTTTTGTTCATCCTTATCTCCTTGTTGTTCCAAGGTGACCTTGAATGGATATGGGTACACGAATATAGTTTTTTCTCAATGCCCCACTCCTTGCCTTCTTGATAATCAACCTCCTTCATCCCGCATCTTTCCCAAGAAGAAATATTTGGTACACTACATCTCGCTTTCCCTCCTTTCTCTACCTGCCAACGTTGGAGGTGTAATGGCATGTTCGACTATGCAAACTTAGGACAGTAAATTAGTCGATTGTGTATCAATCTCGTTAAAATAAAATGACGTTCCGTCCACAATACACTAATGTTTGAATTCTATGGATTCTCCCCAGCCATATGCAATCACAGAGATACACAACCCTTGGAGATCGGATGAGAATGAGTTGTGTAAGAAATCTGTAGTTAGGGAAAAGTCTATGCTTCGGCAAGAAAGCTTTTATGGATGACTTCATATCTCATGACTCTTATAACAACCTAATTGTTTCTTCATATGAAATAAAAATTGATGAACCCTTGCAAGAATTTGCACAGCATTTTCTCATTGCAAAACTACATCCATCGGCCAGGAGAAATCTTTTGGAGGATTTTGCACTATTAGAACTCACTTCAAACCCTAAAGCAAGTATCAATGTAGGAAATTGACATCAGTGAATGATGGTGACTATATCCTTCTCAGCACTACTGAAGAAAACACTAAAAGTGATATTATGCCAACCAAAAGGACAATAGTCATGATTGAGAATCCAACCTGTTCGTAACCAGAGTGTGTATTTTTGCCAGCCACGACTTTGCTTCATAATCGATAGATGCAGAGAATCTACAATTTACATAGGATTGCAATGCCCTAGGCCATCTTTATGTAATTTCACATTTAAACCTATACTAGAAATCAATCTAAATCAATATAAGCCATATAAATAAGTTGTTTGACTGCGCTCAGACATCTCTATGTAATTACACATTTCAAAATATTCAATATTACAAAAATCTAATCTGCATGCATTTAACTTTATTAAATTTTAAAAATATTTAAAAATTATCCTAACTCAATCCATTTCAAATACATCACAATAATACAATCATTCTTCTTGCTTCGATTTACGCTAACAGGAACTTATATGAATAGAGATAGTGAGATGCAACTACATAAGCCCATCTTTTCAAATAGTGTTTTCCTTAATTCTAACACAGTTTATTTGATGAGTGGGTAGTTGCAACTTTTCAGTCTCTGATGGTGTGCATTAACAACTTTTTTTTTTTTTTAAATATCAAATTTACAACTTATTATTTTTCATAAATATCAAATTGTGGACATTTTTTAGTGGATTTATTGTCATCTTAAATAAAAACTATGGACGAGTAGGAGAAAAATTAAGTTATATATATATATATATATATATATATATATATATATATATATTTTGTAAGCTTCGGTGGGACCCTCTCATTTTTACAACATTTTACAACCTCGCAGGATTCGAACTTGGGTGGGGGGTGTGAAAGCCATCTGCCCCAGCCATTACATCATGCACGTCATGTGAATATTTTATATTTTATTTTATTTTATTTTAAAGTTTTTTTTTGGTCTTACTGTAATGTGAGAAGTATTTTATAGCTGGATATAAAGAAGATGAATAATTCTTTAATTGTTTAATCTAGAATTGAGACAATTTTTTTAAATATAATTAAAATATTTATTATATATATATATAACTTCTAATGAAAAAAAAATAAAAAAATATGTCCATATTTTATTATTTTTAATTAAAAATTATAAAATATTAATAATCTTATTTTTATTGTATTTGATATAAATTAAGATATAATATTTGATATAAAATTAAGATATAATATTTAAGAGAAATATTAATAACACAAATTTCACGAATTCATAATCTCTTCCCAAACCGAACACGAATCTTTCGATTCATTCGGCTCTCTTGCTCAGTTCTTTTTTATTCCCAGAAACGTATACGTTCCCTTCACACCAAGCTTGCCCTTTCCGTTCCGTTTACTGAAGATTAGAATCAATTTATAAAAGACCGAGATCTCCAAAAAACTTCATATAAAGAGTTTAGATATCTCTATTAAATAACATAATTTTATATTAACATTATATCAAGAGGACAAAGTAACCTCCTTGTGGATGCCAAGCATAGAGGAGCCCTTAAAGGCATTGAAGTGTCTGACTTATGCTACTCATTTGTTATTTTTCGACGATGTTCTTTTGTTCTGTGATGGTTCGAGGTAGTACTTGGATTCTATTACGCAGACCCTTGCTCTCTTTGAAAAAAAAACGGGTATGATGGTCAACTGTGACAAATCTTTTGTCCTTTTTAATGGTCTCTCGGAGGTGGAAGTGAGAGTTGCTAGTCAGGCCCTTCAAATTCAATTTATCCTCTGGAAAGTGGTCTCAAATATCTTGGATTTCACCCCAGCCAAATGATTACAGAAAGGCATTCTGGCATTGGCTCCTTGCCAAGCTTAGAAAGAAGCTTAAATATTGGAGTTTTCAATGGATTTGCAGATCTGACGGGTTGATTCTTACAAAATCAGTATTGGAAGCAACTCCGATTTTCTGGTCCTCCCTGTTTTGGATCCCTAAATCAACTCTTTCTAGGATTCAGAAAATTTGTTGCAGGTATTAATGGGTTGGTCACAAAGAATGTCGTATTTTTGCGTGGGTGAAATGGGATAGAATATCCTTTCCCAAACCCTGGGGAGGTTGGGGGCTGAAAAATATTCATTGCTTTGCTAGATATCTAGTGGCCAAGGTGGGTTGGAGATTAATATCCTCGGATAATTTGTGATTGAAGTGGTATTAATTAAATATGTTCATTTGTGGTCTTTAATGGAGTGGATTTGGGCCCCTGACTGAAGGAGACCTAATTTTTTTGTTATTTGGAAGGGACTATTTCATTCCTTCCCTGTTATTAAAAGGGAACTAGTTTGGAAAGTTGGTGGCTCTCAAGTTCATGTCGGAATCGACCCTTCGGTTGGTTGCAATCAAACTTACTTTCTTCCTCCTGAATTTGTGGATTTTCTACAAGCTCAAGGTCCTCCAAGTTTAGATGATGTGGCAGATGAAGCAAGTTCATTAATTTGGGGACAAGGATGGATGCCAGTGTGTCAGCTCAATCTTCTAGAAGAATGGTCAGAATTAGGGAATAGATTCATTAATTGTTTGAATGCATCCCATGTCAGTATCAGGAACAGGGAGGACATGTTCGTCTGGGCCCATGCTAAGTCAAGAATCTACACTCCTACATCAGGTTATGGGTTCTTAATTGCTGATAAGATGCCTGGAAATCTCGCTCGGTGGTGGAATAAGCTCTGAAAAATCAAATGCCCAACAAAATCTAGTCTCTTGCAATGGTGTTTGCTAGAAAATCGAGTGCCTACTGGGGATATGCTTATCAGATGTAGTATTATTGGGTTGTCATAGTGCCCTCTCTGTAAACAAAATGTCAAATCTATCAATCACCTTTTCTTATTTTGTTCCTTTGCCTCTGTTGTTTGGTCCTCTGCAATAGCTGCGTTGGGGGTAAATTTTCAATGGCGAGGGGATTCTTATGTGGAGGCCTAGGGACGGTGGTGGAACTCAGTTTTTCCGAAGAAGCTTAGAGCTTTTCCTCTTCTCATTTCTTGGGGAATCTGACTGGCCGTTAATGCTGAAGTTTTTTTGGACAGATCCTCTATTCTAGACATTGTCGCTGCAAAAGTTGTAGCATCCTTTTCCCTTATGGTTGATCTCGATGATCCCTCTCATCAGCGTAATGTTGTTAAAGAGTCCATCGATCCTTCTCTCCCGTGGTCTTTCTTTGACAGAGTATCTTCCAAGGACGGCCTGTGCGGGGATGGAATTGCTATGGATCTTTCGAATAGTCACTATTATTTTATTATTTGATGAAAGTTGGTATGGGTTTGGGAACGAATAATTTCACTGAAATTATGAGTCTTAAGCTTCTCTTTTTGTTCACCATTGAAAACAATATCCATCATTTTCATAATTTTTGGAGACTCTCAATTGATTTTCAATTGGTTCAATGATATTTCTGGATGGTGTGTTCATACTCAAAGAAGGCATTGCTTATAATGTGGGAACTTGGCAAATAGAATATCACCAACATTGCAGATATTTCCACTGGTTGTTTATGGACAATCCTTTGTTGGTTTAATTTGATTTTGATATGTCTTTGTAGCTTTTTTTTTTTTTTTTTTGATATGTTGTATGTACATATATGTATATTTCAGTTGGGTTGTAACAACCGGACATATTGCATTCTCTTTTTTGAACTTTACGATGGGATGGTTGCTCTTTGTAGCCATATATAGCAATCTTTGATGTTTTTATATTTATGTTTTACAATATGATATGATGTCTATGTTTTGATGTGGCATGTTGAAGGCTCTTTCAAAGTGCTTAAAGCACATATAAAATGTAATTTTCATACCTCTTGATGAAAGTTAAGATTTTTTTCTCGGATAAAAAAAAAAAAACAAAAAACAAAAAAAACAAAAAAAAAAAAAAACAAAAACAAAAAAAAAAACAAAACAAAACAAACAAAAATAACAAACAACAAACAAACAAAACAAACAAACAAACAAACATTATATGCAGAGATAAAATAATTGAAAATGAAGAAAATTGTATACTTCATTTTTGTAATTTCACAAGGTATATGATTTTACTTTTTAAAAATATATCAATATAAACTTTAAAATATTTAAATATCAAAACAAGGTTCGACTAGAAATGCTTTGATGATCAAAGGATACTCTATTTATAACTATGGGATTCATTTAGCAATATTTCATTGTGATTAAGTTGAAATTTCTAGTTAGAGTTAAGATGTTATTGTTGTTGATACATTTGGCTTGAGTTACCTAATAGAGTCAATTATTGTATCTAGTTTATATTTAAATTTAAATTTCACTAATATTTAACGGTATTAGTAATAATGAAACTGAAAGGAACATAACTTGGATATTGATCTATATTTTCTCTTTAGCTTTGTTAAATAAAAATTATTAACCAAATATTTATTTCTCCATAAAAAGTGGTAGCACACTCATTATTTTGTATAACAAAAAATGAATACGCTAGGATAAGAACTAATTCTCATGAGCTTCGAAGTGAAACCAAGCGGTGGTCCACTCTCAAGACTCTCTGGGATGATAGAATATGTCATATTTGCAATACTAAGAATGTGGAAGATGAAAAACACTTCCTTTTAGACTGCCCAACTCTTACTCACATCCGCTTTCAATTCACTAACATTTGTCACACTTCCAATCTTCTTGACTTATTAAGCCAACCCAACTATAACGATCTTGGAGTGCTTCTTTCAATTCTTTTTATCACAAAAACAAGATTTTAAAGAATCACAATTAGATTATTTTTCTTTTCTTGAGGTCTGATAGACCGCATTGGTCTTAGTGGATGTTAATCATCATCATCATTAATAAATATTTAATATAACCAATATATATATAAAAATTAAAGGGAATAATGAAATTCAATAACAATCTTCTAATTCATTATAACAAAGCTTAAAGTTAATTATTTTGTATAATATTTTTTAATTTTTATTAATAATTTTTTAAATTTAATTTAAAATATAATGTACAATTTTATTTGAGTTGAAGGTTTTTAGTGGGAGGGCGAACCTGTGTTGTTGTTGCAAAGAAATTGGCAGGATTCAAATATATACATTTTCAATGAAGTTTTATTATTTCAAATAATTTTATATTCACACATATCATTTGAACCAAATAAACTAAAAACTATATGCACATAGTTCATGTATACAAATAAGAAGTGACTTGCCACCACTTGGCTCTTATTTATTATTAGAATTGTGAAAATATCAATTGAATATAAAAATTGTTTGAGATGCATGAATCGTTTTTCATGGAGAGAAGTGGTTGTCTCAAAGTTGGTTATCCTTGCTTTGTACTTCATTTTGTGAGGTATGATCACCTTTACAATTCTTTCATTGTGGGGAGTTGCAAACCTAAACCCTTGCTTACTATTTTGCTTAATTTGTTGCTCGATTTTGACAACATATTAATAAGTGATTTGTTATGAGGAGATACCCAAGAACTCCATCCTTATTTGGATGTTCTCGTGTAATTCATTCCAGTAGTTTAAAAATAAGTATTGTTCATAATCTTTGATACCTATTTTATAGTTCAAGGTATAGAAGATATTGTTGTACTCTAACACCATCTAGTCTCTCTCATTATACAAATCTTTCCATCTCAAGTATTGGTCAGCATAGTTTCCAACAAGGTGTAACTCCTCCTTGAGGGCATCCACAAAATTTTCTCATGCGGGTTCTATCCTAAATGTTGTAGACTCATATATAACATGGATTTCCCAGTGACATTTGGGAACTCTGAGCTGAAGGTTGGTGACAGAATCGGTGCATCTACGTTAGCTATGGCTCCTTCATGTGTCGACAAACCCTCTGGAGAGTCCAAGAAGCTGGAAGCGTGATCAACCTGGGCCATCTCCGGAGCACAGAGAGTAAGGATCAAATGTATTTCACAGCAGTCAGGGCGTATAAGGGAAACTGAGGCGCGAACCTGCCAAGATCTGGTGAATACGGGTTTCCCCCAGAAGGCAAAGATAGCCGACAAATCTCTGATCGGTACAAGCGGGTTGAACGGCCATACGATAGTCTGCCCCAAGGCCGTAGCTGCCAGCGAGATCAAGCTTGATGGGGGAGCTGTCTTCAGCAATAATGGAGCCCTCAGGACGGAAAAACGCAGACTCTGTCTAAGGTATGGAGGAAAATTCCATTTCATTGAATATCAGAATGCTGATCTGTTCTATTATGGCGCAGATCTGGATACCCATCTGCCATTGAGCTTTGATTGGGCGTCATACCCATCGCTCTGCGGCACCTAGTACAGATCGAGCCCCGGGCTATCAGATCTAGACCATTTTGTGGCAAATCGACCCTCTTGGGCAACTTTTATCCCGATCCATGGGAATATGCACAGATTGAGCCTTGGGCTCTTCGATCTAGACCCCCGCATGGTAGATCGGCCCCATTTCAGGTCAGATCTAGATGCCCAACCACTGATCAGGGGCATGCAAAAGTCACAGAACAAAATTTCTGCATTAGATCCGCCAAATACAAGAGTTGGATCCCCGACAAGAGGATACCAAGTATTTATAAAACTCCCTGAAGGAAAATCGAAACTTATCTAGGTAAAAGAAACTGATACTATTAAGCAAATGCAGGAAATTATCATGCAACAGTTGGGATACCCCATCAGATCACAAAATCTGATACATGGGGGCAGAGCGCTTCAAGATACAAAATACCTCTGGGAATACCAAATTGAACCCCTGTCAACAATCATACTCAATCTGAGAATAAGAGGGGGCGCATCCGTCAATGGCAGGAATAATTACAGAGCTGAAGGAAGTGGTACGGGTTCAGGGGAAAAACCAGGTAGCATTTCCTTCAAAAACATCCTACAAGGGAAAAACACAGAAGGAACAACACCAAATAAAATAGGTACGGATGCCAGGCCATACATTGTGGAACAGCTGGATCATACCCCAGAATACAACATAGACACACCAGAAATAGAGGAGCATTGTACTACATATGAAAGGCAAGCAATAATATGCAGATTTAATAGCTTTTGGCCCAAACCGATGGATTTATTCCATTGGATCTTCACGAACTGGACCATGCAATGCGAAATACATCTCTGCTCCAAAGGATTTTTCATAGTAAAATTCTTATCAACAATTGACAGGGACACAGTAATACAGGAAGGACCTTGGTTCTGGGGATCCACAGGACTTTTCATCACACCTTGGTTCCCAGAATTTGATGCAAATACAATGGTTGTTTCCAAGATGCCAGTTTGGGTGCGACTACACAACCTCCCAATACATCTCTGGACTGATCAAGTACTAGCTAGAATTGGAAATACTATTGGACGCTACATCAAATGGGACACCCAGCGAGTGGAGGAATGAATTTACACTTTTGCACGAATATGTGTGGAAGTAGACCTCAACAAAGGCCTGCCAGACCAGATTCAGCTGAAGCATAGACAGAGGAGCTAGACACAGGGTCTAGACAACGAAAATACTGCTTTCAGATGTCGAATATGTAGACAAATAGGACACCTACAAAGCACGTGTCCAGCAGCCAAAAAAGACAATCGAAGAAAGAAGAAAACAAAAAAACAAGTGAAGGGATGGCAATTTCCCCCACCTGTTTCAGATGACGAGGAGGAAGAAGAGATGGAGTTTGCAAACCCCAACCAGACCAATCAGATGAACAAAGAACCAACAACGGAAGACAAAATCCCATAGGAACAGATAGATACAACACTGGCAAGTTTAACAGATACTATGGACATGGGCAGAAACAAACATCAACACATATCAGACTCGTCAGACTCTGATAAAGACAATCCACAACCTGTGGCTGAATCCGCACTTGCACTCATAACTCCAACAGAGTCACAGGGGGTTTGGAAAAAAGTTGAGAAGAAAAAAGGGCGAAAAGTCTGACTTTTCCCTACATGTACATAATCATTTCTGTATCACATGTTACTTCTTGAATCCGTACACCTTGCGCGGTGTTGAAGGATCATTGCATCTATTCTAAGCACCATTTTTGACGTCTATTTACAACATATGCCGAAAGGCATCTACAACATGTAATTTTTCAATAATAATGAAAGATTACGATTTTTCTAGTGGAAAAAACATGGATTTCCCCGTAATTGTCCCACCAATATTTGACATGGGGAAGGGACTTAAGGAGTGCGAAGGTGATATTTTCTCTATTGAATAAATTTTGAGCAAAGTAATAACCCTTTAATACATTTAATCATTTATCTAAAGAATTTGCATTTATCTTGCCTTTAAATAAAGGAATGTGAAATTTAACTTTTAAATTGAAGGGTTTATCACTTATGAAATAATTGTTTCTCTATCATTATTGGTAGTTATCGAAGGATATAGGTGAAACTATCCATCATCTCCTCCCTCTTTTGTATAAGGGATTCCTTGAGAAATAACTTGATATGATATATTACTCCACCATATCTTCTTTCTCTCACCATGGGAGGACATTTGAGACAATAATAGTGGTCTTCCTCAAGCTCAATTGGTTTGAGACTCAACTCCCTATATCATGACCTCATTGGGGAAATGCACAAAGAAACAACAAAGGGAAAATTCCTATAAAACCATATATCTGGATTAAGTAGGAGAGATATTAAGCTAGGAATATATAAAAAGGAAACATGAAGAGATTGAAAAGACCAAAATAATATAATGAATCCCAAATACTATTAATGAATGAAATGGGAAAATACCCTAAAATGAAAAGCAATACAAACATAACTATAATGGCAATAGCTTATGTTTGAAGAGATATGTGTCAACTACTCTCATTTGTAAGAAGACAAGACAAGAGACAGAAATTGTCTTTCAACATAAAGTATGATTCTCTAATACAAAAAAACCCTAACCCGATTTAATGATATTGCAAAAGGAATGTGAGTCTTAATTAAGGATGCTAGTTGATACATCACTTACTAAGGGTGAAAATTTTGCATACAAACTCTATTTAGGGTTTTTCTTAGACTATTACAAGCTTACTCCATGGTCTATGAGTTTGGTAGGCTACACAATCAAAGATCTTGTGGCATGTGTCATCTTCCAAAAACCCATGGAAATTTCCAAAAAACAATTGAGCATTTCAAGACATCAAAAACTCCAGTAAAACTACCAAGACGTGTAACCATTACATGGAACAAGTGGGTAGCCAATACTATTCACCTAGACCATTTATGGTTTAGTAATATTAATTTTCTTCTCAGAACTATTTATAGTAGAAAAATAAGATTCATATTCTAACTTGGGATTAATGGTCTCTTTAAGTACATTAACTCTCTTATTCTCTATTTTTTAATTACCCAAGAATTTTCTTTTACTTTTTTTTTTTAATTGTTCTCTTAGTGGCATCAATGTTTTGAATAGTGATCTACCCTAATATCCTCCAATGGTGTAACTAAGAATCAAAATCCTTATGCCACACTCTCTTTAGTATCAAGTGACTTTTAATCAAATTTGAAGCGATGTGAGGAAGCCTCTTATCCATCATATTAGTTATCTTATGATTGTACATTAGGTACCTAATCATAGCTTTACTCTAAATGGGTAGAAACCTAATCTCTAAGAGAAGGAATGGATATGGTGTATTACTTTTAAGATTATAAACTATGAAACAATTATGGATTTGGTAAATTTCCCCTCTATAAATTCTATGACTTCAAACTTCAAATTAGATGACTAGAATCACAAGTGTATAAAAGAGGGCTTTATTTTTCCTAAAACAAAATATGTTAAATTGCTTTATAATTGTCCTCACGAGAATTAGGATTTCCATCCTCCATTAATCATTTTCTCAGTAGTATAGTTCCAATTGAACTTGTAACAAATGTTAACTCCAAGATATTGTATGAACTAGCTTCCTCTAAGTTGTTGTTGTCATATGCAAAATTTGGGTAAGTGATTTTCTTGGACTTGATTATCATAACCTTTGTCTTATTAGTGTTCAATGGCATACTAAAGCTAGAACAAAAATATTTAAATATTTTTATTTTCTTTTCAAGATTAGATAGGTTCCTCACATAAATAATAATATTATCAACAAAAAGAATATTATGATGACTATTCTAGTCAAACTAGCATCATCACAACTCATTTTTTTCAAACATGCATTTATCGTGTCAAGATAACTGCTAAAAAGGGTTGGAAACAAATCACAACCTTGCTTAACCCCTATATTACAATTAATTTCCTATAACCAACCCCCATCGACCCTGAACTTAGCAATTACTTTCTCTTACAACCATATCACTACAACACTAAACTCAAAAGGAACCTTTAAACCTTATAATTTCTTCCATGGGTTACTTGTAGGAACCATATAAAAAATACCCTAATGTCAACAAAGCTACATCGAAGATTGATTTTGTTATTTCAACTTTTTTACACAATAATCATAAGAGAAATTACATTGTCTATGATTGGATGATGGCTTCTCAAACTAGCTTGGCCTTTTTCTCATTTTCTGTGACTTGTAGGCCATAAGCTAATCTTATTTTACAAAAATAATCCCATGTAACTTAGCTAAATGTTGACTAATGATAATGGTCCTATAAATACTTAGGGGATATTATAGTGACTACTTTGAAAATATAGGAACAACGAGACTTTCAAGTCAAGCCTTAGGGAAACCATGTTTTATTTTTATATTGAAAAGCCTATTAATATGAAAGATAAGAACACGGCCTCCAAATTTTTAAATAGTTACTTGATAATCTTCAATGTCATTAGCTTTACCTTCTGTTATATGCTTAACCCAAAACTCAATTTCCTCCAAAGTAAAAATATCTTGGATTTAATAAGTGACTAAATGATTTCTACAACATTAGGGGATTCATAAATATTTTAAGGTACAAATTCTAATAATTCATAGTAAAAATATGAATTTCTTTTAGTTTTCAAGTTAGATTTTCCTCTGTAATGTTTTTGTTTTGAATTTAGAAAAGACTATAAGTTTAAAATGCTTTCCCATTTTTCCAAGGAAAGGAAAAAATCACAAGGAAACCTAATGAATGCTTCCCCACATTCATGGATGGGATTCCTAGTAAACCCATCGGAATAAAGTAGCATGTCTAACCTAGGGTGATTTGAACTAAGCACCTACTAGCATGGAACTAGACAAATCCCCAACAACATTAGTGACAATTGATTGAGCTAACCCCTTGGGCTTATCATGCATGATATATCCCTTTTTTTAATTAATGTTTTGTAATTATTTACATTGATATTTTTTAGAAACTCAAGAGATGCTTCCTTGGAAACCTTCCTATCAATGTTACAATCTCTATTGTATCAAATTTGATCATTTGAATATCATTTTTTGAAAAACTTTTAAAAGAGTAATTATTCATACAAGTTGAGAACATTTTTGTTAAAAACATTCCTAAGTAAATCTTGAGATGAAATGCAGGGGATGTTTCCCTACTTCATGTATGACATCCATTATATATTTATCAATGTGTACTAATGTATCTCTCCCAAGGGGATCCAAACCACCTACTTGCATGACTAAACTAGCCAAATTCCCATCAACAATGGTGACAATTGGTTAAGCTAACCCCTTGAACTTGGTTTTATTGTAAAGTTATGATAAATTTCTTCAATGTCTTTGTTGCTTATTATAATATTTACTCCATATTTTTAAATCCATTTGAAAAAGATTGGCTATGAGTTGGTCAAAGATCAACTAACTTTCACTATTATAACTTTATTTCATGGGATTTTTACGTAGGGAAATGTTGAGAATTAGAACTAAAGGTTTGTGATATGATTCAAGCCCATTTTCAGTTGTCATAAAAAAAATAATAAATTGGTTGCAGAAATGGATATCCAAAATCACATAGCCAACCACATTATTGCCAATCCCATTAATACAATTCTGATTCCATTTGAATTTTTCCATTGGTTCAAACTATTGCAAATTATTATATCTTGGAAAATACAAAGTTAAATCAATTTGGCATCAAACAATTTTTTAACTAAATCTTTAAAGCTTATTATGTTATTAAGCCATAAAAGAAGCCCCATGTAAATTCCTAAATAATGAGTTATATTTCTACTCTTATATTAGTATTGTTGGTTAGACCCTTTAATTGTAATTGTGTCATTTGTCTCTATATGCATATACTAAGGAGACATGAATGATCTCATTCTTGTACATTTGTTCCATTATAAAATAAGGTTCCCCCTCAAAGAGGCTTATCTTTCTTTCTTATATATATTTATCAAGGTGTGGAGCTTCTTTTCTCTCTATTTTCAAACTATTTTGGCATGTGTTTCCTAACATTTGGTATCAAAGACTATGGTCCTATGGTTTTTCTCCTTCAATCCAGACATCTTGGGATATATAATTTTTTTTCGGGGAAGTTTCAGATAGAAAAATTTTGAGACCAAGGATAAATATTGGGTTGTAGATGAAAAAAAAAATTGCAGAAAGTTATACTTTCAGAGATATAGTTAATCAAAGATAGGGTTTAATCTTGAAATCATTTTTAAACAAGCCATCTTAGCATTTTCACTATTGCATTTTTGGCAGGAAGTTTTAAACGGAAATTTTTTTAGCAGATTAAGAATAAAAATCATGGTATATTAGGTAGTACAAATTTAAAGTTATGGTTCATTATAATTTAGGAGATATAGTATTATGGAAGATAGGGTTCATGACTAATCTTGAAATCAATTTTAAATGAGTCATCTTGGAATTTCTGTTATAACCTTTCTTTTTAGTTGAAGTTTTAGACTCTTTAATTTGTAGAATTTTGAGGAGACATAGTGAATTACATGTGGAAAAATGTTCGAATTTAAAACAATATACTTTATGATATATATCATGTGGAAGTTATGGCTTTTAACTAGTCCTAAAATTAGCCTTGAATATGTCATTTTGCTATAAAAAAAAAATAGTGAAGTTTCAAATTGTGAAATCTTTAAGAGTTTAGGAAGACATATCATAGTACCACAAGCCAAACTTTTAGACTCAAAATGGTGTTGGAAATTAATATTATATTGAGAGGGGTGTGAATATGTATAATACACTTTTTAGCAATTTAAAGAATTATTAAACACAACCATTCAACATTCAAGATGAAAAAATAATGAACACAAGATATATGTGGAAACTCATCCACTAGAAAACCACAAAAATTATGTCTAAATATCATTGTAGGCACCAACCTACCATTACATTCATTTTACTGGCACCAACCAAAGAAGACACCCATCCCCTAATATTTACAGGCACCAACCTGAAGGAGATATCCATCTCATGATTTACAAGCACCAACCTAAAGGACACTTCAATCCCCTAAGGTTTATAAGCACCAACTCAAAGGAGACTTTGATCCCCTACCATTTATAGGAACCAATCTGAAGGAGATTCTAATTCCCTAATATTTACAAACACCAACCTAAAAGAGACTTTGATCCCCTAATTTACAGGTAACAACCTACACTACCTATCAAATCCATTTTTCATACATTTTCTAACTCAAATACACAAGCTTTCTAATCAAACTTCTTGATTTTTTATCTAACATTTAGCTCCTTACTTACAATAACAATCTACACATTCTTGATTAACTCACCTATCCTTGCACAAATTTGTGCACCATTGTTCTCTTTCATGATCCTAATCTTACACTGGTCATCATCTGCTTATGGTCTCTTTATCTCTTGACTTTAGCTACAAATTAGATAGGTTATGATCTATGTGGTTGTCACTACACTTTTACTCTGTAATCTATGCATATTTTATCTGCTTCAAATTAACCTCAGATCTGTAAATTGATACATTTTTTTCTCCTCTTTATTGACTTTGATCTCGCACTACTCAATCTTGGCTTACACTTTATTCTTCTCTTGAGTCAGATGCAACTCAAATATGCATTCAAATCTTCTTTTGGATTTGCCTCTGCTATCATCTTAACTTGATGTTCGTCTTCATCTCATATCTACATTCAGATCTATTTTGGGCTCTACTTCCTTCATGTCTTGGTCTACTGCAACTCTCTTGATCTTTTCAACTACCCAAGCCTACATGATACAATGTTTAATCAATATTTATAGATTAAGGACTTTGTTACCATGGGTCTTGATCCTTTCTTTTCACCCACAGTATTATGAACCCTATGACCATTTCTCAAGCTACATTCTATTCACAAGTAGTATTCTAGTAGTTCTCTCGTGTTCTTACATACTTCTTTCCTCTTGTTTATATGGAGCTTGTTGACGAGAAAAGTTTATTATGCTTTGTTGCCAACTTCCTCAAATCTTAATGGGCCAATGAGATAATGGGACTATGCCCGAGGTTTATTGCCCTGAATTAAACTACAATAAAACTATATACAATATATTTGTAGAATGAAATAAAAGAAATTTATTTACAACAAAGAAACAAATGAAAGGGAGATGATATAAAAAATATTGCACATTATGCAACGTAAATAAATTTAAATTTGGGCAAACTAACAACAAACTAATAAACAAATTTCAGGCATATTTTTATGATGATACCTTATGAGCCATAAGACCACATAGGTATGTGTTGCGATTTGACATAAATTAACTCACAATTTCAACCACTAATGTTAAAAAAATATATGCTCATAAAATTTAACAACATAATGTAAAAAAAAATGGAGAAATATGCCAGAAAGATATAGGTTGGCAATGACTAATTTTATTAATAAAAATATAAATACAACATATTGTTTTGTCGGATTCGTGTGAGAATATAGACCAGAAATCAATTCTAAAATGTCTAGGAAGTAAAAAGGCTCATACATAACCACTAAAAATACCAAATTTAAGTAAGAAAAAGTGTTGGGCAACTTGGACTCTTTCAATAAGATTGGATTAGCGATATGTTATGCAAAATGTGCACCAATTAACACTAATATAAAAAATATCAGACCTTTTTAACAGTACCAAAAAATGCAAGAAATAAACAACACCTTAATAAAAAACCATAAATTGATGAGCTCACTTTCTTCTTTTCACTCCTTGAAGGATTTATGTTGTCACCAAAACAAGTAATCTCTTGTCCTCTAGAATGAATTTATCAGAGGAAAAATGACAACTTTAAAACTTATGCTTACTTTTCCTCATTATTATTTCCATTCCCTCTTTTGTGCCTTCTGCTTGGTTTTATATTCTCATTGGGTAGTTGGAAAACAAAACCATTTTATAACTAATGTTTTTATTGTGTTAAATTGTTTTTCTTTTTAATTTGGGGGAAGGCATTTAGAAGGGGTTTTTTAAATTAATTAAATTCATATTAGTAGGTGGGGTCCCCGATCATGTCCATAAAATATTTTCATTAACCTTGTAACTCCCATGTGACAAAACATATGTAAGTATGACATCATCAAGAATAGCATCACCATAGAACCAATGCATATGAAGCATCCCAATATTTATCTTCATATATAAAAAATCATATGAAATAAACATTGTGCAATAATGCCATCAAAATTTGTATCATAGTCAAAATATAATATGTCCCAAAAAAATAATAATGATGTAGTATGAAATATGTCTAAGTAAAGTAAAGTAAAAATCATCATGACAAAGAAATAGCACATGTCAACTCAAGAGGTATGCTAGGGCCAACCATGTAGAATGGTTTTTTCTCCTCCTTTTCCTTTTCTCCTTGTACCTTCAGATACATGTCTTGGAAGGATATTTCTCTCGCCCCCCTCTTTCTAATGTCGAAATGTCAATATGTGTATGTGATGAAGTGGCCTCATGGTGAGAATGTACAAGCATGGATAACCTATGAAACTTTCCCAATGCAAGGTGAGAAGGGGAATCAAGGGGTTTCTAAGCATGGAAATATGTGGCCTTAGATAATAAAAAAGGAACCTAAGGAGCGATGATCACAAAGTGAAGTGAGTGATGATAAATACAAGGCCAATGTGCAAAGCCAAATGTGGACCTAATAGGGTTAAGATCCCAACCATCTTGTTGTGTTGGATGCTGCTAAGATGGATGGGGTTCTGGGATTTCCATGATACTAGGATGTGGAAGAGGTAAATTTTGAAAGGCATGCGAAGTAGGAGAGGGGGGAGGACCTCTGAGGTATAAGTGACATGTTTGATTCAATTGATTAAACTCCTTGGAGTCTTCATAAAATTCTATGAAAAGTATGATTCTTTTGTTTTTCCCCCCCATGATGCATTTGTTCTTCTAGCTTTCCCCCTTTGGTTACCCTAAGACCCTCTGCTAAAGAAACTCATAGTGTATTATGATCAAGAAAATATGTCATGTAGCCATTAATCCTTTAGCATAAATATATAAGCATCAAGATAAAGGACTATTTAAAATCATGTATTGCATATATGATGGAGATTTTTGCATACACTGACAAGGGAAACATATATAATTTTGGGGGGGTCGGGGGGGTGGGGGGCGAGATATTTATGTATGCAATCAAAACAAATGTTTTGAATAGAAACTGATAAAATGAATATGATAGGAGGAATGAAATATTTTGTTCCCATGTAGCTTGTTTACTAAAACATTATGAAATTGTTTGCAAAGAGTGTGCTTATAAAGAGGGAAGATTGTGAGGTGTTTGTTTACATCATAGGTGAAAGCATGCATGTATATAAAACATAAAATGTAGCAAATATGTTTGACAGGTTGTAGTGGAAAAGACATAAAATATTTGTAACTAAGTAAATACAAAATGACATTTGAGCTCCTTCATTTTATCTCATAGTGTCCTTGGATATCTACATGAAAGGGCACATGTACCCACATTGGGAAAGTATTGTGAAGTGATATATGACTAGAGATAGAAACCTGCTTGAGAATAATACTTTAATCAGGTAGATTTGGTCATATTTGGGTGAAATGGGGGTTGAGCCTTACATTTTTTTCCAAACTAATTTGCAAGCTATAGATAAATTTCATAAATTTCCCAACACATCATTTTGAGTGTGATGATTTAAATGGCTAAAGGTATGGGATGTTGTCTCGGTGTGGGAGGCTTAAAGTGATAAGTATGGTGGGTAAGATATAGCCATTATCAATAAATGGTATTCTTACTTTTTTGGGTGATAAATTTTAAGTCAATTTAAAACATGATAAGGGAGATGAGGATCAAGGTAAGTGGGCCTCAAAAAATTATGCATGAACCATTTAAAGCCACACAAAAAAAATGTGCTTGCATGACGGGCTCTCAGGATCACATGGCATGCAGTGACAGTGGCACAGACCAAATACATTTAATATATTGCAAGTAAGATTAAAAATTGTATGCACATTTCTATGAGACAAAGTGTGAATTGGAATAATGGTTGTACCCCATATACTTTGCATCATTCTTTTCCATGGTCGAGGGGCTTAGCATAATACTCACATAGAGGGGCCAAATGTGAACTTGGGGAGTGACTGTATTTGATACAATTTTCCCCAAAAAAATTACACAGTGAGGGGCCATACATGTAATGCATCAGTTGACAAAATACAAGACAATGAAGGCCCTTTCAAACCATGCACAATGGCTTGTCAAGATGACAGGGCGTAAGCTAGTGAGGGAAGGTCACGAACTAGTGGTGTAAGGGCATAAACTGGTGGAAATACACAACTAAATATAATAATATATTATATATATGTTGGAATATATGATAAAAATATTTCTTACCCATTTATATAGAATGAAATGTGGGCTAGGTAGTTGGCCATGCTAGTGAAATTTACCCTGTGTTACACCATGGACGAGGGATATGCATATTATATGTAAGACAAAAGATGAAAAAACCTTTTGAAATTACACAGTGAGCTACTGAGATGGAAAGGTATGAATAGTATTACAAAACCAAAGAATCATGTCAAATCACATGTAAAATAGAAGGACTGTGAGTCATGATGCAAGCTATGCCCATAAAATTTATATTGTTTCTTACACATATGGGGATTCTACCCAAAAGAAACTTGGGATTTTGGGTTATTTGTTGCATATATTATAATAAAAAAATTGAAGGAATACGAATTGGACCCAGATCGTGTGAGAATATTTTAAACCATGGACAGCTTGGAAATGAAATCAAGGCAGCTTGTGTGTGAGGGAGAAGGGGTTGCTTACATATTAAAGGATTTGGAACAAGAACATTGAATCCATTCATGAATGATAATAAAACAACAAAGAAATAATTGAAAGGGAAAACCATGAAATATATTAACTCCTTGTGTCATTTTTAACAGACCAAACAAATCCAAAATTTGCCAAAAGAACCATTAATCAATGAGAGTTGAGACTAAATTCTTCTCATACCTGTGGAAACATGTTTTATTTGCCCCAAAATTGGTTGCTAATGGTTCTCTTCAACGGTTTTGAATTCCAGCTAGGGTTACAGTGAGTTCTAAAGCTCAGCTTCTCCACAAGAGCAGAGGCACACAAAGGTAAGTGGGCAATCCCTCTGCCAACTAACTCTAATCGACTGTAAATCCCAACATAATCCTCGATCCATGGCAAAGTAAACTCACATCACCTCTCACCAATTATTCTCATGGTATGTTTCATAACATTATCATAAGGGTGGTATGTCACATATGCACAGTATTACTTCACTAAATTAGTTTGATATTTACATTGTGAACATTTCAAAACCCATTCAACACCATTCCAAAAATTTGTATGTGTTGCAAAGGGTTGGCGGGGTGTATTGTGTTTGATGACCTTTCCCTTTATATGTGTTGTTTATTTCATGTCCTCACAATACCATAGTTTACACTATCGACTCGATTGTACATGTGTTGATAGTGTTGATGAGGCCATGTTTAATAGCTTGAATGAAAAACATTACAACCATACTTTCACATGTGCCTAATATCTCTACCTTACGGTAGCTTACTTTAACATGTACACAGTGGATGCTCTCACCATGGTATAACTTACACCATGCACTACCTTGTGTGTATGCCACAAGCGTTGGTGAGGCACATAATGTATAATAGACTTTGTAATAACCTTATAACCATGTGCTCATGCCATGGTCAAATATGTTATCCATGACTATGTAAAATTATTTGTCATGAGATTGTTAATTTTAATATTTAAGTAACAAACTTTTACAATCATACTCTCAAAATTTTTATACCATTTGTAACATACCCCATACTAATCCCAACCACAACCCAAGGTACAAGGAGGTAGTTACTATGCTAATCCAATCTCCATGGGCCAGTTATGGAAATTGGGTCTAATTTTTTTCTTTATTTTTACTCTCAAGAAACTCAAAAAAAAATTATGATCCCATCGCATTCATCTCATCGAGACGATTCTGATGATATAAAATTTGTCTCAATCTGACTCTCGGATTGAAAGATATGTCTAATCAAAGTATTGGCCAATTAAGTTGTGCCACATCATCTAGCTTTCCAAGTGATGCCCATGTTGTATCCATGTGGCTACCAAATTACAAGCCACATCATGCCTTGAGGTGGCTTCCAACCCACTCATAATAGGTCACAAAGTAATCACAATTCTTATGGTCCGCACAAACCAACCATAGTATTATATATATATATATATATATATATATATATATATATATATATATATATATATATATATATATATATATATATATATATTACACCCAATATCATTATATTGTGTGTATGTGAGTGCAGGCCCTCTATGTCCATGTCACCCCACTTCATTTAAACCAGGAAAGTCTCCACACCACTCCTCGTTGAACCTCCATGGATGTTCCTTCCAAGTTGTGTTTGAAGTGCCAACTCTAAAATTAGGATCATCCACCCCCTTGGTTGATAAATGAAAACGTTTGTCCCACACAACACTCATCCCGAAGAATCATGCCCCACATACCAAGTCAACTTGGAACTTAAATCCTAGGTGCTCTACTATGTCTTGTACCCATAACCTCCAGGTTCTAGAGTTTGGGGTGACGTCAACAATCCTAAATGTATTGTTCCAGAAATGGAGGGAAGTCACACATTCGACGAATCCAATTTGATAGTGGACCCTCCCCTTCTTCCCTATGACATCACCAAGGGGGTCCAAATTTATAGTTCCATTACCGGTTCCATCACTTGAACCCAATGACCCTATCTCACCTCCACCCAATCAATGGTATAGGGGGACCAACCTCATTTGGTATGGAGGAGAAGGGAGGGTCCGCTTTTAGAACCCCACCATCGGAATACTAGTGAATCTCCACCATTGACCTACGCATGTGCCAAAGCACCCTAGCTTGGGTCACATGCCCCATGAGACCCGTCCTATTGGTGATATGCTTCTATGGAGGATAAGCCCCTCTCACATTGTCTCCATCACTCCACACCTCACGCCATGACCACGAGCACTAACCATTTGGTGAGACTTGGCACTTAGTCCCCTAGTTCCCTCCCTTCTTGTCACATGGTTTGCCATGTGACCGAAGGTTAACACCCATGGCATTGAACTCTTGAACAAGCGTGAATGCCAATTGCACCATGTACACAATAATTGGCCTTGAGCCTTCGTTACAATTCTATTGAATAACCTATTGACCGGACTTATAAAATTAAAGAACATAAAACACACACACACACACATACATATAAGTGTCATCCACCTCAAACTGTAACTTAGAAACCATGGCCCACTGGTCTAATTATTTTTCTTACAATCAATTAATTAGTTAGCAGATTTCATCCACCTCTTTGCACACAAATCATATAGACTGATCGACAGACTCAGGGTAATTATAGAAATGACCATTTCTGAAAGAAAACATTCAAGAGCATTCCTACAAAGGAGTTTTGCATTCCTCATTATCATCATTTGACATTCAAACACAAAGAGACCAAATATACCAACAGGTCAATGCAATTCATTTACCCATTTACAGATATTTCAATCTATTCATGTTCAGGAAAGATTAAGTTATTTCAATATTAGCGCGTCCAAGAGTAATGAACCATTTCATAGGATCTTTACACAATTATTTACATTCCTCATTTATGCAAAAACAACACTCAATAGTATTAGCATAACATTATCTCAATGCAAATGACAGAGACATAATAACAAGGACAAGCACAGAACATGAGTATATACTTATGTGATAAGAAACCTGGCAACTAAGAGTAGGACGCTAACTCTCCATCCAACCATAGACAAGTTACAACCACAGTTACTTGTAGTTGTCATGCTCGAGCTAGATTCCAGTGCTTGAGGTGGAGTGCTTCTAAGAGGAATTTGAATTGAAAATACACTTGAAACAGTATGCACAAGAGCACAGTGCCTTCATCCACCAGCTACATAGGCCTTTGCTTAGCATTACCAAACTTTACAGACATGATTAACCTTCATACCAAGATATTGTAATACAAATATTATATCTCACTGTCAGGAGAAGAGAATCCACTTCAAGGGAAGGTTCATTAGCTAGATAAGATCTTGTTTGGTAAGAGACTACCTCTCCAGGAACTTCGTCAATGAATCAAGCACTAGGGTTTCACCCTAATGTCACTTATGGTGGTTCATTAGCCCTCAAAAATACTTGAGTGTATCTTCCATAGCTAATAGGTTCATCAATCCAAAAGCTTCCTACTTGGTTATTTAGCCTTCATGCAAGCCACTTCTCTCATTAATGTTCACCCAGTAATCCTTACTAGGGTTCCTCAGTTAGTTCATCTACAGAGTTCTCAACTACTTTATGCCTTCTTACCTGTGCGTCTCTGGAGGATATTTATTTTCTATCTTTTCTCCCTCCTTCTTGAGTGCGTGTGTCTTCTTGAGTATCCTTGAATGAATTTCCCCTCCCCATTTTTTTCCTTGTGCTTACTTTCAACGGACTAACCATCCATCTTTTACCAATGGTCCACACAGTCCCTCCCCCTAGGATAGCACAACCCATGCTTGTCTTTAATATTTTTTCCGCTTCTTTCTTGTTGTGAAAGCTAAAGGAAACCTGGGCCTATCCATCATTTTTCTAGTTAATTTAAGGAAAATTCAGCCCATTTAAACCACTCATCCAACCCATGACTCATATATATTTAAATCAAACCATTTCCTCAAGAAAACTTCCTCCCAAGCAACTATTATATGTGTCCCCCTTCTCTCATCCTTTAAAATAATTACAATTATTTACAATGAAGGAACATTAACCAGGGGATGTCATAGTCCCTTCCCCCTTGGGGGGAACACCGTCCTCAATTAAATAACCATATACAAAAAAACATTCTTTATACCAAGAATTGTTGATTATGGAGCTTTATATACATAACTTTGTACAACATTTACATTGTATTTACATTTTCTTCTACTCAGCAAATAGGAAAGGACATGTTGCCTGCATTTGGTCAGCCATTTCCCACATGGATTCCTCTAGCCCAAAGTACCTCCATTGCACTTTAACTTCCTCTATTGCTTGATGTTGGAGCATGGTTTCCTCTGATCCAGGACACATAGAGGTTACCATTAGAACTCTCTCTCTGTGGTTCAATTACAGGATTAGCATCCTACACATATATTTTAAGAAATGAAAAATGAAAGACATCATGAACTCTTATCAATGGTGGAAAGGCCATCCTATAAGCCACTGATCCTATCCTTTCAAGCACTTCAAATGGTCCACAAAACCAGGTTTCCAACTTGGCACATGACCCAAATTTCAAGGATTATTCTTAGGTCGAACTCGTAAGAAAACATGTCCCCAAACTTGAAACTCCTTGTGAATCCTATGTGTTGATTGTGTTGGATGCCGCCAACATTGTAAGGGGATATCCCCAATGTGAAGTACCAATTAGACCTCACATCATTTGGTGCAGGAGTCCCATCCGGTCATACGGTTCGAACACTATTGGAATGATTTAAAGATATGCCTTGGTTACCAACCAACACAAGAGAACACATACTACTTTGGGGCAGAACTAATGTGAGCTTTGTGAGACATCCAATGTAAGGTATACAAGAGCGACTTCCACTACTAGTGAGGGAAATGAGCCACCAGTTAGAAAAGTAATAGTAATATCGTAAAGGGGGGCCCGAGGATAAAGAGAAATACTTGTTGAATACCTGCAGATTAGTCCACATAATAAACAACAATTGTTAAAGAATAATGGAACTCATTCAATAATAGCCATAGATAAGCAACAAATTATTTCATTAACTTAGTATGTAAATAAAGCAACATATACCATAAACATAACCAAAGTATTACAACTACATCTCCGATACATGTATTAAGGAATTCCGACTCATTGAGATTCCGATTAAAAGTGCAAGATCTCAAGTACATTGTTACATGAATGAACCATTGTATCCAATAGTGGAACACGAAGCCATAACTTTCTTCTCCAAAGAATGATATAAATCTTACGTATTACAAGAGAAGGCAAGGAAAGACCTCAAGAATATCAAGCCTTCAAAAATCCCTTTGCTTGAGTTATGAGGAGTTATTTATAACAATTGACAATGACCTTTGAGCTTCCTCGTGACTCTTTGAATCCAATGACTATTCATATTCTATACATGACTCGTTACATTCCAATGTGTGGCTTTTCATATTCCACATGTGTCCCTTGGACTTCATTACATATCATTTATTACATAAGACAATTCACAGATGAGACAGTGGCATAATAAGACAAAATTGGCAATGGAACAAAGACTCATCAAAGGATAAATCATTTGCTTCCTCATGGAGTTCACTTGTAATGTAAGTGTGCCATTCTCTGAACTCTTGTGAGATGGCTTCGACCTGAAATGGAAAGTCCCCTTTGTAGCGCACCTTCACCACCAGTGCCTTCGTCAGTATGTACTTGGAGATTGATTGTACATTATTCCATAGCCATGAGAGCTTCATATGCACTTTGACTGGTGCAAAGGCGTACTGATGAATAATGTCTTTGGTTACCTCCAAGCCTTCCCGCTCTATTGCCTGCTTATTTGTTCAATATATTCTTCTGCGAAAATATTTTTCTTCTTTTACAAATGTTAAGGAGCATCCAGATATTTGGTAGTCCACTCCTACATCTGGTCAACTTCTTTGTTTGTTATATTCAAGAGTTTCACCACTTCTTGTGCATTCTTCTAAATGTTGATGAGAGAATCCATGACCAGTTGTATAAGTATCATCTCATCATATAGGTGTACCATGGGTTCCTCCATTGACCCCATATCTTCTTGCATAGTTGACTACCATTATGTGGTGTTGAAGTTTTGTGATGACAATTTTTTATTCTTTGTCGCAAGATGTTCTTCCTGTTGCTTCACCGCAACGAGTTCTCTTCTCAGCCTAGCATTCTCATTCAACAAGTACTCAGATTTATCCTATGATGTTGTATCGAATGCAACATTTTCCTCCATGACTTCCCTCGAATTCCTTATGGTGTTAGCAATTATGACCTTCTCAGTAGACATTGAGACTAGATTGTAAGGATCCTTTGATAAATATCTATGCCTTTTTTTCACAATCCTCTTATTCAATTGATTGAACGTTACACTACATACACCCATGACTATGTCTATTGGTGGAGGTGTGATCCCCAACTCTCCAAATGGAAAATGACCACCTGTGAGACGATGTTCTCCTAGAATATTTGGTTCTTCCTCCATTGGTTGGATGGTATCTTCTTCCTCGAATTGTTCCTCTTCCAGCTCTTGAGTAAACTATTCTTCTTCCAGTCGTTGTGCTGCTTCCTCCTCCTAGGCCTTCCTATGTTTTTATTATTCTATCCTCCTCTTCTCTTCTTATTTTTCTTGTTTCTTCTCTAGTAACTCATCCTGCTGACTCTTCCTCTCTTCTTCTTCTGATTCTCTCCCCTCCTGCTCTGCTTGAATTGTTCTTGATTATAAAGTATTGTCTTTCCATTTCTTGTTGCTCTTTCCTATCGAGGAATACCTGATTCTTTTCTTGGGAGTTTCTTTCTTTGATTTAGGTGTTATCTCCTCCTCCTCCTGCACTTGCAATTCTTGAGCTGGTGGATTGTGGGGTGAACTGGTGTCCATTGTTGGATGTGTCTTCATGTTGGCATTGTACCAGTTCTTTATCTTCTCATATCTTCTATGGAAATCAATGAGTACCTTGTATTGTGACCGATCCTTTGATAATGTTTCCTGACAATTCACCTGGGATCATATCCATGGAAAAATTTAGTAGTGAAATATAGGCA